>JAUBOD010001057.1:894464-924397 GCA_032353885.1 Nothura maculosa
GGGGTGGTTCTGATTGTGTGGGGCCGGTTCGGGAGGGAGGTTCTGAGTGTGTGTGAGGCCGGTTCGAGGAGGGTTCGGGGGCTGGTACTGATTGTGTGGGGCCGGTTCGGGAGGTAAGTTTTGCGTATGGGGCCGGTTCGGAGGCTGGTTCTGCACGTGGAGCCCATTGGGAGGGCTGGTTCTGATTGTGTGGGGCCGGTTCGGGGGGCTGGTTCTGATTGTGTGGGGCCGGTTTGGAGGCTGGTTCTGCATGTGGGGCCAGTCCGGGTGGCCACTTGTGGGGTGAGTTATGGGCAGTGCCCACACCTGGGGATGGGGGTGGTGGTTGTGGGGCTGGCCGTGGGGCTGAGCAAGCAGGTGACTCGTGGGGGCGGCCGGGAGTGAGCCGGGAGGCTCGGGTCGGAGCCGGGCGGGATGTTGCGGGAAGCGTCACCGGCAGCTCCTTGTCCGCAGGTCTGCGTGTGGCTGGACCCACCGCCCGTTGGTGTCCAACGCGCCCAGCTCCAGCTCCGCTCCCGGAGGTGCCGCCCGGGAAGCCCAGGTACGGCCGTGTCTTGCAGCGTCACTGCTGAACCCAGCGCCGTCCTCCCCGCGCGTCGCTGAGCGCGGCGGGATCGCTGCACTCACCACTGGCATTTTCATTGTTCAGACGCCTGCAGGTTTTTATTGCAATAATCCCAGTGCACCCCAGTAACCTTTTGGAAAGGCAAGGTGAGAGGGGGGGCCTTAGTAGTTGGATGTACTTGAGGAATCGCAAGGGGGTCAGGGAATATCAGTGATCCTGCCCGTACGATGTTAACGGCGTTTTGTTTCCTTAAAAACAATGAGATGTTTCCAATTAAAAACATGCACTGACTTGGCAGCCCTAAAGGAGCAGGAGGTAGAATCTGTTTAAAAAGCATCTCGGCAAACCCGTCAGACACTCAAAAACAACATCTGGCAGCAAACATGGCAACAGTGCGTTAAAGGAGGATCACGGATATATACAGTACTTCAGTAATAATGTAAACAAATACTTCCCAAATCCTAATCTGCTGGATTTTTGTTTTGTTTTTTAAATTTAAAACTTTTTTATATAATAATAGGGCATTGAGTTACTGATTGTTGGCCATTTGTGGTTGTTTGCTTTTCACTTTAGGTCTGTGTTGTTTTTGTTCTGGCTTAACCAATGCAAAATCATCATGTGCACATGATAGCTGGGAAAGGAACCCTGCTTGCACTGGGGTGTCCTCTAGCCCAGAGGAAACAGCGTCTCCCCACACAACGAGTGTGGAGCCTCCATGGTCGTCTGGTGCCAGGGGTGCTGGGGAAGGATCCTTCACCTCGGCAGTCACAGAGCTGCTCCCTTCAGGTGGAGCGTTAGTGACTCCTGACATGGAATAAAACCTTAAACGGGACATCCAGACACGCTTGAAACATAAGCAGCATCCCTCCCTAATCACTGCAGCCTCTGGAATGCCACATCCCCACTTCCAGCTTGATTTAAGTCAGGAGAATTTTTCCTCTGAAAGAATAATAATCTCATAGTTTTTTAATTCTTTTTAAGATGGTACCTTTCGAAAAGTTGTCATTATAGGCACAGAACCTCTGAACATCTGTGTTTCTACCAAGTTTTTCTTTATAGTTTTTTTATGTGCCAACAACATTATTTAATGATACTGGTTAATTTTTACAATTGTCACTGATCAGCAAGTTTTAGGATACACGTTTAACTCATCTGTGTGAGCGTCATATGTCAGTATTGCATAATCTGTTGCCTGTCCCCTCTTTATGTAATGTATGTAGTTTGTTTTTAATACGTACGAGTATTTTTTTCACTGCGTGCTTCGTTTCAGAAGCTTCATGTTTGTCTCTGTGTTGCCCTCTTGAGTTCCAAACCTGTAAGGCACCATTTGGTAGCAGCTGGATGCTGGGTAGTTAGTTAGTTAGATGTTATTTAGTGGCTCTTTTGAAAGCAGCCTGTGTAACGTATGAGGATAGAGTTTTTTTCATTTGTTTATTTAGAGTGTGGAACAATTTTTTGGAGTTTTTGCTTTCTCCTGTCAGAAGTGTGAGCTGTATCAATGAAATCCACCCTCTTAAATACAATGTTTGAAGGCCTAACAACTCATCCATTTTCACTTTGTAAAGTTTTTCACCTGGAAAATTTTGCTCGTTCAGTGCAACACATTGAAATCCCCTTATTTCCAGGCTCAAATCTGTTTATTTTTAGCCAAGAGGGGGAGAAACAGTGCCATGATATTTATTGCAATGAATCACAGAAAGGTTGAGGCTGGAGGGGCCTCTGGAGATCACGTAGTCTAACCCCTCTGCTCAAGCAGGGACACCTAGAACACTGTTTGTTTAAATATATACATATACATGTGTCAACCTATATGCTCCCGTAATAATGTTTTAGTGAAGTTCCCTGGTTTCTTGAAGCTGTTTCTCCCCCTCTTGAAAGCCCTTTGAGCTGCACTGAGGACACCATCATGTCACTGAGGTGCTGATCACTTCAGACACGAGGCCATGTGGTCATCGTGTTTCCCCCAGCAGCAGCGCCTGGAGTGATTCCCGTTAGAGAAGCCGCCGGAGCCGCCGCGCGTCCCGGGGCTGCGATGACCGACAGGCTGCCCTGGCTCAGTTATCACAGTGCTGATGCTGTCTCTTGTAAAGGTACAGTACTGTGATAACTGAAGGATGGCAGCCATCTGAGCTTCACGGCGCGCAGCGCTCGCTACGATGCCCCATGGAGCTCAGGAGGAAGATGCTCGTTGCGAGTGGGCCCCTTAAAAGAGGGGGAGAATCGATAGGTAAGAGGCTTGAGTTTTACTTGAATAAAAATTATGCTTCATCCCTAGTGAGTTTGCCTGTTAACTGGTTTTGGTTGGAAGGTCTTTCAGAAATGCTGTGCTCCAAAGGAGGGTCCTGGGCAGTTTGCTGGAGCATTAAGAGAGCAGAGATGCAGGTTGCTGCCTACCAGAAGAAGCAGAAATGAATCTGGAGCTGCACAGAAAAGCAGACCCTCTTATAGATGTTATCCTCAAGCTATTTAAAACCTCCTTGGTCCAAGCGTGTTCTGGTGAGGGAATGGAGTGTGGAAGGGAAGCAGCCTCAAATAAGAGGGCTCAGTGTAGTCATAATGATTGTAAAACTATTAGACTAGACAGATAACATGAACTTGCTTGCCTAAGTAAGGGCATGTTCCATCACTCCCTAGAGCCCCAGCTTTTCTGTTTCTAACCTCACTTGTTAAAGATGGGAGCTCTTTAGCTGCTCAGTGCCATATTGCAGTCTCTGTGTCTCCCAGCACACAGAATTTGCCTCATTTCCCAGTCCAGGCAGCAGGCTGAGGAGGTGCTGCAGTTTGCACCAGTTTGTTACTGGGGCAGCTTGGCCTCAGTAGTTGTGGCCTGGCACAGGGCTCACTCGGTGCCTTCTGGAGCCCTAGACAGGAGGACGCTGCAAACTCCTCGTTTCCTTCAGAGTATTTCATCCAGGTTGCTGCAGAGGCAAAGGTCATGGGCTGAAGCCAGTGTCTGTCACTTAAAAACCTCTCTGTCCAAGACCAATTGTGTCCCGAGGTGGAGGTTTTCACACCCTTGGAGCCCCTGGGAGAGCCCGTGCAGGATGCATGTGTTGCCGTGCTAGGCTGCAGTGCTGGGAAGCTACAGCAGAGGGGCCCATTGGGCCACTGGTGCTTGGAGCCCTGCAGCCTGAGGGGTGATGGGACCTGCCCCGTGTTCTTTGTGAAGCTCTTCCCTCTAGGCTGGCAGGTTCCAAGGTGCCCAGGGACTTGCCCTGGGCTTGGCTGCAGAGCTCTAGTTGTTGGCCCACACTTGGGAGCGGGTGTTAGCTCCGACTGCAGCTGCGATGTGGGAGCCTGCTCAGCTCCAGGGAATGTCCTGCTGGCCCAGGGGATACGGCTGCAATAGCGGCTGTGTCGGTGTCTGCAGCAGGGCTCTCTCTCACCAGAAACGGTACAGATGGTAAAAGGGACATCCTGCCACCAAGAGCTTTGAGGTCTGCGCCGATGGAAATCTGAGGCTGCCAACTCTCTGCTTCCTTTTGGCTTCTCTCAGGAGCCTGGAGGGACCCCTCGACTGGACCGAAATGTCCCACTCCTGTCTCCTGCCATGCAGCATCCCGGTGGTGTCTGGTCCTACAGCAACAACACACACGCATACCTCCTTCTTTTAAGGCTTATATCTCCCTTTTGCTAATGTGGTCAGCACCTGGGGAGCCAGCAAGTGCTTGGAGACGAAAGCATCCTTTTTCCTGGGAGGAAGGCAGGTGATGGTGGAAGTACCAGGGCATTCAGCCAGGCCCTGCCAAGTCCATGCGCTTAGCACTTTTCAGCGTTCATGAGTGGATAAATACAGTGGCAAAGACAGTGATTCATTCTAGAAACTGAAATCAAATTCCTTTGGGTTATCCCTCCCTCAGGAAGTAAGGCACTTACTCAGAAGCACACACAATTCTGCCATGGACCCGATCTGAGGAGAAGGCTCCTTTTTGATGAGCTCTGGCCCACATGTCAGGGTTAGGGACACTGCAGAAGGTGATGAACACGGGGAGCCTCGTCGCGCTCAGCCAGATCCGAACTGCCCACTCCAACTGTACGTCCTCCACGCTGCAGCCCCTGATTCCCATTTCCTGCTAAACCAATTACAGGGTAGATCATTGGGACAGGAACCGCGAGCGCTGCCTGCGCTTGAAAGCGCCGCCTTCCCTCTGCCCCGCGTTCAGTGGCGCCCTTTATCGCGCTCTCGCTCGGCGGACGTCGTCTCCAGCTCTGTTTTCCTGTAGCTTCCTGCTGATACCACAATTGGACAGGCTCGTTGTGAGGAGCGGTGGGTTTGCTGTGGCTAAGTGTTGCTGCAGGCGAACAATGCCGCTATCGAGTCCGTGTTGGCAACAGAGCACTTCCTCCCACAAACTGGGTTAGAGAGACGTGGAAACAACACGCAGACGGTGACATGTCGCATCGCCAGCTGCGCAGGAAGAAGCTCGGGGAGGACCACCCGTTTTCTCATAACTTTCTGGGTTTTACGGTTTTGATCCCAACTAAAGGCAGTTTTTTCCTGACACATCTGTGCTGCCATTCCGGGCCAGTTTGTTCTAACCGAGTGGTTCTCAGCCTTTATTTTCTTCCCCAGGAAAGTCCCTTTTCCCATGTGGAGGCCCTCCTCTTCCCACCCACGTTTTGCATGAGAAGAGCAGCAGTTTTTCCTTTTCTTTTGCTCCTGCGACATCTCCTTGGGCCAGAGGCTGCAATGAGATCTCTGCTCCTGGCTCCCATCCACAGATGGTCCTTGTAAGGATCTGATCATCGCAGTTCTGCTGCGCACGGGCTGGGCAGCCAGCGTCTGCTTCTCCCGACACCCACGGGATAGAACATTTCTATTGTCTGCTGGCGCTGAACCTTGAACGCAGTTACGGATTTTGCCTTTGCCCAGAGTATTTCTCTTAAATGTGACATTTCTATTACTGTACATCATAAGACACAGCACCCAAAGCTTCGTGTTGGTTTTACTGAGAGTGGAAGGAACCCATGGTGACAGCCTCAGACATCCCGAAGTCCAGCGATGCCCAGTGAGCGTCAGGCAGCGTTTTAATTATTGGTCACTCACGGTGTCTCTGACTAGAGCAAATTACACTTGAATTTTAATCCAGCTGTTCTTGATTTGATGTTTTCATAACTCAGCACAATGGCAATGTTCTGCTACATGTATGGATGAGCTGTATCTGAACATCACAGCTCTGTGGACATGCAGGGTCTGGTTGCTGAAGCCAAGCCGGAGGCAACGTGGGTTTCGCAGGGCAGAGACATCTTTAGCTGTGGAAGCAAAGCATGGAGGAGAGAAAACCATGAGCAGGGCAGGGAGATGGGTCCTGGAGAGAGCGGCTGAGCCCAAAGCGGGGGGAATGAGGGCTGCACCCCTACAAGGTGGCACTTGTGCACATTTGTCTGCCTTCACATCTCGCTGTGTGCAAACACAGCCGCTCTGTCTGCCTCCATGGACACAGAACCCTTCGGGAAGCAGAAGATCTTTGGAGAGGCCGGGAGCTGTGGACACGTGTTGGGGACGGACACGGAGCGGAGAGGCCGCATTCCCTGCCCGGCAGCTGTGGCAATGGAGCAGAGCCGCGCTCCCATGGGAGCAGGGAGCCAGAGCTGGCGTTGGGACCTGCACGGTGGGATTCCCCCTCCAGGCCCATTGCTGCTCACAGAAGTGCAGAGGACTCCCTGGTGACTGTTCCCCAACCGTTCCAGTGCACCTCACGCACCAGCACACTTAGATCCAAGAAGAAAAATACAGGATGTTGCCTGTCTGACATCATTCATGGAAAATAAAGAGTTTGGAAAGTTACTCACAGGTACTTGTGAACAAATAAGCTAGAAATCTTCAAACCCTGCTTGCAAGATTTCATGAACGTGAAGGGAATTCAGTATCATTCTTTACAGCCATGCTCAAGCTCAACCGTGGCAATATCGTATTTTTTCTTTCCTGGCTTTAAACTGGATTGCTGTGTCAGAGCCATGGTCCCACTCTCACCATTCCCAGCAGTGCCGTGATTACCTCCCTGCTTCTGCTTCCAGGTGAGAGGGTCCGTTCCCACCTAAAGCAAATGCTGTGCAGCAGCATTAATGGCAATCACACATGACCATTGTCGAGAAGAGTAGGCCCCAGGCACACTGTGTGGACAGGGAATGACACTCTTAGAAATGATCATTTATCCTTCCTTTGTGCATGATTTTTTTTGACAGTTTCTCACATTTCAGAGATCTCTGCTAACCCCAAGCGAGCTGTTGCAACAGCAGCCAGGACGGTGAGCACAGCCAGATGCACTCACTTCTCTCCTAAGGTCATCCTGAGACACTGGCTTCACGCAGGAAAATGCCACAATTTGGGGTCTGAGGCTTTGGGTCTGCTGAAATGATGCAGGTATGTGGGGAGGGCTTGGATGGGGGGAGAACCTGGCACAGAATGAACTGGTTGGGGTGGTTGGCTGGGCATGGAGCAGGCATCGGGTTGACCGGCTCTCCGCTGCTCCCCAAAATCCAGAAATGGGGGAGTGCCTTTGAGCCCATCGTGGCTGCTCCTCCTGGCTGCGCTGACATGCAAACCCGGGGCTTGGTCAGTAGCTTTGACAGAGCAAACTGTAACTTAAAGTCTGATCAGGGACAAAAATACTGCACAGGAACTCAGTGTTTCAATGTGGTGCAGTATCAAAGTCACCGTTATCATTTCTATGTTTAAGTCAATGATAAAGTCAACAGTCCACAGCTGAGCACGCAATTTCCTCTCCATGATGCTTCCCAGGAGCAGGAGAGGGCCAGCAAGGCCGGTGTGGATGAATGCCCTTAGGCAGGATCCCGATGTCCACGGTGCTAACGCTGCAGGCTTTGGGGGCCACAACACTGCTTGTGGAGAGCCCCCCAAGGTCCCAATGGGGACCTTGGATCAGACATGCACTTTTCCACACCCCATGGGTGAGGTTCTGCTTCCTGTGGTCATGAGCAGTGTCTCTCTCCCCACGGCTTCCCTCCTCCCCAGCGGGGGCACTTGTTACTGACTGCCCTCCCTTTAATTAACTCCAGAAGCGGGCAGAATAATTCAATTGAATAATTCAAGGCAGACATATGTTTAAAAATTTACATGAGCTTCAGATTCCTCCTGCTTAAAAATGAAGTGGGAGAGGGAGCAAATGATTCCTAACAGCTCGGCTGCCTTGTATGCTCCACGGGCTGCGGTGGGCTGGGGAAAAGGGATCGTTGGATCCCTCCAGAGGCTCCTTGGTGGCGGGACCATGGAGCTGCAGAGCCTGGCTGGGAGGCTACCAGTGTGGCTCTGCAGAGAGCCCTTGGGAAAGGTGGAGGTGGAGGGAGGAGCGGATCAGGCAGACAGCAGGTCTGAGCGTCAGCAGGTTCCCTTTCTTATGCTGAAGTTACAGGGATTTCTCTGCTTCTGCAACTGGGAATCTCACTTTGCGGGGTGCTGGATAAGGAAAGTGTGAGTTGACTAAAAACATGTCAACAAAAGTGCTAGTGCACGAAGAGGGGCAGCATTTCAGAGTGTTGGGGCAGAAGCAGCTCTTGCACAGAGGGAGTGGATGAGGAGAAGCTGGTACCTGTGCCAGGGCTGCCTGTTGGGCAAGGTTGCACCGATCCCCATGGCCCAGACGTGGGAGGCTCCACGCTGGCATTTCGGATGTGTCCCTGGGATTGCCTCAGGATTTGGTGTGTTTCATGTGCAAACAATTTCCTTAAATGCCTTGGCTTCGTGTTCCCAGACTGACAGAAAAGTCACATGCTTTTTAGGAAAAATTTCCATCCCGTGCAGAACAACAGCTTCCCAAGCCCCCTTGTGACACTGGCCTGGCAGCATCTGAAGCCCTGCTGCACTTGGCTTGAGATGCAGCCCTCAGAGCTCTCTGGAAATAAACACTTCCAGAGGCTTCTTGCTAATGAAGCCTCATTAATTTGGGATGTAAATTCGACATGCTGCCTCTGTTGCCTTTGCATTCCCATTAAAGCAAAGCTCATTTTAAGCACAATTCACACGAGTGGGTGTTTTATCTGACAAAGATTAGAGGAACACGCTATCTATTTAGTTCCTTCTTAGACTAAGAATTTTTCACTCTTTTTTTCCCCCACCCCTTGAGATAATCTAAACACACCACAGCCTTTTAAAATAATTGTATGAAAAACAGTTTGTCTCACTTAAGGGAAAATGTTGAATAACAGTGTTGCATAAAATGGGAGGATAATCCGAAACTGGTTTTCTCTTCCGTAAGTGTCATGGAATGAAACCACAACGTCAACTCTTTACATAGGAATTTGGATTGCAACCTGAATGCTATCAATACATTTAAAATACATACCCGAGCATATCCAAGTACAATACAAGAATTATCTTCTCCATGTAGCCCATGACATTTAGACATCATCCCAAATGAGCACTTAATAACGTGGGAGCGGGCCGGCTCGGTCTGTGAATCTAGAGCTCCCTGAAAACAGATCTTGTGTTTACAACGACCTCTAATCAATAATAATATTATTCATGATAATATGTCTAATATGATGATATTGACGATTATTGTATCTGTTGATGATCCAATATGGATGGTTGGACTTGATGGTCTTGAAGGTCTTTTCCAACCATAATGATTCTGTGATTCTTTGATTATTATTTTGTCTGCTTTTGTGAAATACGTTTTCTTAGGCATGTAATCAGCTGCAACAAATGTAACTGTGGGATCCATTTTTAGCTACCCTTCTTTTGTATTTTCACTAAAAAAAAATCCTCTGGCATTTGCATCAGACGAGATCTCAGTCCTGCAAACATGCGTGTGCAAGGGACAGTCCCATTGAATTCACACAGTCCGTGGCCACGTGGGGAGGCAACAGGAAAGCAGAGTCTGGGGCACAGTGGTGACACTGACCGTCCTGGGGAGCTTGGGAAGAGGTCCTGTGTGGCTCAGGAACGCATGGGATGTGGTGGGATAAATCCCGTAGAGGAAGCCGAGGGAGTGCAGCCGCAGGAGCCGGGACGCACTGTGTGCGCAGGAACCAAGTGCCCCAACTCGCCTCTCCTGAGCAGCTCTCAGGGGCGCTTGTGCAACCAGCTCTGCTCTGCATGGACAGCATCGCATCGCTTCTTTGCAGCGTGAATTTGAGCCACCAAGTTGAATACATCGTCTTCCCCATCTGAGATTTTTAGAAACCCCGTTTAGCTTAAAACATGAAGAGTCTGAGTACAACATTTAGAAGCAGCAAATTAAGAGAAAGCAATTTACACATTCCAGGTGCAACAAAATATTTTTTCTCTTTTTTTTTTTTTATTTTTCTTTCCGAACAGAGACAAGCAATGTGCAAACAGAGTCACGAGCAGTTGCACGCGTGCTCAGCAAGCACAGGAAGTTTCAGATAAATTCAGCAGTGGATCAGATGAAAGAGCTTCATGGTGAGCACATCTATTCATACTGCTCCCGTGGCAGGTCTCCCCTGCTGCCGGGGATCCGTGGGCCTCATGATCCCTGGGATATTGCAGGGCAGGTGGAGATGTTTGCTGGTGGGGACACACTGCAGTGTCACCTGCCCAATGTCACCTGCAACAGCCAGCTCCAGACATGGGCTCCAGAAGTTGCCTTGGGAGCAAATCAATAACAAACTGGCTCCCAAAGCTGGTGTTAAATCGCGTTTACACACTGGTCCCAGCACTTCCAGGCTGCTGCATGGAGGATGCAAAGTGCTTTTCTGCACGCAGGGCCAGTCACTGCATCTTGCAGTGCCACAAAAGAGGCTTTTTTAACATTTATAGTGCTTAAGATATGATGAAAATGGCACCATTTCAAAGACTAACAGAGAGAAAAGGGCAGCCTGGCTTCTGCAAGCTTGAAAATGAATATCAGAGCAGACAAATTTGGGAAAAATTGTGTATACTCTTCTGTGCCTCCTTCTTTATGGAAAGCTGCAAGAAATAATTTGTTTGTCTTGAATGTTAATCCACAAATACCAGAGCATCCAAGTTGTCTTCTATAGTTTGGCCTCTTTTTTCTTGGAAGATGTCAGTATCAGTGAGGCCTGGGAGTTTGAATTTCCCCTGGGATGGAATAGGGAGAACGAATTTTGTATCCCAGCTACTCTATAAGCATTAAAACATGGTCAGCTGCAAATGCGCATGGTTATTTCCTTAGAGAAGATTGCTTTACATGCTAAATATAAAATTGTAGCCTTGCCATAGGATGGTGTGAGGTGGTGAATACCAAGCAGAACATCTGATCATTTAGCTCTGGTTCCCGAGGAAATGGGCTCTGCAGCACTGTGCTGCCTATCTGTCCATCTGGCTGTCCTCCCTGCCAGCTTTTGAGCCTCTCAGTCACCTGAGTCCCTTTGGCAGAGGCACAGAGGTTGTTAAATACTGAAATTTTTGTGAAATTGGTAGCTGGAAGGAGCAGTGAGGCCTGGATGGGGCAGGCAGGCAGCAAACCCTGAGGCCGTCACTCCTCCACGCTTGTGACATTACCCATTCCTGGGGTGATTCCTATTCACACGTTGATTTTGGCCCAGTGATGTGGAACACCACAGGACAACGAGTAGGAATCAACCAACACCAGTGGCCTGGAATTGAGGGGAGAAAAATGCTTGTTGTGTTGCTGGTGGGAGACAAAATGTGATTTTTGTAAAACCAAGAGTTGTAGGAGGCCAGCCCCATGTGTGCAAGAGCATTTCGGTGTCACTGGATCCGTGCCGATCCATGCTGATCCGTGCCGTGGGGCGCTGGTGTGAGCCGAGGCGGCAGCTCCGGGCCAGGCAGCTCTGCTCGGAGCTGCGGCTTGCGGTGCTGGATAAGCCCCTTCCACAGCGCACCCGTCTCGGCACTGCTGCCAGCTCCCCGCCGGCTGCTGCAGCTCCCAACGTCGGCACTTGAGGACATCTGCAGCATCGGGCGCTCTGCTGGGAAACGAGCTGGCTGGAAGGCATAAATAATAAAGATCTGAAATGCTATTGAGCATGGAAACCCACCAAGAAAAGCCAGTCTTGTCGCTATGCGGGGAGAGGACTAGCAGGAATGAAAGATAATCAATGGAAACAGAGCTGTTGCAAAGAGACAGAGAGAGAATACGGAACAAGAGAGTAGTAAGAGGCTGCATATGGAAACTGCACTACCCCAACTGTGTTCAGCAGAGCCATTGGCCACCATGGGTGACCACAGGGTTGGCCCTGAAGGGACAGCACAGACAGCATCTCCAAGAAACCTCAAGACGGGCTCATGCTTGGAGCACGTGGAGATCAGCACTGCTGGAGCAGGTACCCCACATGAGTCCAAACAGGGAGTTTGGTCACAGAGGAGACATCTCCCTCCTCCTGGAGACCCTCCAGAGGGGCTGGCTTGTGCTGCACAACCTGGATTAACATAAAGGCACAAAAGCTACCATGGCAGCGCAAGCAAAGCCTCCTGCTGCCGTCGCCTCACATGAGCCGCCAGAGAGCAGCTCTAATTATGACTTTTATTGTAACTTAACTTCTTAGCTCTCGTTTATGAACGCTTAGTAGCAGCGAGGGGACTGGCATGTGCATGTGCTGTCAGCGCATGAGAAGGCATTGCACAAAAGATGTTATCACTGTGCTCTGATTAAGCTGCAGTAGATGACATGAAACTGCCATGGTGTTGATAGGGTCACGTTTACTGGGGCTTTCTTTTTGAAATGCCGTATTCTGCTTTTAGGCCAATTCACGCAAAACCAAGCAGCACATTGGCTCCTCCTTCAGAAGAAAACACCACATATGCGTGCGTGTGTTTGAAGCAGGAAAAATAATGTTATTGAACTGAATCATTTTCTTACTGATACTGCTTCCACTCGTACTATTTCCTGTGAGTTCGAAACCACAAGGAAGAAACCAATTTCTTTTCTGGGCAGGAGGGAGAACTGTACCACTCCCCTCGTTCTACACGTAAATACCGACTTGTTTATGCTCGTTCGTTGTGCATGAGTTTAAAGCTAGGACCGTATGTGTTGTTTTTTTAAGATGATCCACATATTCCCATCCCATGTGAAACTTTAAGATGCAGTTTGTGCAGGGCTGCAGTCACTGCCATGCCCTCCATCTTATGTAGGAGGCTGAACTGTCTTCAGCTGCCAAGTTCCCACAAGCGGCGCAGAAGGAAAATGCTCCAGCAAGCTCTGCTCTGGCATGGATTTCCGTCCAGATTGAGGAGGGAAAAAAAGGGAAAGGGTGGGGAACAGTTTCAGATAGAGAAGGTTTAACAGGGTCTGCACCAGGATCTGTGCAGGTGCCCTGGACCCCGCTCCAGTTCTTGTTCCCTTGCTCCCTACACGTTCCCAGGCCTGTGCAGGGCCTGTGGGCATTCAGGCTCTCCTCTGATCCAGGATTTCCCGGGATGTGTCCCACCTCCATCCAGTCCCATTTCCCTGTGGGAAGCCGTCTCCTCCTCGGGCAGCACAGGCCCTGCTCCCTCAGCCCTTCACGCCGCATGTGGTATCTGCTGCGGGAATGCAGCTGGGTCTGCCACCTTTCTACCCGTGTTTTTCCAAAGGGGGCTTCCAGGAACGTGTCTGTGTGAGGGCCACAGCCATGAACACCCGTGCCAGGCCCACGGCTGCCTCTTCCGCACCGGAGGCACCCAAAATGAGGCGGCTCTCGCAACACCCTTCGTTTTCGATAGGTGATAAGAGATGATAAGGCTCCTCTGGCCCTGGTGCCGCTCAGCCCCGAGGCGCCCTCCCCTCAGGGTGCACCCCGGCCGCCATTAACCCCCGGGGCGCCCGCGCCGCAGGGCAGGAAGGAGCCACAACCGCCCGCCACGAGCACGAAATGGCGGCCGCCTCTGCGCCCCGCTGCCTTAGGCCGCTCACGGAGCCCTCCCCTCAGGGCGGCCGCCGCCATTAACTCCCCTGCAGCGCCCTCCTCTCCGGGAAGAAAGGGGCGACCTCGTCCCCCGTCACCATTTGCCCCCCACGGAGGCGCAGGAAGGAGCGACCCCTTCCCGCTCCAAACACGAAATGGCGGCTCCCGCCTTGACCCCCGCCGCCATCAACCCGCCCCCGCGAAACCGCACGCGGGCCCCGCTCCTTCCCCCCGGCCCCGCGAGGCGGCCCCGCCACGGGGCGGGCAGCAACACGGCGCCGCCCCGCGCATGCTCCGCTGCCGGGCGCCGCCGCAGAGCCGGGGCCGCCGCGGTGGGGCCGCCGCGTTGTTCCCGTTACCGCCGTCCTCCAACCCCGCGGCCATGCCGGGCAGCGGCTGAGCCCGCCTCGACCCCTCGGCAGCGGTGAGTGGAGCCGGCGCGGGGACAGGGCGGGCGCGGCGGGCGATGGCGCCCGGCTTCTCCCCGCGGCCATGGGGGCGGCCGGGCCGCGGCTCCCCCGCCATGGGCGCGGGGCATCCGCCCGCTCCTTTGCCCCCCATCGGCGGCAGCGACGCTCTGGGGGGCTTAGTTTGACTCCGGAGCCCGTGGGGTGCCCCTGTGCCCAGCGCCGCTAACGGCCGTTGTGCCGGCTGCCTCTTCCGTGGGTGTAAATTAACCCAAAAGAGAAGGAGCGGGCCAAGAAGCTGCTTTTCTGCCTTCTCCAAACGCTTTAGACGGAATAAAAACAAAAAAAACAACCCCCGCACGCAGTCTATAAGGGAAAGGAGCGTCGCCGAACTGCTTGGACAACCCTGGCGAGCGAAGCCTTTCCAAATGCGCGTAGGAGGCTCGTACATGAGGAGAGCCGGGAAATAGGGAGGTGGAACACGTCAGCCGGCCGCGCACGCCAAGGCCGGAGCTGGACACGGACGCCGAGGCCGCTCCTCGGGACACGGTGTCGTTCCGGAGCAGGGGTTGCGCTCAGTGCGTCCATGGTTGGTGT
The DNA here is from genome assembly GCA_032353885.1 of Nothura maculosa. Classification (NCBI taxonomy): domain Eukaryota; kingdom Metazoa; phylum Chordata; class Aves; order Tinamiformes; family Tinamidae; genus Nothura; species Nothura maculosa. The sequence continues at coordinate 908,826 of JAUBOD010001057.1, forward strand.
TTCCTTTGGGTAGTTGTTTGTAAAACACCGAGGAAGTTGCACCTTGGACTCAGGGCGGCCTTATGTGACAGGTGCCTTAGGTGCAAAGCGGATTAGGAAGGTGCTGCCGAGCCTTGGCCAGCGCCTGGGCGGATCAGGATCAGGCCCTGGGTGCTTTTGCAGTGTTAGAAATGATGCAGGCCAGATGTTAGAAACACGTCTGTAAATATACTAATAGTGCTTCAGTTGTCCTTACAGATCGCCTTTGGTAGCGTGTGAGCCAATTGACCCAAAGCCCGATCAAATAGAGAATTTACTGTGCTTTGCAGAGCAAAACTGCAAGCGTTTGCCCTCTGGGAAACGTGAGATGTAGCGGCTGTGAGGAGCCAGAGCATGTGCCTTGAATTTGCTGAAGAGGGTAAATGCAGAACGGGAACAAACTAACTTGGTTAACTTCTGGAGGTCTTTCGGATTTGATTTTGAGCTGGTCTCGTCAGAGAAGTGAATTCTGTAAATACAGACCAGCTCACTAGGTGTTCTTTTATAGCTACAAATTCATGTATCTGCCCAGGAAGTTGTTAAAAATAGTAGGAAGAAAATCTGTGGAGAATATTTAGTAAAAAATCTTTGGAAATGACAAAATAAAATGCAAAATTACAGCTTAACTGGGTCGCTGGAAGGAGATCAACATACCCTTGTAACCCAGTTTTTTGTAGGCAGAGTCCACTATTCAAAATTACTTTAACTTTTTTGTCTTTGGAGGTGAAGTAATTCAGGTTTGTGATGCTCGTTTGGTAGCTTTAGACCGACACTTCTAACATGTTTAGTCTTGCAAATAAAAGACTGAATCCACAGAAATAAACTACTTTCTCTTCCTTGCAAGGGGAAAATCCTCATTTTTCTTGGGCAGTGTCCTGACGGTGATGCCTGCTCACGTCTTTCCCATCACGTACTTCCCCATCCTTCCTTGACTTTGAGATGAAACACTTTTTTTTTTTTTTTTCCCTCTCTCCATCAGAACAGATTTAAGATTTCCTGGCATTTTGGTGCTGCCTGATTTCTTATAAGGAAGAAAGGTTCAAAATACAGCCCAAAGCCAAATAGAGAACTCCCGAATTTGAACACTCTGTTGGGCATGGATTGCACAAGAAAGAGCTACTTGGTGTATTTACACAAAGAGGAAGGTATTTGGATTACTCAGAAAACTTAAAGCTCTTACATGTAACAACAAACCCTTAGGACTGATTTGTGTTTGGAGCTGTAGATGGTCATTAAAAGAACCCTTGAGCTAGATCAAAGCTTAGACTGAGTTTAGTCTTGTGTTTCCTAAACTGTTGCATGTCCACCAGTAGTTAAAATTACAAAACAATGTTATTCTCCTGCATGACAAACTGGCAGCACTCAAAGTCTTTATTTTGTAGCTTATCCAACAGTTCGCAATTTCTTGAAGATGAGGCAGTGTTCCTGTAACCGCACTCAATTGCTCCGAATCCCTAAAGCACTTAGGATGCAATTAGATTTCAGGTATTGATAACAGCAAACCCTTGTCAAATTGACAGAAAATTGCTTTTAGCGTTCGGCGTGTGCTTTGGGCAGCTAATACCCAGAGCCTGCCTTTTTCAAACAAAGCTTTCTCCAGGACCGATAGGACTCTTGCTGGTTGGATGGAACAGACGTGCTTGAACCTCGCCGAGAAGGAAAGGGCAGTATCAGAAGAACATTCGGGGTGTCCGTGGGCTCCATTTGAACTTTCATTTCTTGTTAAAATGTCAGTACCAGGCATGAAGGGCGAGAAGAGAGGGAGATTATTTTGTTTGCTCGCTTTTTGCCTTTGGCCAGCGCTTCAGGCGTGCCACCCAGCAGCCTGCATTTTTCCTCATTTACCTGCTCTGTCCAAAGAACAGAAATACTATTAATAAAGGACTAGATTATTGGGGATAAAGCTGGTGGTGGTTCTCTTGGGCAGCCTGAGTGAAACTTCTCTGGGTTGAAAGTGGAGGGGGGCAAGTGAGGAAGTGTGAGCTGGTGGTTTTCAAAGCTCTGGCCTTTTCATGACAGGTGGATTTATAAGGAACAAGTCATGACATTTTTCCCATTCATGGTCAGGATAGCTCAGTGACTTACGAAACTTCCAACAGTTCCACTGACCAAAATACTAAAACTAAAATTTCCCCTTGAGCTGATTTAAGATATCTAACTAAAGCAAAACCTCTGCAGGAAACTTGGGGAACAGCTCCTACTTGGAAAAATGTAGCTTCTATCTCTTTCCTTGCATATTACCTTTGCTGCCCTCTCACATCCTTTCTCTGCATGTGGTGTGAACATGCTCATTTGCACTTAGCACTTTAGAATAGCTGCCACTTAAAACTGCTATTTTTTTTCTTATAGAATATGGGAAGCTGTAGGAATAGGATAAAAGGGAAAGACCTGGAAGTTTCTGAATAATCCAACCAGAATTTAATTTAGTGGAGGAACGTGCCTAGTAGTTCATGTTCTAAGGAAGTGTGCTAATAGCTAGCAAAGAATAGGCAAATTATTTGTGCTAGAGAGAGTGGTTCAGAGTTCCTAAAATACAAGCTGATTTCTGGTCTAGTTTCTGGACTTGCCACCTCTCCCCAAGATGAGTTAACTCCCTTTGAGCACAGAATCCAAATGATAACTGCTCTTTGTGCACCTGGGAGAAAAAGCTCTTCTAGGATGGAGCAGTCTGGATTGCCCATGAGGTGGCTCCTTGGAATGTAACAGGGCACTGAAATATTAAAATTAATTGGTGGTAGTCTTAGCTACCCTTCAGTCTGCTTCATATTTTACCAAAATGAGCCTGTTGATCTTCCAGTTCTAATTAGATCTTTTAAACCACTTAATTTTTACTGTCTGGAAGTTTAGACTGAGATAATATTGACTCTTGACGTTGTGAACAGGAAAAAGAACGCTGTTGGGCAGTAACTGCCTTCATTGAATAGCTCCCAAGTGGCATGGCAAACACAGCTGCTTGCAGGTGAAAATATTGAATGTTCTCTGGCTGTAAATAGAGTGCGAGTGCTGCGGACATCTGTGTTTTCCTCCGGTGCAAACAGCTTGCTGCCTGCTGCAGATCTCTGTGCCAGTGGTCACTGTTGCAAATGAGAGAGAACCTCCTGCTTTGGCTAGTCTCACACTGCTTCTCTTTTTCTGTTTGGTGCAATGAAGGGATGGCAGCGACTCTCTGCTGGAGATCTTGGAAGCTCTTTGTTTATGTTGGTGCTTGGAGAGTAAGATAAATGGTCTGAAAAGCTCAGCCTTTGAAATACCGGAGCTGCTGGCTCACAGGCTTCTGTGGAGGCTTGGATCATTGCTAGTGTTGCACTTCGGTCTGGGATTGGAGTTAATTTGTAAAGCGAAGTGACCATTTTTTGGATACAGTGTTTGTTTCAAGTCTGTATAACTTTGCCATCACTCTTCCCTCCCCCTTGTTTCTTGGTGGTTTCTCTTTGGGGTAGCAGGAATGCCAAGTTAAACCAGATCTGAAAGCTGTTCAGAAGGGAGGAAAAATGCCAGTCGCCTTTTTTTTTTTTTTTTTGTAGATAAGGAAAATAAAGCAGACTGCACTAGATCAGTGACTTGGAAAGGGGAGGGAGGAGAGGGAACACCTGCGAGAAAATGTGTGTATTTGGATGCATTTGTGCAGGAAATGAATTTGGCATACCAGCTTTTATACTCGTTTTGAGACACTAGTGGCAGAAAGCAATACATTAAACAAAACAGCCTTTAAGATCTTGGCACCTATGAAGTCTAAATAACTTCCTGTTGCTTGCCATGCACAAAGGCCTCTCTCTGCGCTGCTCTGCAGCTTACTAGAGTTTAACAACAAATTCAAAACAGGCTTTTGCATTTTCACAAGGTTGCATTAGTGTGTGGCACATTAGTGTTTTCTATTGGGTTGTTTAAGTGTGAGAGATGCTTCCTAGCTCAAGTGTTGTGTTAGGCTCATCCTTTCATATTTTAATCTGCTGTTTTGCATGGGTTCATCCTTAGCGTGCCAAGCTGTGGCTGTGGGTGCCACTGTAAAGGAACATGGTGTATTTCAATTACTCTGTGTCCCACTTTAACTTGGTAGTCTGCATGGGAGGAATAAATGGTCAACCTTGGTTCTTATCAGCAGAGATTTTTATCAGCAGCCATTTCGGGCCAACTTTTTACAGTTTTCATGTAAGCTCCAGGTTTTTCATGTTTACTTACGGTGCCCAAGAAGTAACCTTTCACTTCCTGCATGCTTCTTTATTTCAGTTTTCCTCAAAGTACAACAAAACAGACACCACTGTTCACTTTGAAATTGTCAGGGCCCATGTGTTTAGGGAGTTTAAAAGTTCAAGAGGAACCAGCCAGTTAAAATAGCTAGTCTGACCTGTATGACTGAGCTGCCCCGTTTTATAGCTCTGTAGCCTGTGCCATAAAGCACTCTCTTATATAAGGAATTATCTGATCCAGCTTGAAAACAAAGGCTGACGAATGCTGTTCTTTTTTTAATTGGTTTGTGTTGCATTTTTTATTAAACTACTTGTTTTTATTTGAATGCTTTCATCTTCTGCCCTCTATTTCTTATTTCTCCACTAAAAATCCCTTTAGTACGTGCAACCTTTTTCCCACAACAGTGCTGATGGTAAAGTTACAAATCAAGCTTTTCAATGAGCTCATCTCGTAGAGTATGGATGGAGAACAACACATGGATGCTTGATAGCACCCCGAGGATGAAGCCCTTTCCATTCCTATCTTTTTTTTTTTTTTGTGGCACTTTTGAGTAGCTGTAACTCTGTTAATCCGAGAGCTAAGTTTTTGCTCCCCTCACAGTTCAGGGCATTCTCTCCCTCAAGGATTTAAGGTGAAGCAAGCTAGATGCGTTACATTTACTAGCAAAGTAATAGATGCAATTTCCAAGCCTTCTCTCTTCCACCCCTTCTAATGCTGAGGGCCATGAGAGTGGTCTGCAGGCTGTTATGGATGCCTGATTTCTCTGAGATACTGATGTGACATCATGACTTTGTAACGAAGGGTTTTCTTTCGGAAGCGTGTGCAGTGCCCCGGGCAGAGAATAGCTTAATTGTGTTCTACTTGACTGCTATGTATGGATTTTCAGAAAGTCCCTGAAACAGGAGAGAGTCAAAGTTCATGCAGATTCTGTAAAATACTTGTACATGTGAAAGATGAGTCCACCTGATATCATTTTCAGTAAGGTCATACCTGTCTATTGACGGGAATTTCTGCTCTTTTTAACACTCTTGTATCTTTGCCTTGGTGAAAGGTGGCACAGAGCAAGTCTGTACGTAGTGTGCCAGTGACTGGCAGGAGCGTGTCAAGCAGCCGATTTGAAACTGCTCTTGTCACCAACCAATTATATATCAGCACTTACTTGGGTAGTAATTTACGGCCATAGATAATCTTCTTCTAAGTGTGACATAGATAATATAGGAGAGAGTGGTCTGAATTCACTATAGAAACACAGTTGGGAAGGGACATGATAGAGATGGCTTAGAAAGGCTTCAGTTTTATAATATAGCTGTATTCTGTCAAGTTAAAGGAATCCTGCCGGTTCTGCAGTCATTTCAGGTTCCTGCACCTATGACTGATGTTGCGGGCAAGTAAAATCTATATGAACAAGATATATCGACAAACAAAGAAAAAGAAAAACCACACCTTTTAAATCCTGTGAGTTTGAACACAGCTTGGAATAACTAAGACCTGGCAAAAGCTGCTGGTTGCATTAGCTTTGTACAGATGAACTCTTTGTCCTGTGGTATTCCTGTAGAAGTTACCGTGCAATAACAACGAGGTGTTAGTGCCTGCAGGGTTTTAGCGCGCTCTGCTCCTACAGGTTACCTGTTGAATCAGGAGGCAGAGAGCCAGCTGTGCCCCTCGCCCGTGCCGTGTCTGCGGGGAGCAGGGAAGCGCGGCGCTGCGGGCTGTTAAGCAAGGCCATGGTTTTTGCTGCCCAGCGTAGCAGGGTTGCTTTGGGTGCTCTTGTTGCAGCATGTCACCTCCTCCGGTTGTGCAAGGAGTGCCTTGATGGTTGCCTGTTGAGCTTAGCCTTCGTGTCAGCTCCCTCCCATGCTTTCCACAGGGATATGCTAGCTCAGATGCTTCGTGTTGTGAAAAACCTGCTGAAGAAATGAGGACATGAAATACTTTGAAGAGGAAGCAGTTTAACTTCTTCACGTTGCCCAGAATATATCAAATGTCTTCTCTAAAATTCACTTGCATCAGAGTGTTTACTAATGTAAGTGTTTTATGCATCATTTAGCATGCAGAGAAGCACTTATATAGAGCTATCCTCTTGGTCTCTATACAGGGAGAATTAATTTTGTGTGACAAGGGCTGGCCCTGCCAATTCCTAAGTCTATGATTAGAGTGGCTTCTTAGGGAGGCAAATCTGGATAACACTTGAGCTTCGCCTGTGTTGTGCTGGCACTATCTCACTTGGTTATTTGCAGTCCTTTCAGACTTTCTCTAATGAAGTTATTTAGGACTCTTTCAGTCCACTGTGTCTTTGTTACTTATCTGATCAATGAAATTCAACTGGCAGTTACTTGTTTAACTAGCTGTGCTTGTTTATATGCATATATCCTGTTAATTACGAACACTGATATTTTAGCGATAGATTTCCAAGATCGTTTTAGCATAGACAAATTAGTGCACATCAATGAGGCAGAAAAAATATGTACCTTAAGAAATTCAGTGATTCCAGACTTTGTGGTGAGTACAACCTTTAAAATACAGCTGAGCTGGAACCACTGTGTCTTTCTGATAATTTCACTCAGTCTCTCAAGGACTTTTTGTTAGAACCAACTTTTCTGCACAGATCCAGGTGAAAATAAAGCTTAACACACGTTGCAGCTTTCATCTTTAAAGCAGCTTCATCTGTGTCAGTTCTGCAACCAGGGCTAAAGGCAGTTTGCATATATGGACACGATGCTTTAGAAACTGCTTCAGATGGTACCATCCCGCAGGTGTTTGCTGCTCCCCTGCTGCTGGAAGTTACTGCTCTCTGCAGCTGGGCCATAAACGCTTCCCTTTCTGTTGCCACCAAGCTGCAGGAAGTAGCCAGTGGCATCTTCAGGGGGCTCTGCTGTCTGTATGACATCTGCTGGTGACCATGGCATGTCTGTTTCTTCTATTTGAGACAGTTTGCATTGCAAACTTGTCACTTACCACTTTAATAACTGAGTTATGCTTCAAAAGGAAGTCCTTTTTTTCTGAGATATTAGTTAGGACCTTCTGAAAAGCAGTAACAAAAGTGGGGATCTGCTTTTCTAGAGTATTTGAAGAGCCTTTTTAAAAAATCTATCATTACTTGGTTTTGGATGGAGGGGAAAAAAGTGAGAATAGTGTGACAAATAGACACAAAGATTGGCATTATGCTTCTCATCTTGTACAGGCAAAACAGCCTCCCAAGACAGTAGTGTCCTGCAGTCAGGACACTTGAGACAAAGCTTGGTGTTAATAGAGGTTGCTTTTCCAGACATCAAGGCCAAACTCTTCCTAAATTATAGAGGAGCTAGAAAATGCCCTTTAAAGGGGTAGGAAGTAAAGCTAACTTGTTGGAAATGTGATCTGTGAAGTCAAATAATGCTTTTTTAGAAGAAGCCTACGTGTTAGCTTTTCTTTATTAAATACAACAAACTGATCGTTTAGAGATACTGTTGCGGAATTTGGTCTTGATTTTGCATCGTGAGCTCCATAGCTGAGGTATCTTTTGAAGGCCTGATTTGTGTTTGATCCTGTTCATTTTCAGAAACTGTGGCCCGAGGAGAAAACACACAGTTTTTTTTTTTTTCAAGTGTGAGTAAGAGTAATTTTGAGGAGGAGGGTGGGGCGAGGGAAGAAAAGAGAAGCTCAATACAGTAATTTCTCATTAGTTTTACTCTATTCTCTTTTTATTTTGCACCTTTTTGCTGTTATAGCTATGATGTCATTCTAAGTCAAAGGCACTGGACTTATGTAACAAAAAGCACAAAATGTAGTTTTCATAACTTTTGATAATGCTGTAGATAGTTATGCTTAAGAATTTTATTTGGTACACAAAACAGTTCTGACACAGAGTTGTGATTTAATGGAACTGCCACTTTAATGTATGTATCTTTAATTTATCAATAAAAAAATATCTTTCAGAACAAAACCTAAAATTCCGTCATTGGAATTTTTGCCAGACTACAACATATTGAGTCATCCAAAAACCAAATAAACAAATGATAGTAACTCATAAGGAATGGCTTGTTACTGGGCTATTCATTAATGAGAAATGCTATCCTTATTCTGTTCCCGTCACCATATCTGTTTGTGCTCCTGTTATCATGTTTTAAAAAAACAACAACAACCCCCCCCCCCCCCCAAAACAGATTTTAAAAGGTTTTGGATGTGCATAGTTCTCAGTTAAAGCTGTCTTAACTAAATTGATAGGCCAGTCTTTGAAAAGAGTTTTCCATCCAAGTATTCTTTAGGGGTCTAGCTTAAATGCATGATTACAGCTTGCAGAAGCAAAGTTTAAAAAAGCCTAAAGAAATTCTTTTTCTGTTCTCCTTTGCCCTGCTTTCAGAGACTTCTGGGCGCAATGATTAGTTCTCCATTTCTTGCAGAAAAAGAAGTGTTTATTGCAGAAAAGAAGTATTTATGTTGAGTTCAACACTTAACAAATCAGGGTTTCTCTTATTATTAAACCTACAAAGTGTAGAACAATTTGTGTTTTTTTTTTTGAATACCCTCTTGAATTCTGAGTTTACTTGGCATTCTTCGTTTTGATTGGTAGCAGAACCGTGACGTTCACATATCTGTCTTCTCCATATGGGTCGGGATTGAACTCTGCTCATAGTGATTTTGTAGAAAGAGCTTTTTGCATTTCTCATAATTTCAAGTGAACTCATAAGTATTTCTTTGTTGTTTCACTAGATTTTCTTGATTTCACAATGTTAATGTTAAGAGATTAATAGTACATTGAACCTCATAAAGTCAAGTTATAGGAACTTCTTGGAAGATGTTTACAAGCTTTTAAGTAGCTTGGTAAGAACAGAAAATGAGAAGATCAAGAGTCTTGGAACTGTAGGTATCATTCACTTAAAAAATAATGTTTTTAAAAAAGAAAAGAATAAAAGTGCATGAGTGTCTTGGACAAACATTGAGAATCTGTTTTCTGCTCAAGACTTTTCAGCTTGATAAAAGGCCTGGAACAGTGTAAAGCTGGGACTGGCACCATGTTAATGCCTTGATTCCATGTGGTGAAGATCCTACCAGAAAAAAATCTGTTAAATCTGTATCCAAGAATGATTTCCCATCACTCCTCCCAGATTGTTGCCATAAGACGTGTTTTGAAAGGGAGAAGGGAGATTCCTAGGTGTAAGATATTGCAAAAGATTTCAATCACTTGTTTAAAAAGCAGGATATTTCCTGTTACAGTTCTTAGATTGCTTAAGACAACTTAGGGAATAATGATATCCCAGTTACCCTAGGAATTACAGATAGGTTAAAAAAATCATTCCCTTTAAAGGAAAACATTTGAAACTTTAGAACAGTTGGTTAGATGACAAATTGTATGTTGTCTTATTTTCTGGTCATCTTTTAGCCGAACTCTTAGGCTAGTCAAGCATTATGAATCTTTTCCATGTTGTGTAACTTAAAATACATATTTTAAGTTGGAGTTGATTTTTATTTCCCATGAGGATCAGATTTCTGGCAATTAAAGTGATGCAGGCTGGTAGTTTGAAGGGAGGATGCTGGTTTGCCTAAATGCCATGGTGCCCTATAAAGGGGAAGGAATGTGTTTTGGAGCGCATGTAGTATACTAGGTATCAGTTAGCAGTTTAAGACTGGGTCTATTTGTATGTTGGCACAAAACAAAAATGTAACAACATCTGGAAGAAACTTTGCAAAAACTCTTGTGTATTAACTTACAGTTTAATTTCTGAGTTGCTTCTAGGCACAAAAAAGGAAGTAAGTTTACGGTCGATGGGATTTGGAGCTAAGGCTGAAGTGGCCGTCTTCAAGCGAGGAGTTTGTCTAACAGGCCGTGCACTTAGTAATCAGCTTGTGCTCTGAGCTTCTGCTGTGCTTTTCTCTTTATTTTTCACCAAATACATGCATTTTCATGGATGGATTATTTTCCAAAACTATTTTCCCCCTTCAAAATATCATTTTTTAGGAAGTATAATACAATGCAGTTAAATATGTATTTTTTTCCTCCTCAGAGGAGCTGCACCTTGGTATTTGTGCATTGTTTAGTTACAAACCTGCAGCCAAGTATGGAATGTCCATCTGTGCTTGAGAAAACCTTTTCTCTCTAGGCTTTGGTTTTGAAATCTAAGCTTTGGAATTATAGTTGTAAAACATAATTGCACCATAGTTTGCATGTTTCAAATGTCCTTAAACTTGCCTTTCTTTACCTCTGTTGTGTTTCCTGGTAAGGTTTCACTGAAGGCCTCTCCAGTGGCCCTTCTGTGTGAGCTGCATTCACTGTCCTGTGTGTTCCCCTTCATAGAGTATGTGAAGGAGTAAGCGGTGTGTGAAGTTGCTCTGGATTCAAAATCAGCAGTAAATCCTGGCTGCAGAGGAGCCCTCGCGCAGCCCTCCGTGCGGAGGGTTTCGGCTCTCTGGCTCCTTGGAGGTCAAACATATCGTTACTTCTGGTATCGTTCTGAAGGGGAAATGCAAAAGCCCCTGTTCTAGCATTCAGTTCCTGTTTTTCTCACTTGACAGTTTGAGCTGGGACTTTATCACTGTTAATTTTGGAAGCAGCAAATGCTATTTGATAGCCGTGTAAGTGGGCACAACACTTACCTATCTGCTCTTTATTCTGAGTGAGAAATTACTGTCACTCATGCATAAGGTCTGTAAGAAAATAGAAATAATGCAAATACAGCACACCTCAACTTGCAATTTCTCTAAATTACCAAACAGCTTTTAAAAAAAAAAAATTAGGTCAATGGGTTCTCCTCGTGCATCTTCCTTTCCTTGATATTATATGTTTATATATATTAATATATTTAAGCACTTAAATAGTTCCTGAGGGGAATTCGTGTATATAAAGCATGAGGAATCAAATATTGCTACCTATGTAGTATCCAAAATATTATTATAATTAATATTTGATTGTCTTGATTAGTCTTAGTTAAATTTTACATCTGTTCTGAAGATTTCATCATGGCCTTTTTGTTCTCCTCAGATGTTTTCATGCCGAGTGTGCAATTGGAGCACAGAAGTTATGACCTTAACCACTTGGAAAACCCCTGTATGTGGCTGTGGGTTTCTGTAAAGTCCAGCAAGTTAGACTAATGGCTCTAAAAGGTGTTTTCTCTTTTTTGTCAAGTACTTTGAGTAAGTAGCTGCAGAGAGCCACTGCATTTGGAAGGCTTGTCTGCACAGCACCCGGATTTCGAGGAAAAGGATCTTACTAGAGAGCAACTCAGTAACTCCGAGCAGGGAGAGAGGGTAAGAAAATACTTTAAGCAGACTGCTTGACAACTGTCTGAGAGACTTTGAGAGAGATTGGCCTTGCAGCACATAAGACAAGGAGGAAACTGAAACAACTGCCTGGGATGTTTTCTTGGAGGTCCGGAGCAGTGCTGCCAAGTGTGCAGAGACAGAGGTGTTAGTGAGCACTGGGAAGGTAGGTATGGCAGGAGACGCATCCTGAGTCATCTGCGAGTCATTGCTATGAGTGAGGGAACAGGAGTGTTCCTGCAGAGCTATTTTTAATATTTGCTTACTCACATTTACTGCACTAGGCTCTTTACAGGAAAGTAAAATGCTGCAAGGCCCTTAAGATCATTTTCATGGCAGCAGCTTGTTATTGATGTGTAATGAAGTCTTCAGTCTTGCTGCTTTGAATATTTTAGGGTTGAGCATGATGCTGGTTCTTCCTGCAGCTTTCCAAGGAACTGAAGTGCAATATTCCCATCATCTTCGTGCTCAGACCCATATGGATAAATTGGCATTGACCTTCACAGTGATGTAGTCAGGAGGCAAGGCAGAGTGCTAATGAGTAGCTAATGGGAGCTGTTTGTGCTTGGTGGTATTTAGAGGTGTATTTCATTAGGCACGTGAATTAATGTCTGCCAGAAAATCTTTGTGAGTTTTAGCTATGGTGCATATAGAAGTGACATCTTCTCTGCTTTAAAACCCCACTTGCAGTCTATGTAATTTTGCAGAACAGCAGCATGTTTCCCTCCTTTGAGCAGCAAGCTGCAGTGTCTTCTCCCTTGTGTGTGCGCTGATGAAGCAGTTCCCTTCTGTGCAGATGAAGACAGCTGCATGTGCAGGGGGAGCCGTGCAGGAGCTCGTTCCGGGTGCCTGTGCATGCCATGGAGTTAAGCGGTGGCTTCCTGTTTACTGCTGCTGAGTGAGGATTTGGGGCTGGGCCAAGGGCAGGAGCGTGGCGTGCGGATTTGCTGTGAGGCTGGTCTGCAGTCACCTTGCAGGGTGTTACACAAAGTTCCCAGCCCCACGTTGGGGGCTCTCTGCACAGCAATGTGCTCCTGGGAAGCCGGGTTCTTCTCCTGCAGCCTGATGCTGCCCAGCGCACAGCAAATCGCTTGGGCTGCCACTTGGGGAGGGAGGTTGAGGTGGCAGCTCTTCAGGCTGGAGGCTCTTTGGCCGACTTTGATAAACCGGGCCTGCCTGATTGGTGCAGGTCGAGACAGTTCTGGTTACTGACCTCTTGGCTGCCTGTTGCACGTACAGCCTAATATTTTGGGATTTCTCAGTGAGCACTGAGCTAGAAATGGGAGCCTCAATGCACACGAAGTGGGAACTGCTGGGGATGTTGCCTCCCACCGGCAGCTTAACTTCCCCAAGTCTGAAGCTGTTGTTGCCAGAGAGGCATTGGGGAGAGGGAAAGCGGGGCTGCAGTTAAATGTGCTTTTAAAGTCTCCAAAAAAAATCATACCTGGCCTGAAAAGCAAATGGAAACAATCAGCCAAAACCACAAATTGAGAAGTGGATTATCTAGAACTAAGATTTACAACTAAGATTTTTTTCCTTAGCTTTCAAATATTGAGTAGGACTGAAAGGAGGATGTTTTTATTGTTAAAGAGAACACGGCTGGGTTACCACATAGCAGCGACAGGAACTGGACAAGTAAATGCTTTCTGCAGAGCGAAAGCTGTGGCCCCCAAATAAACACAAGGTGATTCAGGCCTACCTGATTTTTGGAGAAGAATTAAATTGCACTGGTAACATGGAAGAGATGTATGACTTTCCAGGCAGAAAGGTGTTTAGACTGCCAGGTGGAAACTGCGCAGGATGAGATTCTGTACATGGCCCATCAGCAGTATCCGTATCCATACCTGAGGAGTAAATGTAAAGGCAAGTTTTAGACATTCTCCCCTAGCCAAGCTACCAGTGACAGGATAATTATTAAATCCGCTAAACTCTGTAATCCAAAGCCCAAACTGAAGCCCTTAAATTAAAACCAATGTTCCACTCTCCCAATTGTACACTGCAGCCACCTATGTGTGTTACCACTTTGGAACCAGTGTTCTCACAGCTCTAAGGTAAACATGCAAGATTTACTTCTATTTACAAGTCAGGTAAAAATAGCATATATGTTTAGCCAGCATATTGAATGAGTTAAATGTCAATATTTGGCTTGCTTGGTCGAGCGGCACTAGAGAATAGTGCAGAGTTTACAAATTATTTGTACCAGCAACTCTCTTGATAGTGACAAGCTCACCACGTGTAGCCTTAACAGTCACAACTAATGCAGGTAGTAGAGAAGGCAGAGAACATGATGAAAATATATGTTAAAACTTGGATTGGTTAAAATTCCGTGGTAATTTCTGGAATGGTGCCTTGAAACCCCGGGCTGCTCTATTCAGATTATCAGTTCAGGTAACTGCGTGACGAATGCCTGTGTCTTGTCAGTGACAGCAGAGGAGTGGACTGATTTATGGGTTTCTTGTCATTCACATGTTCCTGCCCAACAAGTTTCTTAAAGTCCACCAGTGATTAAGTGCTAAACTGTTAGTGATGTCTGTTATCTGAGGAGATTAAAAAAAACAAACATTTTGATACTTTTCCACTTTTTCCTGCAGAAAGCAACTATTATGTTGTATTAGACTAACCACAGCAATTGGCAGCCTGACCTTTCTAAAGTAATGGCTGTCCCATATATCTGAGTCCTGTAGGAGAAGCCCTATGACACCACGGAGGATGAGAGAGCCCCTTTACCTGCTTTACCGCTGATATTTGCAGTTTATGCTCCCTTTTCAGAGTAACGTAAACAATCTAAGGGCTTTTTAGAATCTGAAAATGTAAAAGTAATTGCAAGTACATTGAAGTTTATCCAGTGGGAAAGTCTCATCCAGCTTTTTGAGTACACAATCCAAAGAGACCAGCTAAATTACAGATACTTAGATCTCTTTTCAGTCAAAAGAATGACTAGAAGACCTCACCTGACCAGTTCTAGATTTCTGTTTTAAAGTAAGGTAAAAGACATCTTAAATTTCTTGCTGGTAAAAGGAGCATTACCCTGTCTAGGTCAAAGGCAGGCGTTTGCTTTTAGTCACATGTAGTGGAAGGAGAGGGGAATATGGAAGTGTTGCCAAGCTGCTCCGTGCCGAGTGGGAAACTCCCTGCAGAGCTTCTTCCTTGACAAGTCACTGACCTGAGACACAAGGAGTGAAGGGAAGTGCAGACACGTGGTGTTCAGCTGCACTGCTGCAGCTGCCTTGGAGGAGGAGAGAGACCTGACTGTGCTTGCCTTTCTGGAGAGGAAAAAGGAGTTTCTACTTCATGGCTTTTCAGATGAAACCGGTTTATTTTTCAGTATCCAAGCTTTTTCTTTGTGATTTTTTTTTTTCTGAATGTCATTTTTTTTACAGCATTCTCTGTACTCTTCTCTTTCCCATACATTGTAGTCACCTCTGGCTGGTTTTGATGCATCTACTGAGAGACTCTGGTGCCACCCTCCTTAGACCATCCCTTCGCCCTTCTAAATATGTCAATTAGTTGATATTAAAAGGTCATTGCTGTGTATGTTTATCCTAATATCCACGCACTAAGAACAATTCCCACTCACTGAAAAAGGTTTTAACTGTACCAGATATCTTTCTCATCTGCATATATATGCATATTTTGAAGAACATGCATAGCTATGAGAAGGGCAGTATGTATGGTGTGCTATTATGATATAATAATTTGGGATAAAAAAAAAAGTGCTTCAGATAGTGTTGTTGATGCCAGAATTTCTTTCTGAGGATTGATCTTATCTCTGATTCTATTTACATCTGCTTAAATAAATAGCATTCTGCCTTGTAAGAAGGCAGTTATGTGGAAAGCAAGCAGCTTGGCCTCCAGTACAGAACTCCCTGAAGCACCGTGGGCTCAGCTGTCCTCCTCTGCATCTCTTACACTGGTGCAATCCATTGGATTAGGTTCAGTTGGATTTCATTTAAATTCATTTTAAATTCATTTTAAAAAATTCATTTTAAAACGTTTCTATATTTTTGGGAGAAATATAGAAACGTTGTCAGAGAATGCAGGGATGCTACAAGGAAAGCTAAGGCTCAATTAGAATTGAGCCTAGCAAGGGATGTTAAGAGTAATAAGAAGAACTTTTTCAAATATATTAACAA
>JAUBOD010001057.1:924497-950719 GCA_032353885.1 Nothura maculosa
TGTGCAGGGGGGTTGGACTAGATGACCTCTAAGGTCCCTTCCAACCTTACACATTCTATGATTCTATGATTCTAAGTCTGCATCTGAGCCAAGTACGTCGAGCTGTTTCATCACAAAATAGAGTGTTGGAAAATAACTGTAGGACTCGTTAGTCAAAAGGAGAGGAAAGGAACTAGAGATGACCGCTGGTCTCCAGCGTGCTCCCTCATCCCTGCGCCCATCTCTGTGCCCTCAGAACGGGACTCAAAACAAATGCAGCGTTTGAACCACATTGTGAGAATGTCTGTCCCGTCCCAGCACAGCATCCCTGCTCGCAGGCATCGTGCTTGGAAGCAGAGCTGGGACTCGGAGGCCTCGCCACCAAGGCTGGCCAAAGGGAGGAGATCCCTTGCCTCGCTCCAGGTGAGCCGGCTGCAGAGCTCCTTGGAAAGCTGCCCTGGAAAAGAAGGGCCAATGGATCTGGGTTAGCACTTCCTTCAGCTGCTCATGCTTTACATGAAGTGCTAAGTTAGTTGCTCTCCTCAAGCTTTTCTAAAATTAGAACATTTTTTCTATATATAGTCCAAATATTTTTGATGATTTAGATGTTTTTTACCAGTATTATCCAATAACTTTCTATGGGAACTTTCTAGATTGGAAAGCTCCACATGGTTCAGTTTCGTTTAAAACTGTCTCTTGGGTACATATGTGGCTAATACCTTTTTTTTTAAAAAAAAAAACTTACTGTTTATTGCAGCATTAATATTAATGCTTTCAGTTTTTATGTAATTGCTCCCCCTTTGCTATCTTTGCCACCATTAAAATGTTTGCCCTCAATTTTAAAACTGCTTTAACAACTCTGGGTTTGTTGGAAGCACTGCAGCAAATTAGGCACTTTTCGGCACTCCTCAGCAAAGTAACCTTCATCTTACTGCCAGATATTATGACTGCAGTTCACTGTAGTGAGACAGAAACCCAGAGTCTGAGAAAATAAAAACTTGTTCAGAATACAGTGCTTAATAGATATGACAAGCAAAGGTTGAAATGTTATGTTGACCTAGCTCCCTTTCGTTAGCTTTTCTGGCAAAACTTAGTTCAAGGTCTGCGTATTGATTTGCAGACCTCACTGTGACACTTGTGGCCTTGCTGCTTCAGAGCTCTTCTCTCTAAAGAACCTCTGTAAATGGGTATCTTCCCAGTGGCTGCAGCTCCCAGTGGCTTTCTGGGGCAACACTGTCAACTCTATTGCAAAATAAATTGTGTAATAATTCACCTAGCAAGCAGAAAAAATGCCTGGCTGATACAACAGAGCAGGTTCCTGCAAGACTCGGGTTTTGGCAGCTCACTGTCCAGGATGCTGCAGCGCCCTGTGCAGTGACTGTGGTGGCACGTGCTGCTGTAGTGGTGGCAGCAAGATGGGAAGGAGCAGCTCGTGTAGCTTGGCTTGCCAGGGGAACCACACGTGGGAACATCCGCTTGCAGCTGCAGGTCAGGATGAGCGAGGGGTAGTAGAAATCCTAATAAATCATAAAAGAAGAAGAGGTAAGAGTGCTTCCCAGGCTGCTAGTGTGCTGCAGCCAGCAGCAGCGTTAGCAGTTGAGCTTTGTCCTAGGAATGGTGGCACTTCACGCTGTGGAGGGACATGGGCTGAGGTCCCTGCAAGCCCTTCTCAGTGAGGGGCTCTTGGGGGTCTCGGCACCTGCCAGAATGAGCTGCTTCCTGAGGGGCACAGAGGTGCCACCTGAGAATCCCTATTGCTCATGAGATTCTCTGCTTAGCAGCTTGCTTTGCTTGCCTTGTAGCTGTGTTTTGATCTAGTTAGGTTGGGGTGCAGTTAGGCTGGGGTGACTGAGAGGGGCGTGCGGTTGCTAAAGGTGCTAGTGAAGTCAGGGGAGGGCAGTTGGAGGGAGTGCCCAAGAGGGCAGCACTGCTTGGTTGGTGATGAATCACGGGAATGGTTGGAGTTGGAAGGGACCTTGTCTTGTCTAAGGGTTTTTGCCAAATTGAGTTAAATTAATCTGCAACCCTGTCAGTGGAAGCAGCATCTACAGATGTTGCCACATGGAGTATTACGGGGCCACACAGTAACATTTATTACTTGCCCTGCTACCAGAACAGCAAGCTTCCTAATACCTGCCAACTGCGCTTCAAATCTCAGCTTCTCATTTCTTTATGTTGGAGCTAGATACAGTGCCTAAGAAAAAGGGTGTTAGCTGAGACGTTATCTTAGACCCTGGGATTTTTTTTGTGACTTTCAACCATATCATCTCCAGCCAGAAGTACACACACCTACTTTTAATATTGGAGCTACAAGCATTATAGCAGAACGATTAACTTGTTAAAGACAAGCAGAGAACAGAGTGGTGAGACGCTTCTAAGACCAAATCTCTTTTGCTATCAGTAGCAAATTGTGTCATTTGGCAACTCTATAGGAGAAATGTTGGTTAGTTGATCTCTCTATTGGTGGTTGTGCTACTTACAGAGAGGCTAAGAGAACTGGTGAAGTTTTGTTTGCTTTTGTTTATAACTTGTTTTCAATGATGAGCCATTAAGAACAGGCTTAAACATTATGTTCTCACCACACTTTTTTTTTTTTTTTAAAAAGGGAGGCAAACCATCAAAAAACACTTACTGAAGTGCAAAGCCACCACAGGAAGCCTGGGACTACGAGAAGTCTTCAAATAAACACCTGAGGGCTTCAAATCTCCTGCCATACGCAAAGTAAAAGTTGACAAAATTGATAAAACTGCTTCAACTTGGCAACGAATTGGTGACACTTCTTTTTAGGCTGGATAAAATGCAAAGATGTGCTGGTATTTCTGTTCATTCCTTCTAGAGTTGCTATGATCAAGTTCAAGTTTGCTGTTTCCCTTCATTAATTCCCGCTCCATAGGAGCTGCCAGGTAGCCAGAACTATTTCTGAGGAGTTATCTGCTTTCCAGAACGGTGCTAGGGGAAAGGAAAGCTCTTTTCCTGGGGCCGGATGGCCTCTGTGCACCCGGTTGCTGTGAGGCTGGGAAGCGCTGCCCGGCCCTGGGGAGGAGGAAGCAGGACTTGGGACAGGTCCTGCCTCCTGGGAACTGGGACAGGAGCCTCCACTTCGTGCTATTTTAAAAATGATCAAGATTAGAGACATCTGTAGCTGTCAAGGAAGTGGCTGCAGGGCTGAGCGTGTGAGCAAAGTGACCGTGTGTGGTTTGCTAAAGCTGAAGAGCGTGTGAAGGGCTCCTACCCAGACCCCTGGTGTTTGGGGAACTGCTGCCAATTCTGCTGCTTGTGCTAAGACAGTACAGCGTGGGACACGAGACCTGTGTTCAGTTACTAACACTGGCACTGATTTTCTGAGTAAGTGTGCAAGTCATTTAATTTCTCTGTGGTTACTCATTTTTAGAAGAGGCTTGATAATAGTGTTTCTTGTACAGGTTTGCCTTTACTAGACACCAGCTGTTTGCTTGCTTTGTTTTTCCCTGGAGATCTCTGACATGACCAGAAGTCTGCATGCTGTGGTAATAAAGCATCATACTCTTTAAAAACAAATGAAAGGTGAGATTCCCTGGTTGGAGAGCACCAGAGGGTTGTGGAGATTCTGCTGAAGGAATTTACCAAGTCTGTAGGGTGCTAGGGGCGATTTAATGGTTGTGTAAAAAAAGAGGGTACAAAGAGTCCCACCCCAGGTGTGCTTTGGGTCTAACAAAGCAGCAGGAAATTGGAGTGCTGCAGAACACACAGGCCCGCAGGCGGGCGCGGGTTGAGTCCCTGCAGGTCGGGCTTCTTCCCTGCCTATTTCAGCACGGTGACACGTGTGAGATTTTACATCTCAGGACAAAACAACCTCTCGATCCAGGTCTGTTAAAGAGAGGAGCCATTCTGCAGTTACAGACCTTCGCTTGGAAGGCAGTGGACGCCTGGAGTTTCTTCATCTCCCTGTTTTCTTGGTTAGGAAAAACCGCTGATAGCTGCTACATCAGTTCTAGCTTTTCAGGGTGCAGAGGAAGCTTGAGTGACTGGAGTGTTTAGTAGAGGAGGAAGGGGAGGTGTTGAAACTCTGCGGTCGTGCCGGCGTGTTGTTGGACACAGACTCCCTCCTTGTGCTCCCGGATCCTGGCATGGTCCCAGACGGGTCGCTGCTCTTGACATGGATGCACGCAACGCAGTGAGTCCGTGAAGACACTCTTCTCTTTCCAGTGTTACAGTCAGCAAAAAAGATATCACATATTGTGCTATTTTCTTAGCCTATCTAATGGATCCGTGCAGCTTTTACAGAGTCTTTTCCTTGGCTGGAAAGGTAGAGCTGTTTCCTAGGCTAATGGGTTAACAAGCTGCCATATGTGACCCCGTGTTTGCTCTTTGTCTGCCCCAGTTGTGCGGTGCAATAGGTTAACTTAAATGTATTTCACCAGAGATAGGGCTTTTAACTGGGGCGGGCTCCAGCAGATGTGTAGTCTTGCGACACACGTTCTCGTGACCTAGCAAGTTATCACTTGCCAGCTAAGCAGCGAAGAAAACGCTTTGCACACACTTACTGCTGCTCAGCATCTCTCCTCTTCCAAGAAAACTGCCCTTGGAGGGTTTTGCCACACCAAGTGATTTTCCTTTTTCTTCACATTTCGTATGCTGGGGACTATGTATAGGAGAAGCCGGGCAAAAAGCTTTTCCACACATCTGAAATAAGCATCAGGAAACCCCTGAAGTCAGTGCAGTGCCACCAGGAAGAGGTAGAGTTTCCTGGCGATCTGCTCGCTGCTGGGAAGATGACATGGCGCCTTGCCAGCGACCTTCCAAAACATCTGAAAGGTGAAAAAGCACCGGGAACGGGGAAGGGGCACAGGTAAGGGAGAGAAGAGAACCTACAGCAGGAAAACCACCGCTGCTGCATTTCAGGCAGGAGTATAGATAGGTTGTCCATAAAAATCTTCCAAGGCTGGACTCCTCCTTCATCCTGTTAGCATCAGTCTTGACTAAAAAAGTCACCCCCTTTTTCAGCTGGCTGACTTGGGAAGGAAGATGAATGAACTTTTTTCCTAGCTTTTCTGTGACAGTTTTGGAGTAATGACTACTTGCTAACTTCACCGAACTCTTGAGCTTGGCATGGCTGAGATGGCTGGTAGTTATTTGCAGCCAAGGAGAAAGAGACTGCCTTAGTTGAAAAGTGCTCCATGTTGGCTCCAAAAGAATATAGTGGATTGTTTACCGCTTTTCCAAGACTTGTGTCATTTCAATTATCCTACCAAAAACTGTGGATGAGAAAGGGTTTGGATTTGCTCTCTTGAGCAGTTGTATTTTAGGAGCAGACTGTAATAGTCATGGGTCACTGTATTAGCTGGGATTTTCCCAGCAGCCCAGTGAGGGGAAGCCCGGTTTGAATCCAGATGAGTTTCTGGCTGGAAGGAGCAGGCGAGGCCGAGGGAGAGGAGAGGTTGTGTGTGTGTGTGTGTGTGTGTCGGTGTGCACGCTCCCGCCTCGCGAGCAGCCCGGGAAGGCGCTGCGGTAACGCAGCGAGCGAGCGGCACAAGTTCTGAGCACGCAGGGGACACGTCACCAGCTTCAGAGAAGCTGGTGAAATTGAATGGGAAAAGGGCAGGAAATGAGCACGCCTGGCCTCTCATAATGTGATTCTGAGTTGGATGGTTTCATGCAGCCTTCAGCATGGTCCAAAGCAGCACTGCAGTGCGGTAGGGAGATATACAGCGCCTGTAAATGCAAGCGTACGAACCGTGAAGACTGGCTGACATCCATCGGATGTGTTCTCTTCCTTGGTTCTTAAAAAGTTTGCTACGTGTTTACTGTTTATGCTGAAATTTTCGGTGGTGTGTCCTCTCAGCCTGGTTGTTGAAACCAAATTTGACGACATAGATCAGTCATATCATAGAATGAGTACTATAGAAAAATACGGGGAGAGAAATTAGTAATTCTGGTTGTAGAGCAGAGGTGAAGAGCTTGTAGCTCGTTGGGTGATCAGCTTAGAACAAAATAATATGGTGACTTGTGTGTTCGGTGAATGTGATCCATCCTGAGCAATCATCTCGTGGGGAAAAACAAAAGTGTGTGATCACGTACATAAAGATGATTAAATAATACATACACTCGAGAAAGAACTACATACCATTAAAAAGAGAACCTTATTTCTGCCTCAGAGCATTTGGGTTCTTGAATTTCCAACAGTAGCATTTAGAAAGTTGTAGACGTGGTTGTGCTCCGTGCTGTGGGGTTTGACAGTGACTGGAAGCCTTTACCTGAGCTTTGCAGTGCCCTTTCCTGTGCCGAGGCTGCCCTGGCCTTTGCGGTCGCACCGGTGTCTTCACCACTCGGGAGGACGGGTGGGCAGCAGCTTGGCAGCCCAGTGGGGGATCTGGGCTTTTCACCACGCTTCCTCATCGCCGCTCGCTTTCTGTGCGACTTACTCATGCTCAGATGTATGAACTCAGCCAAACAGATCGCCCGAGTTTAAATGCCCAGCGTGTAATTGCCCAATTAGTTACTGTGGATGCCGGGAACGTCCCCAGCGCCCGCGCTGGGTATCACCCTGTTGGTGGCCGCGCTCACGGCCCTCCCTGCCGCTTCTGCACTGGGAGGAAACAAATGAGAACTTAACTTTCTGGCTGACATCAACTGTGAATATTGCAAAACCAGCACGCCCTGCACACTCCGTATTTACTGTTCTAGCCTAAGACTAAACATGTACTAGCTGTGTGCCTGTCATGAAACAAGAAGCGACGGGCTGAGGGAAAAGAGGAAGAGCATGAAAATAGTTCTTAAAGTGGAGTTTTGTTTTGGTGAGGTTTTTCCTGGGATTTTCCTCTCCTCATGTTTCGGGGACTTTTTGCCAATGAAACAGAGCCTCTGTGTTTTTCATTTTGCTTTGATACCGTTATAGTCAGAGTGATTCTATCCCCCACGGCGGCCTGATTTCCCAAAGGGGACAGGGAGCGGGTGAATCGGCCGGTTCCCGCAGCTCCGGAGCCACGTGGAGGCTGTGGCTCTGGATGGGATCACAGTGAGCCTGGAGAGCAGCCCTACCCCAGCTCCGGGGCCAAGAGCGCCTTGTCACGCACGTCAACCCCATGTGGTTGAGGTTTTTGTTTCGAGAGCTGCTGCCTTGAAACGCTCGAGAGACGAAGGGAAAGGGTGCGCTGGAGCCGCGGCTGCGCTCTGGGCAGCGCCCACCCTGCCGCAGCCCCCGGGCCTGGGGCCAGCAGGGCTTGGGGAGGGCAGGAGCAATCGCTGCTTCTCCCTGCTCCCTTCCAAGCTGGATGAGTTCCCTGATCCAACCTGTGCTGACTCAGACTGGGGGCTGCTGCGAGCAACGGGTGCGTGGGGCGGCTCTGGCTGCTCGGCTGCAGCACACAGGTCCCACTGGGAGAAAACTCAGGTGCTTCCTGCTGCAAACGGAGCTGGGGGCAGAGCCCCTTGCTTGGGACTCCCATCACGGAGCTTTCCTACAAACACCCCGGCAGGCTCGGAGCCAGGTTTGGTTGCCTCTCGGCGTGCTGAAATAGCTGCACCAAAATCCTCCAAGTGACAATTTTATCTTTTGTTGCCTTGTTCACAGGAATCTCTTTTTTGAGTTTATGGGTATATTTTGTTTAGTGGAACTTAAGGAGGAAATTAAGTTTTAAACAAATGCTTTTCTCCAGATTCTAATTATGTTATAGTTTAATAGCAAAACCAGCAATGAAGTGATTTAGCAACCTACCTCTGCCTCCTTAACTTTTCCTCTTAGGGTTACCATGATTTTATGTAGGTTTCAAATGTAATTTAGTCCAGCCAAGTTGGCTGGAGGTTTGGACACCTGTGGGTGCATGATCGAGCTGCATCCGAAGTCCTTGTCCCCGTGGGAGAAGATGGAGCCTCTGTCCCCCTCTGCTGGCGGGTGCCCCGGGCCGGGAGGTGCCACCCTGGAGTTGAGGTGTGAGCTTTGGGAAGGTTGGTGTGATCAGCAGCAGGGTGTTGGGAGCGATGGACCCCGCGGTCTGCGTCTCTTGGCCTGGGCTTCCCCAATACAACCCTTTGTAGCCACACGCTGTGAGTGTAGCCCACCTGAAACGCATCCCCTTGCATTGCATTCTTGCATCCACCTGGATGTGCCAGGACTATTCTGTAGAACTGGTAATAAATACTGCTGTAGCAGAGAGAAGGTGCTTTCCACCTTTGGAAGACTCCTCAAGCCATCAAGGTATGTTTTTTAAAAGGAGACTTCCTTATGCTGGAAGACTCATCAGTAAAGAGTGAGTTGGGGAGCAAACATTTGGTTCACCCGAACAAAAGATGTGTGCTGTAAATGAAGCGGTGCTCGGGACGCGTTAGTGTTCTGGGAATTGCTGCTATAGTTAGAAACAGCAGCATGAGCTATGAAACGGGACCGAAGATGACTGCATTGAAAAGGAAAAGTTCTGATTTATGAATTTGCACAAATGCATTGGTTTTATGCTCCTCTTTAAAACCCAAACCCACACAAACATTAAAATGCATTGATTTCCAATTGCAAGAGATTTAGTTTAAAAGAGAACGTTTTCAGTTAATTAGATTAAAGCTACATCCATTATCTTTTGCATTTAAGTTTTCTTGTGCTGTACAAAAATAATTCCTGACGTGTCTGCATGTTCCAGTAATCGTACTCTCAATTGCTGCTTCACCTTATTCTTGCTGAGGAAACATATCTGGAACTCACGTTTAGTATTAAAGTGGCATGGATGGAGGGAACACAAAATTTAATTGCAAATAGGGGCTGTGCTATTAAATGTTATTTTTTCTGTGATAGCATCACATCTGCTGGAATACGTAAGCTGTAATGTCAGGCTTGCTGCAAACCATGCCCTAAGGCTTCTTGAGCAATATTTCCTGAAGTCTGCAATGCCAAATTAAGGCCTAATGTTATCACAGAAAAACAAAACAAACAGATAAAGCTGATTTAGTTTTTGGCAGAGACAGGGGAGAGGAGGAAAAGGAAGACATGGAGAATACTCATGGAAGAGTCTTTCAGCCTCGGAGCAGCAGTCCCCCAAGCACAGGGTCCTCCATGGGACATTGTCACTCTCTAGATGACAAAGCCAAAACAGAGGGAGTGTTTCCAGGGGCAGAACGAGAGTCCCACATCCTTATTCCCTTCAGCAAGCTGAGAATCCCTTCCCAAAGCTGAGCAAGATCCGGCCTTTTCCCATGCCAGGGGGAGGAGGAGCAGCCAGGGCTCCCTTGACTTTTTATGGACACCTGCTTTTCTTCCCCTTCTTAAGTCCCCTTGGCTCTGCAGCCCTTTAACAGTCTTGGCATCAGGTTCTACCACGCTTAGCATTCAAAAAGGAAGGTAGTCTGCTTGTTGTACTGAGCTTATTTCTTGCAGTCAATAGAAGACAGAAGAAAAACTCCCAAACTGTACTTTGTTCAAAAACAACAACAACAAAGATGCGTAGATAAAGCTTAGAAAAAATGTAGGTTTTTGGGAGGTGCCCTGTTGCTTGAAGGCCCTGAAATCAATGGCTTCATTCCTTGGAGCAAGGTTCCTCAGAAAGAAATGTGACCCCCGTAGTGATGTTCATCCTGTTGAGTAGTTTCCCCTCTTCTTGGCAGTCCACACAGGACTCTGCACCTTTCACAGGGGAAAGGAGAACAGAAAAACAAAGAACAAAACGTGAAAATTTGGTAGGAGAGGAAACAACAGAGACTAAGGAAGAATGAGAATAAACAAAATAGAGACAAAATAGGAAGAACGTATGACTTCAAAAGCTAGGAAGGAGATGGAGCAATGAGGCAAATACTCCTTTAGTGTCACAGCTGAGGGAAGAGAAGCTATAAATATGAAACAAAACAGATTGCTGATGCTCTGAAAATATAAATCTCCTGGTTTTTGTTTGTATCTCAACTAGTGGATGCAGAGATTCAAAAGAAAACAGTAGTTTTGCATAGAATATGCAGACTGTATTCCTAGATGTTGCTCTGTCGTTGAGACTTGATCTGAATTTCAGGTATATTAATGGAAGGATTTCTCTTGATTGCAAATATCTCTTTATCAGGCTGACTTTATATTTTGTCTTTCATAAAACTATACAAAGCAATTCCTGACACTTTGTTTTTCTTTCTTTCTTTCAGCCAGAGTGAAGTTGCTCTTGGGAAGTGTGAAGATAACCTGTTTCAGTTGCTGAGTGGACCAGACAGTCACATAAATGCAGGTGTGTGGATATGTTTTTCCTCTATTTCGGTGGAAATTTTAAGCAAATCCACCCTAGAACAGCTATTTGGGGCTTTTGCTATTAAAAGAGATGAAGTTTAGCAAAGTGTGCAACAGAGACCCTGTAGTTCCTGATCTCACGTAGCATCATTGCTGCCCTTTTTGTATAAGCACAGGGTATAAAGCCTTTCCTGTAGAGTTCCAGCTGCATCGCCTGGGTTCTTGACAGTCCTAAGGGCATTGTGTTGAACTTCTTTGGTGCTACTCTTTCCTTATGGAAAGACAGAATAATAAAAACGAACCCTCAAATAAAGCCTATTTCACCACAGCAAATTAAGTACAGGAGTTAAAACAACGGGTAAGAGAGGAGAAAGGTGTCAGAAATATTTAGCTGTTAATATAGATTGTAATAATAAAACTTTTTAAAGTAAATATAACTTCTACTTTTAAATTATAGTGTTTATGTTACTCAGTATTGATTTTTCTTTTTGCACAAACTTTCTTAGTCATATTTTCTTTAAATATATTGTCCTCCACTTCCAGTATCTAAACGTAAAAGAAGATTGCAAAGCCATGGCTTTCTGTGCAAAGATGAGGAGCACAAAGAAGACTGAAGTAAACCTGGAAGCTCAACACCAGGGTTTAGAACTCCTTTTTTACCTGCCAGATAAACCTCCCATTTTTTACACCAGTGGCGAGTTTACCTCAGAGGAACTGTGCATTGAAGCTGCTCAGAAATGCTGTGAGTATCTGGATATTATATGTGTTTGCAGTGACAAGGCCTGACAGCATGAAAAGTGGCGCTCTCCTCTCTACAAATAAATCATTGCTTGTGGGAGAAATACACGTGACACAGTCTGCACGGAAACCTTTGCAGGGGTCTGCTCGGGCACTATTTATGTCGTTTGGAGTGGGAGAACTGCAGAGTTTCTTGCATGTCAAGGACTTGCCTCCTGCTTTCTGGCAGTTAGAGGTGCTGGTTTTTAATTTTAGTAGGGTAGGATTAGGCTGCCTTAGGAGAAGAGCAGATGTGAATGCACAAGTAAGTTGGAAAAAACCTGTTTTTACCTCCTATACTAAGTATAGGAGGTAAAATATAAGTAAGGCTGACAAGATCTATGCTGTTAAATAACCGTATTTCCCTGAAGCTTTCAAATATTTTCTTTTCCCTTGTCATCTTGATTCCTGAGACATCTTGGTTCCTGAGGCATTGAGTTTATCTTCCAGCTCACTTGCCTAATTTGTTCTCTTCCATTCTAAGAGTCAGAATGATGGGAATATGAGGGACAAGCCCCATCAAATAAGTACTCGGTTTGTCTTTGAATAGATATTAATGCAAATCGGAAGAGTTTAAAAACCTGTCTGTAAGGAAATCTTCCTTAGGGGAACTTCTTCCTACTTTTTCTTAGGCTAGTTCACAGTCTAGCTAAGGGAAATATAAGAGGCTTATGGGTTCAGCAAGCCTGTGATGCAACCTCTGTTGTGAACTACAGCTTGAATTACTCATAGCTAAACCACTGATGGCACCTGTATGCTCCAAGGTTACTTGCAGAAGGTAGTGCCACCCAGCTCCATGCCCTGTGAGCTTTGCAACTGCCATATTCAGCTTTTATTCCCTTGGCTTGTGATCTTCTCTATCCCCATCTCAAAATGGAATTGGTTGGAGTGAATTCTCCAGGAGCTGAGCAGTGAGCTCAGTAGCTGGCCCTAGTTCAGATAGGCACTCAAGCTCATGCTGCAGGAGAGATGCATGCGTGGCTGGGACCTTAAATACACCCGTAGCAAAAAGGTACTGCCTCCTGCTGAAGAAGGAACTGAAGACAAGAATTCAGGTAGCGTTAGTCTTGTGAACAAACTTATTTTTTTTGGATGAAACAATGTAAAGGTAGAGGTTAATGCAGATCAGTCTAAACACCTGTCACAACCAGTTGTTTGTTGGAAAACTCTCTGTTGGATTAGTAAGGAATAGAAAAATGACATGTGCTTTTCTGCCTGTTTGCTAATAGGTAGGGAGTTTTCATCATTTCACTAAGGCCTTTCTTTGCAACTATGTGGATAAAATCTGGCAGTAAAGTAATATTGAGTATGAAATTGCAGTATTTCTAGGTGATTTTATTAAAATAAGAGGAAAAAAAAGGAAGAGCAAAACTTTTTTTGTGGTCTAGAAAAGGTAAAGGTTTTTAAGATTTCAAAGTATTTGACCTCAGAAGTATCTTGATGTCAGACAATTTATACATGATAAAATAGATGAATTCGACCAACACATCCTTGTTTTTTAGTGTCTTTGTTTTTTAAACTAATCATACTTTTTTTTGTAGATACTGCAAGATTAGATATTTGCTTTGTGTGTTTGCATTTTGGGAATGTGTGCGTGTATTGCAACCTTCTGAATTAGTGCGTGTATTTTTCTAACAGGTATATCTCCACTGTGCCACAATCTCTTTGCGCTGTTTGACGAGAACAAGAGGCTCTGGTATGCGCCCAACCAGATCTTTAAGATAGATGAAAAAACATCGTACCGGCTCCATTACAGAATGAGGTAAGTGTGGAAACATCTGAAAAGTGATTTTTGGGGACACCATGGGGTTAGTATTGTCCTTTCAAAGGTAGGTATGTGCTCTAATGCTGACTACTGAACTCTTATGATGTAAGAAAGCAAAACTAAAAGAAACGTTTTGTTCTTCATACCGTAGATGAGAGATTTACAGGAAGAGCTTGAAATGTCCCCAGAAGTTTTGTCTTTTCTTTATAGCCTTAAAAAAAATAAAGAGAGAGAGAGAGAGAGAAACAAGAGTTGAAAGCCACAAAGAACCAAATCCATAAAACTTTTTTTTCTTCCTCTAATGTGAATCTGGGGTATTTTATCCTGGAACTGAAATTTTTTGATACGATCTCCTTTTTCTTTAAAAAAAAGAAAGCATTTTCAAAATATAGTTGCAGGAATGTGATGCTCCAATTCAAAGCATGATGCTGTTTCAACTCAATGTTTAACAACTAATTTCTAGTGTAATTTTTGTGTATGTATTTTTGCTTTGGGTGAACAGTGAGAATTCCCTTCGGGTACACATTTCATTTCTGCTGCATGAAGTGAACGCAGAGGATGCCCTCTGGGGAAGGGAAAAACCCTACACTGTCCTCCACATATTCTATTCATGTCTGATAAAACCAATTTATTTAAAATTACTTGGACAGCTCTTAAACATTCTTCAACTGTTCACAGCTCTGTCAAATTTTAAATATTTAGGCAGGACTTTTTTTATTACATTGAAATCCATTTGCTGGATTTTTTTCACTTCTAATATTTCCTAAAAGAAAGCTAGGGAAAATGCTCAGCTTTGTTATGGTGGTTTATATTTTTAAGCTTTGGAGCTAGAATTTGAAGATAGGCAAAAGTATTTCTTTTGTCCAATATACTTCATACATGCAAAATTGCAAAATTTGGGCCAATTATATGTGTTAAAAATAATATGGAATGCATTTACGAAGAGATTACATGAATTGAGATGCTGCAGTGTAAAGATTCCTGTCTGCTATAAATACTGCAGTATGTTGGTAAGTGGCATTTCCCTTGCCTTCATTGCTGATTCATTGCGACTCTTGGCTCGGGCACCTCAGCTGCAGCAGGGCTGAGCACTGAAAACTGAGCGATGCAGGGTTCAGAATGACTGTTCTCTAAATGGGTGCTGTTTATTCAGAGCTCTGCAAGAGGCTGGATTCCCTTTTAAAAATAATAAAAGAAAATGTTCTGGCCACATTTAGTATTGAATTTTATCAGATAATATATAATCATGCAGAGACTAAATCAGTTTTGTGTGAACAACCTTATTTCTGACATTTCATTACTTATATGGGGTTGGTTTAATAATATCCTAGCCAAATTACATATAAAAAATGAAGGTATATGACTAGATAGTTTCAAATGCTTTTAGCTGTTCAGATTTTTCTTCCGCTGCTTGAAAGCTTCAGAATTTGCTGTCTGATGGTGTGAGCTTCCCATTCATCTCTGCCATCAGATGTGGGCCAGCTGGCACACTTATGGCCTATGATATATACACAGAATTATATTTTAAAAGATTTTGCTTTTTACTGGAAACTTAGCCCAGACAAAACAGAGAAAAAAAAAAGAAAAAAGAAACCACAGTATTTTGTAATATCCTGGCTAATTAGCACATAAGCTGATGGAGGAGGAGTTTAACTATTCTGTGGTTGGATTAGGCTTAAGCCAGAGGTTGTCAACACTTTTTTGCATGGCAAAGGGAGCCAAGTCAAGCTGGTTAATAGGTAAAGAACAAATTATCATCTCAATTGCAAACAATACACAAGAACTTGCCCGTAATTATTTTCAGGAAAGTACCAAATAAATTGTAGTTACTAATTGCAATTCATTTTATAAGGGAGCGTAAGGAAACAAAGTGATTTCCTGGAGGCAAAAGGATTTGTTTTCCTTTTTATTTTTGTGCTTGAACTAAAGAAATTATATAGTGTCTCTGAGTACTTGTCATCAATTTTTGCCCTGGTTGTGTATAGATGCTCCTGCTCATGCTCTATCTACAGGCTTTTTTGGGCAATTTATCCAAAAGATAGAAAAAATAGAAACATTGCAGAAAGTCTTGTCTCTTTAAGAATAGTTTGATACATAATTCTTCAGTTGAATGGCCAACATACTATGCAGATAACACAAGTAACACAGAGAATGATAAAAAGTAGTAATTGGCTTTGTCTCTTTGTCTGCTGACCTCCATCACTGCAGAAATGGAGATTAATGCACAAATTCCCATCTTGAACGGGGACAAATCACAAATTTATCATATATTTTAAAGTACACACTTACATGTATATTTTCTTCCTCTTTAGTGTTCACAAGCATTTGCCAGTGGACTTAACTGCTGTCTTCCTGTTCTCTAGGAGATCTTTAACAATTTTGACTGCATTATATGTGAAATGAAGCTGCTTGTGCAACATTTTGGTTTGTTATTTAAAGAAACTACTTGGGCAACTTTTGTATTTGTTATTTAAACGTGGAATTTGTTATTTATTATGCGGAACTACTGGAGAAGGTCCAGCACAGGATGGTGAGGGGCCTGGAACATCTGCCCTACAAGCAACGGCTGAGGGAGCTGGGCCTGTTCAGCCTGGAGAAGAGAAGGCTGAGGGGGGACCTGAGCAGTGTGGCTTCTTTTCAGTGGTGGCCACTGATGGAACTAGAGGAAACAGCCACAAACTGAAGCACGGAAAGTTCCCCAGGAACTTAAGGAAAAACCTCTTGACAGTGATGGGGACAGAGCCCTGGCACAGGCTGCCCAGGGAGGCTGGGGAGGCTCCTTCTCTGGAGATCTTCCAAACCCACCTGGATGCAGCCTGTGCCCCGTGCTCTGGGTGACCCTGCGTGTGCAGGGGGTTGGACTCGGTGATCTCCAAAGGTCCCTTCCAACCCTAAGCATTCTGTGACAAACAGAAGGCCTCTTATTTATCATACTGCAAGTGTCTTTAGTTTATAAAGTAGTCTATATTTTCTGCATACAGAAATACAGAAAACATGTATTTCCAGTTCAGGAGTTCCAGTTCATCACATGCAACAACATTTTCTACAGAAAGGTTATTTTTCCTTTTTTTCCCTTTTTATTTTTTACACTTCCTTTTATGTGCAGTGTCTTACAATTCAAATTCATTTGTCTTTTTCCCGTGCTAAGCTGTTTTGTCTCATTTTGACCAGAGATGCTTGCTGATTTTCCTTAGTGCGCATTTAGATAGGCATGAAAACCTCAGCTGACAAGGCTGCCCGTGTTTCTGTGAAACAAATTGTATGATGCTCATTGTGGTCCTTATCCATCAGAAACCTCCACTTTCTCACATCCCATTGTGTTACTGAGTACTTTGGCATTGCACATTTGCTAGTGCTGCAGTACGCGTATTCTTATAGAAATCCTTCTTGCTTAGCAGATATATTGGCTCTGCCCTGACCGTTTAATTGGTCACGTCATGGTCATTTGCAAAGCATGTACTCTTGCAAAAGAAACATTGATCCAAACCAGATTTAATTAAACTTTACTTAGGATGTTACTGGAAGCCAAATCACAAATTAGAGAAATGGTTTAAGGGCAGATTCTTGAAAAGACATTGACAGATGATTGCACTCAACAAATTATTCATTTTCAGCAAATGCCAACTCTTTCAGTAGGCTTTTACTTAAGTTTGTAATTAAGAGGCCTGGTGTACACATATGAATAGAAAGCTTGTTTATAATATATGCAGAAATCTTTTATATCAGTTACACTTAATAATCCCCCTTAAACCAAAGGGCAGTAGATGTTTCAAGATGCCACTGAGGTGTAACGCCGCCAGGGATGGTCCTTGGGGCAGTTTTGTGCTGTGTCCCCTGTCCATAGAGGAGGAGGTTGGAGCTTGGCCGGTTGGATTCATCCTGGAAGGGAAATGTCCCCTCTTGGCTGACACTCAGTCAAGTGCTCAGGCAGTGTGAGATAATTGAAGCGTCACTGCCAGCTGCTCAGGATGTTCTTATCTGGTGGACTGCACAAGGGTGAGCCAGGTAGTAAATCAGGATATTGGGAGTTAGGAGTGGGTGAGATGTGCAATGGAAATGCTTAAGGCCTTTGACTAACCACTTTTCCCCAGTTCCTCAGACTAGAAGGGCACTTTTGGCAATGCACCACTGTGAGCTGTAATCTCAGGATTGAAGAATTAAAGGTTTTGGCTTGTACCTTCACTGTTTTATTCTGAAATTTTAAAATATGTATCTAGAGTAAAACAGGGCTTCCTCCAAAAGTTTCTAAGTTTACCTTCTTTTTCTTGAAAGATACTATTTTACCAACTGGCATGGGACAAGCGAAAGTGAACCCTCGGTGTGGAGACATTCCCCAAAGAAGTCCAAGAACTCCTACGAGAAGAAG
Source organism: Nothura maculosa (assembly GCA_032353885.1). Taxonomy (NCBI): domain Eukaryota; kingdom Metazoa; phylum Chordata; class Aves; order Tinamiformes; family Tinamidae; genus Nothura; species Nothura maculosa. The sequence goes on from JAUBOD010001057.1 coordinate 941,547, forward strand.
CTAGCTCCAGAAGGAACCCCCATACTTGATGCATTCTCCTTGGAATACATTTTTGCACAGGTAAGAGCTGTATGCAAGTCAATTATATTTGCAACACAAAATTGATTTAATACAGAAGCTGTGTCTGCTTTAAAGAACTATTTTCGAACATTAAAGTTTTTCTTTACATTTCAAACACTAAATCTCTATATCAACAGCTTATATCTGTTTATATAAATAAGCATTTTCTTCATACCTCTGCATAGTAGAACAAAGAGAATTTGCTATGTTTGCCCATATTCAGAACTTAGAAACTCTCTCTCACACAGTCCAAACAGGGCTGTTATTTTATAGCACACTTTCTTTAATATTGCCTATTTTTGCATATAATGCTGTCACCTTTCGTGCAACATTTACACAGAATGGCTCTACAACTTCTGTCATTTATAACTTCTACAGCTGAATGGTAGGAATATTAAAAGCTATGATAGTGTGATGTCCTTTTAATCAATTTTATTGCATGGTGTTAACACATTGCCTGATAATCCACTGTCCCAGAGCTGCTTACATGCACTTGCTTTTCCCTTTGCACTTTCCACTTGTTGGTAGCACTGTAGTGTGTTCTCTCTGGCAAGCAGGCAGGACCCCTCTTTCAGAAAGCTTATAGTCTTAACCAAAACAAGTTAACTCACACACACAAATAGTTTTGCAAGTGAGAAAGTTTCTGCTTTCAACAAGGAAAAGGGAAGTAATCTCTTAAAAAAAAATTGACGTTGATGGAGATTTGTGAAATGAACAAGGTAAATGCACTGGAGAAAAACATGTTTACTGTTAATTTGGAGGTAAAATAACTATAGGCTTAAATATGATTATGCCCTTTAGAAATGAGATTGTGTCTACAAAAATGAACACTGCTGCTATGAAACCACAATAAAATAAATTGCCAGTTTAGCCACAGTTAAGTACATTGTGGTGGTGCCACTTGCATTCCAAACAAATAAAAGGAGGAAACTTTTTTAAATTGCATAATCAGCTCATGTTTTATTTTATTCAGGCTGTGGACATTTATGTAAGTTCATTTATGCAACTTTGCAAAATGACTGCTTGAAAGCATGCCACAAAGCTGATTGTGTCCATCTTTTTTTCCCTTTTAATTTTTGAGTGCCAGTGAAAAGAGCCAAAATACCTCTCAAGTTGGTTAGTAAGAGCCCCGATTAATATTGTCAGACAATATTACATTAGCAAAAATTTACTGTTAAGTCACACCATCTGAAAAGAGAATCAAAAAGAATGCTAGTGCTAGCATAATGCAGCAGAAGCATCTCTGCTCTTTGACAACCAACCAAGTATTTCTGCAGCAGCTTCAGAGCAACGTGGCTGCCACTGAGAGTTTACAGCTGTAGTTTTGCCATGGAGCACTGAAGTTGGGAAAGGGATTAGTTGCTGAGAAGCAGATATAAAGTGGCTATTCTGCACAAAAAAATAGGATGGTACACCAAGAAAATATGCTAGAAGGATGTGGTATCTTTAAAGAAAAAAAAGATTTTTGATAAGCTAACATATGGAAGTAAACTGGGAATTTGGAAAGATCTGAGCAGTGCTAGCTGAGAACCTAGTTTGACAAAACCATCCCTGATAATGCACTGTGCTGTGGATGCTGTAAGGATTGGATGTGCTGGAGACAGAGCCCATGTGGTGGTTCCACTTGTGTTCCAGAAACTGGCACTTGAAAAGACTTCTGTGGAGCACAAATCTTGATGCTCTTGTCAGATAAGCAGGTTTATGGTGTCATTAGTGCTTCCCTATATTATTGTTTTACTGATCTTAGAGCAGACTTTTTCTATTGTCAGTTCTTCCCTTCTCTTCATGAATTTCAGGCTTTGCTGCTCAAGGAGAGCGTGGTCTTGTGGCCAAATGTCAATTTATGTACATATATATTTTTTTTAAGGGACAATATGACTTAGTGAAAGGCCTGGCACCAGTTCGTGATCCTAAAAATGATCAAGAAGTTCATGAAATTGAAAATGAATGTCTGGGGATGGCTGTCCTTGCAATCTCTCACCATGCCATCAAGAAAAATATGAAACTTCCAGAGCTTCCCAAAGATATCAGGTAAGTTGGGATAATTTATTGTTCACTGTTAGACCTGCAGGATGCAAACTAGCCCTCCTCTTCTAGAAGGGATATTTAAATGTTTTACCTTCTAGAGTCTGACTGGGGTTAGAAGCTCCAACATCAGTGTTGCTAAGTTTGTCTTCCTCATCCGGTTATTAGGGCTGTGTAATGGAATATCTGAAATTTTCTTTTCTAGAGACTATATGAAATTTTATGCAGCTAGGGACACTTAACACATTGATGTGCTATGTACTCATTAATATGCTATAAATTCAGGGTGCTGGGGTCAGTAGGTTCAAAAATTAGAACATTGTTAAGTGGCAGTCTAATGATGAAAATGCTAAGTCAATAGAGCAGCTAATTAGTGACTCATTTTAATAACACTAATTTCATATATCACATCAAAATAAAAATTTGATGCCCTTTCTAACAGATATTTCATTAAAGTAATAGTTTCAGATAGCATGCAAATAACCACAGTGGATTATAATTACAGCTCCTCTTGCTGGTTCAAATGTTAGCTTTGAGATTTTGTTTTGAATGAAAACAAAACTTTCAGATAAATTTATTACTTGAATTGCCATTGCTTACTATTACTGTAGACCAATTCTGTAGCCCTAAATACACAACAATTTACAGCGTCTGTTCTCTGTAAACTACTTTTGAATTAAGGCAATAAGTTGCATTGTAGAGGGTGGAAAGTTTAAGGGCTGAAAGTTTAGGAGATGACAATATTGACTCATAGCACTGTTCTTCCTTCTAGTTACAAGCACTATATTCCAGAAACTTTGAACAAGACTATCAGACAGAGGAATTTCTTAACCAGAATTCGGATAAATAATGTTTTCAAGGATTTCCTTAAAGAGTTTAACAACAAAACCATTTGTGACACTAATGTGTCTCCACATGACCTGAAAGTTAAGTATTTGTCAACAATGGAGACCTTGACTAAACATTACGGAGCGGAAATCTTTGAGACTTCATCTTTGCTGATTTCATCCGAGAATGAAATAAATAAGTTTAATTGTGGAGACAATGAGATCCTTCCGCAGTATGAAGTGATCGTAACAGGAAACAATGGAATTCAGTGGCGGCTCAAGCCACATGTAAGTATCCCTTTGTAATTTGGAATTCAAGGATGACTTTGGGGGATCTGACAGCTCTTATCAAATGCATATAATCTTTAGAAGCTGTGGATTATCTTTTCTATAATTTCTTTGCTCTCAAACCTCTCCTTCAGGTTCAAGTCAACTGTCTTATGGATAGTTCTTGAGAATGTACAACCTTGCAGTACAGGCATGCCAAGATGCAAGCAGCTGTTTAATTCAGTGCAAAAGGTGTAGAAATTAGATATCTGTGGAAGATTATTCTGTCCTGAAATTGTTTTAGAGTAAAAAAAATGGACTATTAATAAAAAAACATGTTTTATTTTTTATAAATATACTTTCCTCCCAAATATATTTTTAGCCTGTACAGACAGAGAGAGAGAAACATAAGATGAAGAGGAGAAAATCAGATGGCAAAAATAAAAAAGAGGAAGAAAAGCACAAAATTCAAGAGTTGTGGAACAATTTTTCCTATTTTCCTGAAATCACCCACATTGTCATCAAGGAGGCCACCGTTAGCATTAACAAGCAGGATAACAAAAGGATGGTAAGGAGCAAGGCTGGGTAGGTTTCCCTCCTCCAGGAAGAAGCTGTGGTGATGACACAGAGCTGTTGGGCGTGTGACGAACGCCCTGAGAAGCACTTGCTGATAAGTGATCAGTGTGCTGATTGCAGTGCGCAAATGCAAAAGAGTTCGTTAGAAGAGAAGCCTTTCAAGGAGGACAGCACTTCCTCCACCCTTCTTGCTGCACACTGCTGGTGTTCATCATCTTATTTTCGCTTTGAAGCCCCAAACTTAAGCAGGCTCCTTGCCAGGCTTCCCAGCCAGTGGCCTTCCTGTGTGCATCTTGGATAGCCAAAATCAGCTTCAGGAGGGAGGAACTCGGAAATGATGACAGAGGGAGAGAACACAAGTGTGGGGAGAATCTGAGCAGAAGGTCGATTTATAGATGCCCACTATTTGTATCCCCTCTGCTTCCTTTTGCTGAGGGCTGCAGCTGTTTGAGTTTAGAAAGGAGCCACCAGTTCCCTTGGCTTCAAATCCAGGACCTGCGCCTAAATTCATGACGTTTTGCAAAGCTCAGCCTGAGAGTTCTCATGTAGGATTACAGCAGACCTTACATCATGCTGGGTAATTAAAGTTTCTAGCTGGTAAACAAGGGGGAGAGGGAAGGGAGAGAGAGGCAGAAACACACGCAGTATGTTCTCAAGATAAAAATGAGAACACACAAATTGCTTTGTAATTTTTCACTATTTTTTTAACTAAAATATCTTTTTCTATAGGAGTTAAAACTGTCCTCACATGAGGAGGCCCTGTCATTTGCATCGTTGATAGATGGATATTTCAGACTTACAGCAGACGCTCACCACTATCTCTGCACAGACGTGGCTCCCCCGCTGATTGAGCACAACATAAAGAATGGATGCCATGGACCTATCTGGTTAGTGAGATCGTTTTAGTTTTCCTACTCAAATAATTTGTCCTTTTAGTTCTGTTGCATGTTGAATCCACTGAGGAAACAACATTTTGGGTGCAGGGGGACTTCCATACTGCCCAGAAATTACCAAAGGATTGTAGGCCAACATAGATACCATTAGCAGCAGCGGGTTTCATTTTTATGACTCCAAGCTCCATCTTTCCCACATGCTTATATAAACAGTTAGTTAGAGGAAGTTTGCTGAAAAGGGAGAAGCTGCCTTTTCTGTGGAGCTGAAAACAGTTGCATTTTCAGCAGTGCTGACTGTACTCCTGTTGCCTGCAGCAAAACAACAACAAAGCTCCCAAAACCTCCAGATAAACAAACCCAAGACAACTGAGAGCATTAAAAAGAAACCCTTTCAGTAACAGCCTCTTGGTTGTACTGCTGCATTCCTAATGGGTTGCAGTCATTTTGTTTTCATAATTGTGCCCACCATTACAAATGGCATATATGACGTGTGTGTATTGCAAATTATGTTTTAGTAATAATATAACAGTATAAATAATAGTGTAAATATTCCTAAGTTGCCATAGTAGTTTTGTGGATTTTGTGGATTTTCTGCTTTTGTGGATTTTATGGATAGCTTTAGTTTTAGATAGTTTTAGATAGTTTCATTGATAGTTTTAGTCTGCTCATTGGTCAGTTTTCCTCATTTGTGCATTAATTCTTTCAGCACGGAGTACGCCATCAACAAACTGCGACAGGAAGGGAACGAAGCAGGAATGTATGTGCTGAGATGGAGTTGCACAAACTTCAACCACATTCTCATGACGGTGACTTGTTTCGATGGCTCAGAGGTAGGTCAGGTGTGGCACTACCAGCAGTTACCTGGTAATGAGTTAAAGAGTCCCTGCTCTGGGCATCCCCTGTTGATATATCCCTGTTCTTTAGGACAGTCACTCTTCCCTTTCTTGGAAGCCAGCTGACTGCAGCAGAGGATACACTTTTGTACTCATAGGTTCCTTTTCTCGAGACTTCAGTGCTAGCTCTGAGATAGGATTCATTGCAGAGAATGTGTGCACGAATATGATTCAGATTAGGCTTTTTCTTTTTCTTTTTCTTTTTTTTTTTTGCTTTATGCTGTGAAAATTACATGCAGACTTTGTGACTGCAATTTATCTAATACTTCATGCACATGAATTTAAATACATGAACGTGTTTCTACTGAGACACTGAAAAAGGATAGCGGGCGAGGAAGGTTGGCTTTACATAAAGAGCACTGCAAAAGGAGTCCTGCAGAGAGCTTGTGGAATCTGTTTTGTAAAAGATGAGTATAATAAGGAAAACTTCAAGAAAACCATATAGTCATCATTAAAAATAGAAAATAAGAATGTAATAATTATATAAATTATGTAAGAGTTGACACCAATTGGAAGCCTACAGCTGGCTTCCTATTTTTGAATGATATATAAACTTTTTATGGGACAATAATATTATTATAAAAGCTTACAAAACAATTTCCCTTTGAGAAAAAGATTATAATTATGAATGAGGCCAAGAAAGGAAATCTGAAATGAAAGATATAAAATGATAAAAAAATAACACCCTTGAGAATAGTAGCCATTCGTTATCATGGATAGGGGACCCTTCATTTGTGGTCCTTTGCAACAAAAAACCCACCTCCAAAAAAACAAAAATCACTGTCTTAAAACAGACAGGGCAACTTAGGCATTGCAACAGGAAATGAGTTTTGTCACGGAAAACGTTCAAGCCTATTGCAAGGCTTAGAGAGGAAAAGGAAGAGAGGTTTGTGTGAAACTATGTGACGTGAGAGATGAGGACGCAGAGGACAGGCCTGGAAAGGGCGCAGGCCTGAGACAGATAAGTATGAAGATCCATTCCGTCTTCTCCAGTGCCTTTGAATTAAATTGGAATTCTGGAGCAGAAGTCTGAAATCTTGTTGGTTCAGCTTGCGTATCAGCCAAAGTTGTGAACGCAGCCGTGCTGTCTGTTTGTTGAGACTTTAAAAACAGAGGCCAGATTGTGTGATTCTTGATTCAGTGGAGAGAAAATTCCTACGGAAAAGGGCTTCTCCTGCACTGTGCTGTATGGCTTTAAACACATAAGCAGTAATTCGGACTTTCTAGAGGTTTGCATTTTTATACTGCTCATCTTCCACGCTGTTTTTTGTGACCTTCCTTCATGGGAGTGAAGCTTTGATTATAGAAACCCAGCTCAGGAGCTAGGCTTTAACTGATCCTAGGTGTCATTTTGAAGGCCTTTGGGGAGCTTTTGTGAGAACTTGCCTTGTATGGATTTATTTGCTTCTATGAACATTCTTTCCTTGTTATCATTAATATTTTGCCTCTTTCTCCCCTCCTTCCCTATCATCAGCTGTTAAATAATTCAATCCAGTATAAGAACTTCCAGATTGAAGTGGAAAAGGGCAAGTATTTCCTACATGGTTCAAACAACAATTTTTCATCCTTGAAAGAGCTGATGGATCACCTGAAAGGACAGATACTTCGGACAGACAACATAAGCTTTACACTGAAGAGGTGCTGCCAACCAAAACCAAGAGGTAGGTAGCGTTTGTCCCTTAAGAGAAACAAACTTTGTAGCTGAGAGAAGACAAATTTTAGAAATAGGAGGCATTCTCAGTAGGGCCTTTGTGAGAAAGTCTGTCACTTGAAAGAATTATACATACCATCATGTTTCTTGCCTGTTTATTTAAGGAGAGTCTTGTCAAAGAGCAAAGGTAAGCACTGTGAACAAGGTGTTGGGACTTTCCTTCTTGTGGTAGCAGCTCAGCCTGCTGCTGGTCACGAGCCTTTTTGGTATGAACTTTTCAGATGACAGTGAGAGAAGTTCAAGTTTGCCTTTTTGCACCTAAACATCTGGCCCTGCAGTATCAACAGCAGACGCAGAAGTTCACGGTTGTTTAAAAAGAAAATGTCACAGCTGACTCACAGTCACGTGCTGCAACGCTGTGGTGAAGCAGGCACCATGTAAGGGTCTTCCTCTGCTCCACAGAGTCACGTATGCCAAGAGCACGTTGCTTTTCCTAACAGAGGAAGGCTGCAACCTGCAGCCTGTCATGCTGCAACCTTTGGGATGAAGTTTGCTTGCTCTCGTGATGACTTGTTGGTGACTTCATGAATCTTTCTGAAGCAGAGGGGAAGAGTCAGCCCGCTGCTGTTATCAAGCAGAACGCACGTCACGCCAGCAGAGCTGAGGCCGGACACGGGATGGCCTGGGACAATCAGGCTTTTGTTAAACTATCTGTGCCAACTCTCACTAGAATTGTTTGCTGTAAGCTGCGAGAAACTTGCAGCTTCATTTTGTATGAAAGAGGAAATACACAGTGGTGTGGTTGTGCTGATCAGATAGTGATTTCCTGTTAGAATAAGGGGAATAACTGAGCTACATAAATTACCTTCTTGTTTTGAAGGTTTTAGAGGAGAATGTTCTCTAGCAGGGCACTTGAGTTTATCCATACTTCTTTCAGAACAGCACTAGTTGCCTGGGGCATGGAGAGATTAAACATTTAGGCATTTTGATTACATTTTAGTAGATGTATTTGGAATAAAATAAACAAAACAGGTCAATGAGTTGTTGTCCACCTCCCTCTCATTTTCCTTGGCAGTACAGTAGTTCTGTTTCTTTTTTTAGGGCAGTCATGTCTCTAAGGCTTTATGGCATTATCCTTGAAGTTTCCAGTTCTCTCTCTCTCTCTCATTTTTTTCTGTATTTTTTTGAATTTCTGTTTAGTTATTCACAAAGCAGTAATGTGCTTAAGAAAAATAGTTTTTCCAATCTGTGGTCCATTGCTGAATGTTTAAGAGTTATGTTATGGTTTTGTCTTCACATACATGTTCTGCTCCCACTAATGGCAAAGTGAGATCCATGCAGACATCCAAAACCATCCCAAATCATCATATAGTGATAAATAACTCCTGCTATCGAACTCAGGAAAACAAAATTCCTATGCAAGCCTTTTGGATATAATCATGCCATTCCTCTGATTGGAAGCAGCGGGGAGGTGGTGCTGGGCTTTTTTGTCTCTGCCTTCTGTTTATTCTCTCTAATTCAGGTTTTATGCTTTCAGAACAGAGACTGTTAGTGTTTCCCAGAGCACAAGACGTTTTTGAGGGGATCAGGAGAGGAAACAAAGCTCTGCACACTGCATACTGGAAAGGAGGCGTTGCTGTGAGCAAGGGAGAGCACGTAGTAGTTGGGTATCAGGGACCCAGCTATTTCTCAGTGCAGTAAACACTCAGCCATCGCTTCTGCATTGTAAACATAATGTAAAATACAGAGCTGTAGTTCTGTGAATTCTGCTGAATAATAGAACCAAAGTTGAATGATAGAACCAAAGTTACTTGAGCAGGAGCTAATTCCAAGTTTCTTTTCTCCCTCGAGCTCATCCGTTTGGGAATTTACCTTGCATATACAGCCTTGTTGCTGGCTGAGAAAGATGAATTATGTAGCCATCTTGACAAAGGCTTAAAGAGTATTTCTTCTCCTTGCCTTCCAGAGGTCTCCAACTTGC
>JAUBOD010001057.1:963027-974157 GCA_032353885.1 Nothura maculosa
TTCATTCATGCAAGAAAAAAAAATCAGTTACTAAAAAAGCCACCCAAAAGAAGCAGGGGCTCAATGCCCACGTGGCACCTCTGCAGCTCTGACCTGATGCATTTCCAGCGGTCACAGCCCACTCGGATGCACTGGGAGGCTGCCTGACCTTGCACCGCTCCTCTGCTTCCCAACACACAGTCACAAGGCATCAATTCTGTCCTGCAAAAGGTTTCAGCTCCAGGCCCATGAGGCGGGATCAAGGAGGAACCCTCCAGGGCAGCCTCCACCTACCTGCTCCGACAGATGCGATGGGGCGACACAGCAGAGCCGCTCGCTTTTAACAAACATTTATTGAAAACAGCACAGAGGCTCTACATACACTTGGTAGGTCTTCATTCCAGGATGAAGAGGAAGTATTAAAAATATAAAGGCTGTAAATGCAGAGGTCTTAATCCTGGAAAAAGCAAGATTGTGAAAAAAAAAACAACACATTCTTGAGTTTTTAAAAAAATTGCTATCATGATGTCTTCATCTTTAACTTGTTCTGCCTGAAAGCCAGGTCCATCCTCAGTGTTTTTATTGCTTTTGGCTGGTAGGTTGCTAAAAATCACCCTGTTATTTTCTTCCTGCGTGTCCGACCGCTGTTCCATGCGGAAGGGGAAGGGCGGGTGCCTCCTGCAGGAGCCCCCCCGAGGCGGCTGCGCTGGCACCCACAGCCGCAGGCACCGGGCGACTCCGCCTGCCGTCCCGCGTGGGAAGCGGCGCCGGCTGAAGCCAGGGCAGCAATGAATAGCAGCGGCTGCGGCGGCCGGGGCTCGCTCAGTAAACGCGCTTCTTCTTCAGCGAGGACTCGGCGTAGCGCGCGGCCGAGCCCGGCAGCGGCGGCGCCGGCTCCGGCGAGGCGACGAGCGACGGGCAGCCGCGCTTCTCGCTGCGGCTCGCGGCCACCTGCGGGCGACAGGCGCGTGAGCGGGCGCGGGGACGGCCGCGCGGCGGCCCCTGCGGCGCACGGGGCGGGTTGGCAGAGGGACCCGCAGCTCAACCTGCCGGCCCCAGCAAATCTCTGCATTTCTCAGCAAATCCATCCATAAAACGGGAGCCCTGCACTGACCTGGGGCCTGAGACGGTGCCCTGAGCAGGGTCTGCGGCACCATCACCTCGGGCGGCATCACATGAACTTCCAGCCCAAGCTCTACAGCCTCCTTTGAACCTGCTCTCTACTCCCCCATCTTTGAAAGCCAAGGGTCTCCCGGGCCCAACAGAGCAGGTTTTGTCTGTGGGCCTGAGTGACGGTGGCCTCTGGCTTCTGGCCCCCTCCTCAACTGGAGGAGCCACTTCCAGCTGTTTCTTTTTCCTCCCAGGGCCTAGTTAACAGCAGGGAACCAGCAGCAGTTTCGCTGCCACCACTGCTGACTTTGGAGATTCACCCCAAAGGTGCTCGCTGCCCCTCACAGAGCCCGTATGCAAGGCAGGGGAAAACCTGGAACAGCACGAGCTTCCTCGTCCTCCTCCTCATCCTCCTTGTCCAACTCCTTGTCCTCCTGCTCCTCCTCACTTCACGCTTTCTTCACCGACCTCCTTATCGGCTGGTTCATCCCCACAGGCGCCGCCTCCCTGAACTCTGCTCCCACCCTCCAGCCTCTCCTGGCACGGGGCCGGGCAGCGCAGCCCGTGCCGGGCGGGAAGCTCCGCGCGCTGCTCCTGCCTCCGGGGCCATGGAAAGCGCCGCTGGCTTCTCCATGCACACCAAGGAGAGTGTGCATGGAGAACAGCCCGTGTGCCACGGAGCCGCTCGGGGGCAGCAGAGCCCCGGGAAGCGCCGGCGCCCGCAGCCCCTCTGCAGGGCCCTGGTGCAGCCCCAATGCTGACGGGACCCGCGCTGCTGCGGCTCATAGAATGTGCCCAATAATTCACTTTGGTGGAATCGGGCAGTGACCCAAGGGCGCTCGGCTGCTGGAAGGAGCCGCATGCAACGCAGAGCGGCCCCGGCACCCAGCGCCCTCTCGGGCACCAGGCAGGATTTCTTTGCATGATTCCTTGGAAAAATCAAACCAAAACAAAAGCACGGGTTGCACAAGGGCTGTGCAATGGCCTGGGAGAAAAACCCTCCTCAGAGTCCTGCTCTGGCCTGCGCAGTGTTTGTGCCTGAGCATAATGATGATACCGCTGCTGAGCTGCCTCCTGTAAACAAGGAGAAACCTCTTGCCCTCGGCTGTCTGCTACAAACAAATGAGAACAATTCCTACCACCGGGCAGGACAGGGGACTGGATTAAAGGCAGAGCTCTCCAAGAGGGACCAGGACACCCTCGGCAGCAGCACTGCTCAAACTAAACACTGGAAGCTACATTAAGTGCTTAAAAGCTACAGAGGGCACCGCAGTCTCGGTGCACACGCAGGGTGCAAGGAGAAGGACGTGCAGCATCTCTGCACCTCAGAGCACCGCCCGTGTCCTTCGTGCCACCATAAATAACATTAAATATTGCAATAGTGCTGTCTTTTAAACAGGATTTTAAGGACATAGAGATGGGAATTGTCTTCGGGAGGCATCAAAATAAGCTTGGAAGCCAACAATCAGGTTTGGGCAAGACACTCCAGACTAGGTCAGGCGGCTGCAGGTCAATTTCTCCTGCTCCCTCGCCCAGATTCCCAAATGGGAATTCCAACGTGGAAGGATGGTCCTGGCAAAGCTGCCTGTTGCAGCAAACTCCCCGGGGTCCTGTCCCACAGAACCCACACAAGGGCCTTCCCAAAGCAGCCTGAAGACTTTTATATGGGAATTACAATAAGGCCACTATCCACTTCCCATATTTGCTCTGCATACGGCTAAAATCCCCTGCACTGCCATATTCCATATTATTAGTCCATATAATTAGCCGTTAGCAGCCCTACTAGCGCTGCCCTATTAGCAGTGATGGCTAATGAACATAGTGATGCTGTTAGCAGTGATGCTATTAGCCCTATTAGCAGTGACTGCTAATGAACACTAGCAGTGATGGCTAACGAACATCCAGGGCTGCTCGCTCCGAGGCAGCCCCGCGCCCATGGAATTCACCGCTCGCTCTCAGGGCTCTCTGATCGGGGCTCCTCCACTTTAATGGCCACACTTGGATCACCAAATGCTACATATGGTAAAGAGATCCTATGCAGTGAAACCAACTGGCAGAAAGTGGAAAAATTCCCAAGGCTGCACTAGAACTTCGGTTCCGAGACCACACTCCTCTTGGGGATGCAGCCAAAGCGCAGGAAAACTGTTTTGGGAAGGGAAAGAGAAAATAATTGCGTGGTACTGAAGAGAAACAAAGGCCAAGCCAGAAGTTATATGAAAATAACCCTCTGGCTGACTGTACTGCACTCAGCAAAGGTTCTGGAAAAGCAATCTTCCAACAGGGATGGCCTGCAGCAGGGAGCATAGTGAGGCTTTTTCTAACTGGGATCAAGTGTCCTTTGTGCTAAATCTCTTCTGTGTCTCTCCCAGCCACCGGCGAGGAGGATGTTGAAGGTCTAGGTAGGAGGAAGGCCTCGGAGCCCCCAAAGGGTGGGTGCTGATGCCAGGCACCCCCCTCCAGCTCCACGCTCACCTAGCAGGGTGCCTGTCTACCAAGAGGCACATCAGAAAGTCCACGGAGAACAACAGCCAACATTAGGCCCCAAACAAGGGCTCTATGAGCAATCTCCAACAAATCCTCCTACCAGAGCACCGAGGGACCAAGCAGGCTTCAGAAGAAGGGAACTGCTGTGAAACCTCTTACCTGGGTGTATTCCCCGTGCTGCTGGGAGTAACCGAAATAATTTTCCACCCCGTGTTGTGCGGCAGCTCCCTGAGACGCAGCAGCATCGAAGACGTTGTTCGCCAGTCCCGTCTGCTGCGGCGGGCTAGCGGCTTTGCTGGCAACTGCTGGGCACAACACAGACACCACCGGTCAGCGGAACGGCACCGCTCAGACCGCTCAGTCCTGGCGCACGCCAGCGTGGAGACATTCTGGTGTAACCACAGAAATCTGCTGCTTCGGATTGTGCTGCACACAAGTCTAAATACAGTGGTCGGAGGAAAATGCTAAGGGAATAAATGATGTTGCACTGTGAAGATTTAATATAGGATTTCATTAAAGATAAATGTTGGGGTCACTCAAATCACCTGCCAAGCAGAGCAGCAATCTGACACATTTTGGTCAAGGAAGCTTCCTGTGGGGACTGCTGAAGGGTGCTTACCTGGCAGACACAACCCAGGCAGCACACTCGCCAGGTTCAAGTAGGGGTTGGTGCTCAGACGTATCTCCTTTGGTGGTTCTCCCAGCAGCGAGGTCTGTTTTTTCAAGGGAGTCTGTGAAGTAATTGGAGAGGTATCATGTGTCAGCATGCTTCATACTCCCACATCTGTCAGAAAGAAGATATGAGGCCCAGCAGGATTTGGGGGGAAAAAAAGTGTATAGCTCTGGGAAAAGCAACAGGATTTTTTGGCATAAATATTAGGGAGACATTGACTGAATACACTGCCTAGATATTTTCTTTGTTAAATAACTGCTTTTTAGGAAAGTGTCTTTCTAAACTCTGGAACATGAAAAAATAAAAGCAACGCAAAGCCCATACCCTCAAAAAACTGCCTGAAAACCCCTGCAGCAACCACAGATGAAGGGAATTAGCAGCACGTACAGAGCCAAATGCAAGGCAGAGGCACAAGCAAATGCAGGGCAGATGAGTGCCGAGATGGGAATGTGGGATCCTTGATGTCCCCTAACCGCTCTGTCCACCAGCCCTCGTTCTGATGGGGAAATATGTTCTTGGGCAGAAATGAAGCACGAGGACAGACTCACTTCTCCAAAGCACCTGGAGTGCTTTCCTAGGAGGGCTGGGGTGTTTATTGGGGAATGGCCCCGGGATAGGGAAGGGCTCCCTGCAGAAAAGAAGAAAATGGGCAGGTAGAGACAAAGAGCTCACGGGAAGGACGAGCAGAGTTGTCCTGAGGGGGAAGTTGTTGCCAAGAGCTGCTCGTTTCACTGGCCACGTGGCCCGGTGCGACCAGACCTTGTGTTTAAGGCACGAGCAGTGGGTTGTTTATAATACTGGAAAAAGCCACCAAAAATAGGGTGGAAATAAGCAGTCAGGTAAGCAAGTTGGATAGCTGGTCTGAAATACATAGCTCAAAGATGTTTATGTAGCAGCCTACGCTAGAGATAGTCCACTAATTTTTCCAAAGAAAAAATCCCATTATTTAAAAGCTGAAGAAATAGCATTAATCTTCAGCTTTTCACAAACTGTGAGCCCAGTTTTCAAACACTGAAAGCTTCAAGGGAGCTTGGAGTTCTTAATCTGGACACAAAAGCTGGCATTTAAGATAGGGCGACTGCTCAGTATCAGCGGGCAAGCCGGGGATGGCTTATTAAGGAAGGGATTTCTGCAAACGGGGCCATCTGTCTGCCCAGGCGGAAAAGGAAACAATTAAAACATCCACCAGAAAGGAACTTCTCATCATAAACGGCACATTCCTTTCTAACTGCTGAACTCACACACTGATTTTCTATAGGCACAAACGCACCTCTTATGTATTTTATCCATATGCAGATATATAGAGGTAAAGCACAGGCATAAAAATGCAGAATCACTCATAATTGTACTAAGAAGTGGTTTAAAAAATAAAACAATGTACTTCCTGAAGTAGGACCAAATCTGTGAGAGCTGTGTGAAGAACAGAGCCACCAATACCCCATGGAATCTAGTCACTCCAGCTGCTTTAGGAAAAAAATGTAAGGAAAATGGAGATCTAATCTGAATTAAATAAGATCTCATTGTTTCCATGTATATGCCAAAGTACATTATAAAAAAAACCAAAAGCATGGAACCAATTCTATTGATTGCAGGAAATACAGAAAAAAAATCAATTTTGGTTCAACCACTCCCCCTCATGCTGGGGGAAATAAATAATAAAACTGATTTCAGATTGGGAAGATGATAATAAAATAATAGGAGAAATATAATACTTGGCAATACTTGAAATGTATCAAAGAAAATGTCCCTTTTAAAGACTGAAAATTGAACTTCTGATGGAATGTAGAGCCTAATGAGGAGCCATTCTGCTGGGACTTAAGGCCTTCACGTCCCCAGGTGGTGTTTCTGTACATAAGTGTAGTCATATTTCCCCTTTTCACTTATTATCATCTTCTGCAATCAGTTTTATTATTTATTAATGTCAGGGGCACTTCCCTTGAGATAACTTCATCACCAAACATTATGAGGCATACACATGGAAAAAAAAACAGCATGGAAAAAGAGATTCCTTTGTTGGTTCCTTTGGACCACCAAAGAGCACTGCTGTTCTCTCCTTGTCATTCATAACTTAGACGACCCTAAAGCCTCTCCTGAACAATCCTATGATCTAGCAAGTTTTATACTGAAGAACACAGCAAGCAGCTGCTGTTAACTCTGGAGCATACTGAAACACAGATCCTCAATGCACAGACAAGGAAAGCTTGCAAACGGCAGGAGAGAGGAAACACGGGTGCTATAGGAGCGTGCCTTACCCCTAGGCCTGCGTCGGGGCTTTGGAGCTGGCTTTGGAGCTGGCTTTGCTGCCCGGCGCGCAGGGCTGCCCCGCACGGAGCCGCGAGCGGCGGGAAGGGCTGCGGCGCCGGCACCGCCGCCTCCGCCGCCCCTTGCTTGTCCACAGCGCTGTTCTGCCCGGGCAGAGCTTGTCCCACCACGTGCTGGCTCGGGAAGAAGGGCAGCATGCCCATCCCCGCGGCTGCTGCTGGAATGGGACTCACATTAGATGCTGCACTCGACCATAAATGGAGAAACTTTTCTGCCGGGCGAGATTTATCTGTCCATTTTGTCTGTGGCTTTTGTTGAGGAGGGAAACATTGAGATCTATTTCACAGCTGCCACAGGGTGCTGGATTCTGAGGATAGTTTTTATTCTTGTAGCAACCCAGGAACAAACAGCTTTAAATAAAGCTAATTCTATAAAAGAAAACTGCAAGTGTTTTTGATAATATTCTCATTCTAAACATCTCCTTTCATAACAAATTACTGAGCATTCAAAAAGCCTTTGAACAACATCCTAGAGGTCTTGTTGGCGGATACAGGGAAAACAATCTAACAGCAGCTGGTATTAGTAAAATTCCTCTTACAAACAAAACATCCAGAAAGCGTTCTCTGAAATCCAGAAATTCAAAATAGGTCTCTGAAAAAAAAACATTTTCTTAACCAAAAAAAAAAAAAAAAAAAGCTTTCAGAGAGCTTTTATTTGCTACTGGGTAGTATATTAATCAAATTATGTCTACAACTATAAACAGAGGGGAATTGCTTTCACAATGTAAACCAGGCACCCAGCAAAAATGCAACTGCTAACACAGTATTAAATAAGGGCTGGCTCCAGCTTCTACTGGGGGACACGTGGCTCTCCATGGAGGTAGCATAAAAAGACACTGCAGTGTCACAACTCATCTCTGCTCATCAAAATTAAAGGCATCGCTGTGATGCCTAGGAATTTGTATTCAAAATGGGTATTAAAGGCAGGACATTCAAATGTAGTCAAAATACTGGTAACTGAGTAAGCAGAATATTTGACAGTCTGCAAATGCTCAACAAATGCCACAGGGTACCCTCCGAGTGAGCAGATGAGAGAAGCCAGACAACACAACAGACTTCGTGCTTGGTTCCTGCTTAAGGCATGCACAGAGTAGCAACAGCTTAATGATAAAAAGCTGCCAGATACAATGACTGGTCTCCATGTATTTTTGCAAGACAAATGCATTAAACAAGAAATGCTTTTATGCCAAAATTCAACACAAAATGGAAGAGGGGTATTTCACAGTGAGACTTCTGAGTGCACTAAGTTAAGATAACGGCATCCCAGCTAGTTTCACTTGACATGAACTGATGCAAAAGGTGTTTGCACTAGCAAGGAAACCCAGTCAGGCTTAGCTAGCCACAAGAAATAAGAAGTGTGGCTGGGACATATGGTCTCATTCTAACTGTTTGCAATTCGGGTGGGATAAACAATATAAAAATATTACTAGAGATTTATTATAAATCAATTAAAAATGTAAAGAGTAAATATAACACACTGAGAATTAAAATATTCTGAACTTCTTCAGGAGAAGGAGGGAGTCATATTTGTTACAGAATTTGAACAGTTAAATGGTTATATGTATACTGTTTGCATCTTTTTTTTAATCCTAAAATAGTTTAGATTATTATAACTGGGAGGCCCCTAATTTTGTGCCATTGATGGAAAAAAATGATCAGAGCAGCAATATCCACAGACATTTCACAGGGAATAGCTATATGACTTGCATTACTGTACAGCTCTGTCCTTACCTTACAAATTAACTGCATTTGCTAAAGTGGGAGAAAGTAAAATACATAATTTCAAGATCATTTGGTAAGAAATAAAGTGTCATTTACACTTATGAGCTTCTCCACGCGTTCCCATGCCTGAACTCACAGATGGCATCACCCCTATTCCCAGCACTGTCTGAAGCAGCATTGTTGGAGGTTCTCCCAGCAAACCCGGTTTCTGTAAGGAAGAACAGAAATGATTTAAACATTTAAGTGACTTAAGTGATTACAATAATCCATCTGCAGCTATTATACTTTTCAGATTAACAGATTTCAGTTAACCTGTTTGGACAGGGCCAACAGCAAAATTACAATTGAATAAAAACAAACCAAAACCTATTTCTTCTGTCAGTTATAAGAATTTCCAAAGGCAGACGGAGCCAGTGATGACCTTACACTATTAGCCTGGACGTTCTCAATCTTCACGAGCTGCTGCTGTGGCAACGGCAGGTGAGGAGGGCTCTGCAGCAGTAAATTAGATGCACTCCCCAGAACTGAATTCTGTGAAATTAATGAAAGATACATTAGCTGGGAAACATGGAAAAAATAGCACCTTCTTGAAGCATTTGCACATAACACTGTTTACAGAAATTTAAATTATTCCCCTGGGAAGTGGTAAAAGTGTCTGAGGCCTCTCAGGGAGCCTAGGCAAGGCATTAATACACCACAAGAGACAAAATGCCAGGGCTGCAATGGATACCAGGAATAAGGACCTCAGTATGCATGATTTTGTATATTTTACGGTCACCTTCATAACACCTCACAAATATTTTCAAGGCTGGGTTGTGTCTTCTCAGGACACAGTCAGATTTCTTGTGAAAAAAAGCCCTCTAGGGCTGTAAGGTGGCCACTCAAAGGAATGGCCCTTTGTGGTTTTGCAAATCTTTTCCAAATAAAACAATGCATGGAACAAGGGTCTCTTAGACACTACAGTGTTAGATTCTAGACTCAGAAATAAACTATTTAATCAAAAAGAGGCACATCTGGATAACGGTGCACCTGCTATTTTAAAGAAGATTTCTAATAGATATTATCTGCAGCCGTTTATTGTCACTTACACCATTGGATGTTCTTCCTAAAGCTGCTTATGCCAACAAAGAAAACATAATACCGAAAGTTTTGCAATTGTGATAATACTGGAGTGGAAAATCTGACTGGTTGGTTAGAGTCTGCAAAAGGAAGTCCCTGCACTGGTAAAATTTAGTGAACAGCCTTGTGACTTAGGAAAACACATCACTGAAGAAGTTTAACATGCATTAGGTTAGCACATGACAGCCATAATTAAGAAAATTAAAAGAAAGGACTTAAAAGTCATACTAATTCCAGAACTAAAAAGTTAGTGGTGAATCATTCATTTGTTCAAATTCTTCTCTGTTGGATCCCTCTTTATCAATTATTTCATAATATTTTGGCAGAATCATTCTAAAACAGTTTCTTCATAGAGGATTACTGTAGAAAACCTTGAATATAAGATAGCAAAAGCAACCTGCACAGGAAACTGAATGAGAGCCTTGTAAGCACACTGAATTCCAGGACAGCAACAGGGATCCTCCGCTTCTGCAGCCTTAAGGAACAGCCTGGAATAAGTTTCTGAATAACAGCAAAATGAGCCTAACAGGAGGAATTGAGATAATCGAATCACCATCAAGAGAATTGAGGCTATGAGATCAGGTTTGGAGCTAATTAAATGGTGGGAGGTTCCATGGAAGGACATTAGATGCCTGTGTCTCTCCGAAGACAAGAAGGACTAACTGGTTTGGCTGCAGCACCCTAGTCAAAAACACTGCAGCATCATCAGTCAGGCTCCCAGCTCCGTAAAGCTGTGATCAGAAAGCATTCCTGCTGCCTTCCAAGGAAGCAGAGACTCCCCAAGACCACAGAAAGAGCTGCAGTAACTAAACACATCACCTGCTGATACTGTTTAAAATAAAGGGACAAGCAAATATCAGTGCAAGATTTTCACTGCACAAGGCAAAAGCAACTCAAGGGATGGTGCAGAATTAAAAATAAATACTAAATTTAACATTTGAAATGAATACATTTCTCTGGCACTTTCTAGCAGAACACCAGAAAAGCTAAATATGCATACTGCATTTTAGATTAATTACTACAGATCTACAGTTAGTTTCTAGACTTATAATTCTACATCTGCCAGAAGAATAGCAGAAATAATAGCCAACACTTAACACTTAACTTGTTGCTTTGACTTATTTTTGACTAAGTGGTTATAGCTGCCAATTACTAATTTTATAGCAAATGTAGCACATTTTGACTCCTGCAAGCTTTAAAATTAGGATGATGTTATTGTTTTATCTTATTCAAGCCATGAAGGTTATGATCTCTACAGGCAGCAGGTATGAGCAGCTCCAAGAGAAATGGAAACCCCAAGTTTCCATTGTAAGAACCGTGAGTTCTTATTGAGACACCATAATATCCTCATATCCCCTCAGTCAAGAGGGCATTTTTTTTAAAGAGACTCTTGGCTAAATTTTCTTGAAAAAAAAAAAAAAATTTTCATGCTGAGATCTCCAAGAATATCTGTTTTGATAAAAGATATTTTGTGTTAAGAGACATACCTGATGGACTTTATTCAACTGCAAAAAAGCTGGGCCAACTGCTGTGTTTATAAGGTGAGGTAAGCCAGCAGATGCTCCAAGAACTGTTTTAAAAATACAAGAAAAAATAACAGGATTTTTATAAGGTGGACAGGAAATGGCCTTTACAGAAATACTCTATATTTTTCAGATTTTTGGTTTCCACAAAAATCTCCAATATAGGAACAGTGACTATAATGAAACCTTCCAACCTACA
>JAUBOD010001057.1:986094-1003414 GCA_032353885.1 Nothura maculosa
TCCAACACAGGCGCTGTTTACAGCGACGTGTTTCTTGGCTCTCCGTAATTGCACTCCGAGGAGCAGAGCGCTCCGCACGGTGCCGCGTGCGCCCGCGCCAAGGAAAACGACACACGGCAGCTCCCATGGGATCCCATGGAATTCCGGTTGGGCCGTGCGTGCTGCGGGAACGCGCCGCGGGAGGAGAACAGCACCGGAGCTCGCTCAGGGCAGCGGCCACGGCATAAACCAGGAGCCCCAGCTAAACATCCTGGGACAAAAATGTCACTAATAACACCAGTTATCACACAGCCCCTTAAACCTCCAAACCTATTCAAAACAAACTTCGAAAACTGGCTAATCTAATTGTTAGAGAAAACTAAAATAGCAGCTCATACTTCATTAGGAGCACAGAAAGAGCAAAAACAAATAGTAAATCTAAAGTTTAAGAGAGAGTGCTTATAAGCATAGCCTAGATAGACTTCAAAAATGGGAAAAGCATTATTTACTAATCTAAGAAATACAGTAATCTTGAAAATATTTCACTTCTTGGCCAGTCATAGCTTGTCTCGTATAGAAAAACCATCAGCATGAGTTTTCACAGTGCATTATCTGCTCGAAACCAGCACCTCTTGAAGGGCACCCACCCCACGAGGCCCATTTCTGTATTTCATTGCTCCCTTTGCTAGCAGCACACAGAGGGGCAGGCATCAGAGACACGACTGCCCCAGCCAGCAAGTCAAGAAAGCTCCACAGATCATTTCTAATAGAATTAGCTTGTCACACCAAGGATCCGGGGCTGCAAGCAAAAATAGATGCAAGAATTAGTCATTACCTGGCACAACCTATTGTATATAAAGCCTACAGCAGCCTAAAACTAAGTATTTCGTTCTCTCTGGATGTAAATACTGAATTAGGTTATTCTGGCAACAAAAATGTTAAACCATTATAATGGTGCCTGGCAAGGTTTCTATCGTAAGCTCCAGCGGCGTTTCCAACATAAACACTGTTACTTGGCTCCTAGTAAGTAGCTGAAGGCCTAAACTTCACAAAACACATATTCTAAAAATGAGAATCTCTTTAATATCTTTATATCTTTTCTTTTTCCTCTTCTTTTTTAAACTAACTGTACCAAATAATATATTTGGCTAGTCAAGACCGTTTAAATTACAACTAGACAGGTTTCCCCCCGCTTTGTGTAGGTACAGCAAGACAGAGGAAGATGTCTCAGGGAAAAAAAAAAGGGAAGTTGACTTCTACAAATGCAGTAAAGGGGTATCATTAAATTAAAATGCTTTAGACCATAAAAACATCGACTCCATGACCACAAATGCACTTCAGGCTGGACGTACATAGAGTCTGCAGTGAGGAAAGGGAGTAAAGCAGGAGAACATCAATATAGTCTAAAATAATCTGTTATTGAGGAAATGCCACAGAAAACGTGCTGGAGAGCAAGAAGTGTGGTTTGTAAGCAGCAGATACGGCCAACAAAAGGTCTACCTACCAAAACACAAGGTCTGGTGCAAGTCTAAACTCCCCTGTCAGCTCACGGCAGCAGAGACAAGAGGTCCTCAACTTTCCATGGGCGATGCATCAACCACCAAGCAAACCCCCCTGTTCCCTAGTACTCACGGCCAGCAAGCAAAAATTCGGGCAAGGACTGGGGTGTCCATGCCAACTGCACACAGACATATAGAGAAATACACTTTTTTTAAAAAAATCTGCCCTTGGGACATACTAAATCAGTGGCATCTTGTTTCTTAAGAACTGGCTTGCACTTCTGTAAGACCTTTGCACTCCTCAGATCTTTTATATAGTAATAGTAGAAGGCATTAAGATAGAAGAACAAAAGGTTCTCAATGGACTTGTCCTAGATAAGGAATGGAAAACATATTCCCCTGCTCTTCCAGGGTCTGGGGATGAAGTATTCCTCTATCAACACACTAATATCAGGCAGACCCATGTGCATTGGGTCTGCAACTAAATGATATAGGATGAAACTGAATGATATATGAAAGGGAGAGAAACAATAAGAGAGAGCAAGAACACAAGGCAGAAGGCAAAGAAGGAAAGGAAAAGAAAAGGAAAGAAAGAATATCAGAAGGTATATTCTTCCTAAGATGTGAGCACTCCTATCCAGCTAGGAAGCCGTTTGTGGCTGGTCAGAGTGGCAGAAGACAAACTGAAACAGAAAGGCCCTTCCCCTTACGTGTCTGGCACACATGTGGAAGAGAGAGCGCTCCTCAGAGCAGCACAGCTCATAAAAGTCTTTTCATGAAAAAGGAACAAGGAAAAACTGTGCCAGTTAATCCGGAGAGAGCTGAGACCAACAGAGATAGCATCACTCGAAGGGGTGATTTGTCTTTTGATCAGGAACAACTGACACTGGGGGAAAAGGAAACCACATGGAGAGCAGCAGCAGGTTGCAAAGCACCAAATAAATCCAGGAGAGTGGATTGCACCGGTTCCTTGCCGACATCTGCATGACTTCAGATTCTGTTGTGCCCAAGGAGAATGATAGAGAATTAAAATAACTAACTGGCCTTACATGAAGCACCTGCAACGTCTGCATCGCTGCTCCTTAACTGCAAAGAGCATAGAGAGGAAGCAAGGAATGAGTTGCCCTTGTTGGTCATTAATTTTAGCTGTGATGGGAGAGTTTTCTGTGTTGACTACTAAAAAAAAGGATACCCAAACTTCTACTCATCCTGAGTGCAAAGGCTGGCACACGACGCAGTGCTCTTCATGCCAGGAGCTAACAGAAAGCCAGGCTGTGATTCAGGAGGGGTCTGCCCCCAACACTGTCCTGAATTCTTCTTTATAAAGGGAGCCAATGTTGTGATATTGCCTCAATATCTGAGGCATGCTCAAAATAAATACCTTGGCATCCTGTACTCCCAGGGGACACCTGATTGCTTCTCTTTCATGGCTCTTGAGAAGGAAGGCCAGGTTGAGAGAAGAAAGAGGGCCTTACTAAAAGAAGGAAATGAACCGGTTTTTAATATAGCTTTCATATGGACACAATGGTAAAGAAAAAAGACGGGCAAGAAGGAAAAACACTGAATTAGCTCAGGCAGGAGCTGATCTGGCAGGCAGTTTTACTAGCAATGCTGACACAGCTAATGGGGTTCTCAGCCAGACCAGGAACAAATTCACGTTCGCATCATTTTATATTCTCAGCAATCTAAAAAGTAATAAAAACTACAGCTGTACAGCTATCCATGGCGCTTTATGCGGGGATCCACAGAGATCACAGCAACAGCTACGTCAGGTTATCAAGCCACATGTTTGATAATGTGGTTTTGTGTCTCCACAGACACAAATATTGCATTAAGGCAAAAAACTTCAAACTACAGATCTCGGCAGGCCGAGTTGGGCACAGTCGGTGTAGGCAGTACACTGGAGGAACTGCATGAGCATGAATATGGGGAATTCAGCAGCAAGTCTGAAATGCTTAGATGCAATATAGCAGTACAAAAGACTAAACTGCAAATCAGACTTTGTCTTCAAGAACAGTAGTCAGCAAAGGCAGTGACAAAAATGTTTACCACGATTTTGATAAAAAACCACTCAACTCGCTCCCTTAGATTTCTCAAAGGACTATTAAACACACCAGTAAATCCTGAGGTGACTGAGGGGTAAGGCCCCTACAGGAACAATCTTCTCTAAATAATGTTGACTTAATTTGCTTTCCCTTCCCTCTTTCACGTGAGGAACCAAGCTAATAAGGGAACAACACTGAACTTAGAGGCAAACTGCAGAGTGCTCGTGTTGGACTGCTCTTCCTCCTAACAACTTGCTCTGGATATTCTTAGCAATACCGATGCTGCCAAGCACATTTACAGACGGAAATTTAACTTATTGAGGTTCAAAAGCGGCCACCCTCTTCCTCCTTGTCACACTCATATGGCAACTCTTCTGGCACTTGAAAATGTGTTTGTTTGGTTTCTAAGACCACAGAGCTGTCTTTACTGCTTCATAAACTTCTCAACTAAGATACGTTTTCCCTATGCCCGTAGAAGCAAGTATTTAAACCTCCATTTAACTCAGGTTAAATCGCCTTCCAAGATGATGGCAGATTACATGTACAATAATAAATAAGAAAGATTAATATTAATAATTACTTTTGGAGATCCCATTCTGAAAGCCTCTGCAGCATTTTCACTCATATTCATCTCTTTATATTCATCTCTTTAGAGAGAATAAATTGTGTGATAGTTCAACCAATTTTCCTTGAACAACAAGCCATTTCAACAGCAAAGAGAACTTCTTTGCATGGTACTTAACAAAGGCGTTAATTTAAGATAAGGTAAATTCCATGGTAATTTATGGAAGCAACATGACAGCCAAATATACAGTTATACTTAATATCCTGACCACAAACATCCTTATTCTTCCCAAAGCCACTCCAGGAGAGGGAGTTGCTCCGCACAGTGTGATATCCCACTGCTATATGCTAACATATGGTTATATATGCTATATATCCAACTTATATGCTGGGACGTGCTTTAAAGCAGCACCTTCTCCCACCATATTCCACCATATTACGGGAGCTGCACAGGGTGAGATTGGTCCAGGATGAGCGGCGCGCGGGTCTCGGAGCCGCTTCCCCGTCCTCCAAACAAAGTGGGCGAGCTTCCAAGCTGCCGTACGGCTGCAGAACCAGCCTTGCAGCGCTCTGCCCGCGCCAGGACAGATCCGATAGCTCCCACACGGATGGGCTCTGCGTTGAGCCGCTCCACGCAGGAACCCGCTTGCGGTGGGAAAGGCACTCGTGGATGCCACGGCCTTGGTGGATCGGGGTGTTCCCAGCTGCGACTTGGTCAGAGGAGGTTGTGGAGCCCTGGGTGAAGCTCCCAAGGGACCATCCCATGGGAGCACCGCGGATTCCTGCTCACAAAGTGGTTACCGCGAGGCGCCAGGGAGTGAACGTGCAATAAATTAAGCAGGAATCTATAGGGAAAAGGGGGATGAGATACAAAGAGAGCTTCCACACTTGTGTTTTCACACAAGTGTAGCGGTCTAACCACACACCCCAGGCGCCCACAAACCCGGCACACGGCGCAAGGACCGTGTTTAAACACCCGCCTCGTGCGTCGCTTCGAGGCCGCGACGCTTTTCACTCAGCACTGCGATAACCGGGGCGAAACTTCCAAAACCACCGACGGATGGACAGAATAAAAGAATTAAACAAAGAAAAGGCAAAAAAGAATCCAATAACTTGAATCGTTATTCAATGAATTGTTATTCAACCCAAGGGAGCGCGCCGGGCGCTTTGGAGCGCTCCCGCACGGCGAGGCGCGTCCCGCCCGCCCCGCGCCCCAGGCCACCTGCGCCGCCCCGCACCTGGCTGCTGCTCTCGGGCGGCAGGTTCCGCAGCAGGATCTTGCGGCGGTTGCTGAGCTGGCGCCGGGTGCTGTCCAGGCGCCGCGCCACCTCCTCGGCGCCCAAGGGCGGCCGAGCCCCGGCGGCTGCTGCTCCCCGCGGCGGCGGCGGCTCCTCGGCGGGCGGCTCCGCGCCGCGCTCCGCTGCTGCCGCCATCTTGCAGCGCGCGGCCGCGGCGGGCGGGCCTGAGGGAGGAGGAGGAGGAGGAGGAGGAGGAGGGAGAGGGGCCCAGGCGCCTCCCCGCCCTGAGGCGGGAAGCGCGGCGGGAAGCGCGGCCCCCAGCCCGGCGGGCAGCGGCGGCGCCGGCTTCACCTGCCCGGCCCGGCCTCTCGAGCGGGCCCCGGTGCCGCCGTTCTGCTGGGCGGTAGCGGCCGCGAGGGGCCCCGGCGCGGAGATGCACAAAGTTTCCTCCTCTTAGGGGGAAAAAAAGTGGTTTTTTTCTTTATTTTTTTCTCTCCACACATCACCAGTGAGAATGGAAGAAAAAAAAATTTTTTTTTTCAGATTTCAGATGAAAATGTGCCTTTCAAAGAAAGAGTAATTCTGCTCAAGCCCAAACTTCTTGTTTTCCACACAAGTAATATTTGAAGTAAAACATTCCCAGTTGCCCCCATAAAGTCTTTTTTTTAAGTCTACAGTCATCCTTCAGCTCCACAGGTGACCTGGGGTTCATTAACGTGGTGTCTAGATGGTGCAGAGCAGCAACCCGGTCTCCTTGGAACCTGCCCCAAGGCCCCGCAGTGCTCCATGCGCCATGGCCTGGCCTCACAAAGCGCCTCCTTCCCTCAGGAATCCCCCCATTTCACGGCACAGGGACACAGGCTGTGGAACGTGGGGCTGCTGGAAGGGCCACCAGCCGCACACGCGCCCAATGTTGGGTCTTTTAATGGGTACCGGGGAAATAAATAAAGACTAAAAGGCAAGGAGGAGCACAGTGATCCACAACCTGCTTGTGTTCACTTGAACACCACTCACTTCAGACCATGCTTTCATACGCAGACACAACAAAGACAGATTTGCTCTGATAAGCCCCTTTGCAGCAATACAATTTATCTGTAGTTCACTAAATACCTTGTTAATTAACAATCATCTCCTTACTCACCGCGGTTGCTTGTGGTCCCCCTTCCAGCCGGGCCGAGGATTAGCTTCCCAATGCGTCTGCAGCTTGAAGCACAAGCCTCGTGTATTTATTTTTCATTTTTTGTGGCAGGAGAATGTTAGATTTGTGGCACAAACAGCCTTTCTGAATGGACTTGGGCATTCAAACACAGATCTGTGCAGGTCAAATAATAACAAAGGGTTGGAAACCTAATGCCTCCTGAAGATGCCCTTGATATAGATTAAGCTGGGAACATATCTGCAAACTCTTTAGAAAAGGATCCTTTAGGCAAAAGAGGAACCTAAACAATTTTTAAAAACATGAAAATTTAATTGATTCATTTCCCCACAATGCAGGTCTGGAATCCATCAGTTACTGCAAATTCAGCTTTATACGGAAATTCTTCCATAAAAATCTCCAATTTCTAGCACCACGCAATGTGAACCAAATATAAACAATATAATTCCCTTTGTATTATGGCTTCCTCCAAGCCCGGGCTGCTCCTTTTGTTTCCATAGGGAACTAACCTTTCAAAGGGCAGCGATGCAGTTTCAGTTGTCACCACCATTAATTAATTCAGGAATAATCACCTAAGCATTCAATCAACATGTTTATCTCCCCGATGCAAACGGCCTACAAAACACACCATTGGCGCCAAGGTTCCTTTCACCATTTCCCTAACACATCTAAATAAGCCTGGCATTTCCAGCGTAACCTTCTGCAGCACAGTGACAATTAAAATGAGCATCATTAAGAAACAGATTGGATTTCGTCTCAAATTGCCAACCTAGAATAGCACAGGATCTGAGCAAACGGTATTTTTGGTATCCTGATGAAGTGAAAGGGCTTTATGGCCCCTGCACAGCTGCGGTTTGTAGCGCCGGGCTGTAACACACCTGCCAACGATGGGGGCAAATCGGCGTGTCCAGACGGGAATGCGGGTTGCGACGGGGAGTACGATGCCTCCCACTCCACTAAGCTCATCTCCATACTGCCGATGCTTTGGTTAATGCGCAGCTCTCCAGGCATGGAGGTTGCAGCGGGATCGGACGCGGCTCCAGGCCCGTCCGTCACACGTCGGGTGCCCGTCCCAACACAGGTGCCGGATGGGCAGCAGGGCATTCCGCTGGCGGCGGCGGCCCCGCTTCGCACCCAGCAGCTGCTTTCACTTCCCCAGCCGCTGCCTTAAATATAATGACACCACATAGCTCACGCTCGCTGCAATTCGCCAGGTATTTCAGTATCTGCCACCCTCCCAAAGGGATTTCTTTCCTCCTCAACCTTTCCTCCACCCAGACACAAAAGCACTTTAGGCAACTTTGCCCACAGCTGAACCACTTTTTTTCTCTCTTTTCCATTTTTTTTTTTAAAGTGTAACTCAATAGCTGTGAAATGTAGTTTAACACTGCTCCTCGCTGGGCTAGGAATGATGGATTGGCTCAGTAACACAAAGAGATGGGCTAGCGACATCTCCTCAGTTTCTATTGTGTAAAAAAGACAGTGGTCTGCAAATGAACAGTAAAAAAATAATAATAATAAAAAAGAGGTGAGAAATATAACTTACAAAGCAAATAATATAACTTACAAAGCAAATAACTATTCTGAGTATATCATTTCCCTGCAATGCAACATCCATTTTGGGAATCGTAGTCTTTGCAATAGCATTTATGACCTTTGTGGGCCAGTGAAAATCCAGAGCAAATCAGCATGAAGGTTGTGTTTAAAAGATAGCAAAAGCATAGTAAAAAAACGAACCCCTCTAAAGCAGTGCAGACCCTTGAATCATAGTTTCAAACAAAGGAGAATGAGATCCAGCAGAAATATTAAATTACAAAATAAGTACAGCTCTCTTCCAAGAGCAGCGCTAAAGGCTAGTGCATGCACAGTGAAATCTCAGCCGTATCTTCTCCTAAAACAGTTCCCTCCCTGCCTGAAATCAGATTTCCTCTCTGCCCAAGTCTTATTTTTCCTCTTTCATTAGAGCCAATTTCAAATTTAGAAGAAGTATGCTAACAGCAACTACATTTTGGAAATTTTTCTAAAATAAAATAAATAATAGGGAGTTTCTAGCAAAACTAGGGGTAACTCACCCAGTTCTGTGTGGCACCTTCTTACAAATAGTATTTTTGTTGACTATCCTGTGAACACGCTGCAATTTCAAGTCATTGTCACTGCAGCTTCTCTGCAAGCGCCTATCTTTTACAAATTGGAAACAACCAGGAAAGCTGCCAGGCAAACCTCAAACCCCTTCCCATAAACAAACAGCAAAATCCTAATACTGGATCCAAACACTGACTGCTGCAAACCCGCCCATCTCCAAGCCCATCCGACTGACATCGGCTGCAGATTGCTCTGATGCTAAACCCCAAGAAAACCCAACAGAGCTTTGCTCTGAATGACTGAATAGCTGGTATGTATGGGGAGGGGAACATGCCACCCGCTCCAGTTTGTGAGCTGGTCACTGATTCATCCCGACAGCAGTCTTCGGAAGGCACCACACCACAACAATACCTTGCCCTTAAAATGCTCCAGCTTGTGAAATACGGAACACTGGCAGGAAGGATCTAAGGCAAGTTAGACTTTCCCAACGTCGTCTTCGGATTTTTTATGGGAGTTGCAACTAGTCCGCTGCTCAGTTATAAAAGGGTTTCCATAGGAACTGTCATGCAACATGACTTTTTGCTGTAAACACTGTTAAGCTGTCACACTCACTTGTACACGGTCATTCTGCTCGCATGGGAATCCACCCTCTGTTATCCAGGTTTTCTGGCCGAGCTAACACAATTTTGCCTTGGAGATTTCCTCAATTAAGCTGCAGTTGAAATAAACACACTTAGAGAGGTTAATTTTATTTTGCAGGGATTACATCACACGGTTTAATTACTTAACCTTTCATCTCTCCAAACTGCTTAGGGTTTGAATGATTTGAACACACGCCCTACGCTATGCCCACAGAATTGATACTGGAACCAGGGCTGGAAAGGTTGGAAGGCTGGAAAACCAAAAATAAATATACCCAAGCTCCTTCAGAGTTCCCGTTTCCTGCTGTTCTCAGTGCCAAGCCATCTCCACATGCCTGTCCAATTTTATTACCTCCAGTTGTGCTGGATGAGCTTAAAAACTTGTCAAATCTGCCAACTTCAACCAAACTGGAAATACGTGGCAATGGAATCCCAGGCTGCTCCATCTCGCTGCCATCGCACCCACCATGCCCCTTAAATGAAGGGTGGAAAATGCCAATTTTTAGCTGAACATGCGCATGGCCCTGGCTCTTTTGTGCCACTTTATTTTCATGCAGACTCTGCTTGCAAAAGGTGCTGCTGTGACAGTATCCGAGCGGGATCTTTTCCGCATATCCCTGGAGCAGCTGCTGCACCGGCTCCCTCATCCCATTTCCCTGCCAGGGAGCGGGTGGGGAGAGGTTCTGCTTTTTGGCCAACCCTTTCCCTTCCTTGCCCTTGCTACCACTGTTTTTATTCCATTAGTGGCAATAACCCTGGCGAGCACTCGGTCAGGTGGTGCTCCAAGAAGCTGGTGTTTTTGCCCGCATCCACTATAAAAATGTAAAAGATAATAAAGTATATAACGGTAATTGCCGGATCCTAGCTTTTGAGACCAGTACTATCTACTTCTACCACTAATGACACCAGCCCAGGCAAAAAAAACAATGATTTTTTTTCATCAAAATTTAAGCAAGGCCTAAAAACAATGATTTTTTTTCATCAAAATTTAAGCAAGGCCTCTATGATTCACCTTTGCGCTGAAGAAAACCCCTCCAGATACCATAAATCTTGAGCCACTCATTAAATTTCCTTCTCTTTGCTCAGGTCATCAGTATCGCTAACCGGTACCGGTTGTCACTCTGATGGACACGAAACTGCATTAAGCGACAATAAAAACCTTGGTCAAACACAGTCCATCTGATTATGTTTTTGCACTGGGGATGTTCCTTATCCCATAATACACTAATAGATGAACAATCCACTGAAAGCCTCAATGGAAATTTGCACAAGAGAGGTCCAAGTGGCTGCCGGGATCTCAGCAGGCAACGAGTAGCACCGGCTGCCAGCAAAGTCACCGAGTCCCTTAGGAAATGCCTGTTCACACAAAGCCTTAGCTACGCTCCCAACTCCTGCCAATTCAGGCTCCCCTGGACTCCCAGGAAGCAAAAGCATCCACCCCATCCCTAAAAAAACCCCTTGGAAGCAGGTGTGTCAATGGTGCTGAGGCAGGGAAGCATCCGGCTGCTCCGTCGGGATAAACCCGCTAAAGGCGGCCGCGCTGCTGCAGGACTTTGCTCCTGGGCTCCAACGTCTCCATTTCACCGTCTCCTCGGGCGGGCAGAAACGCTGGGCCAAGGTCCTCGCGTGACTCAGCGCAGAGCGCGGAAAGGGCAGAGAAAAATTACCTCTCGCCGTGCAAAGTGCTAGAGATAAGCCCCGCGAAACGCTCCGCCACGTCGGCGTTAACGTTTGCATTGTTGGGGGAATTTGTACAGAAAGGGGGATTTGTACAGGAAACCCAGCAGTTTTCGGAGATAACTGGTGTGGGATCTCAGAGCTGAAAGGGAACTCCCGAAGAGTTCAGGCTGCTTTGGAAATCCCACCCATAAAAGGGATTCGTTTTTCAAAGCAAACAAGAAACGAGAGCAATGAGCACGGCAGGCAAACCTTCACCCTGCACACAGCCTGCGGGATTCCCTGCAATCTCTTCACTTGATCCAGGACTTTTGCATCCTTTTTTTGCTGTCCTTTCCATATTTGCTCCCCATCCTCATCACCATTTCTGCACCAGCTCTGTGCAGAGCAAGGCCTATCCTATGAGAGCCACAGACCTCGTCCTGACCAGTCTCTCTCCAACTGCTGCTGCCCTCGCCAACACCTTGTGGCTTCTCCTCCAGCTTCTCTCATTGCCAAGGGCAAAGGTAAAGATATAATGTCATGGCTTAAGCGGCCTTATAAAACATTCACAGGCAAATTGCAACACAGTCTTCTTTCCAAATCACATCTGAAATCAAAGCAATAATTTAGACAAAGATTATCCCAATTCACTTTGAAGCAATAAACTCTAAATACGTGAACAGTTTCTACAGGGTGCAGGCCAGCTGGGTTACCTGCATGGAGCACTTACCGTATGCGTGAAGCACAAGAAACTTCCCACTGCTCAAATACTGAAAGCATTAGGTCAATTCGTCATTAATGAACAAAGACCGAAAGCAACACTCACAGGATCAAGATACAAAAATAAAAAAGAAAACAACTTTCAAAAAACCTTTTTTTGCTGGTAGAGTGAAAGAAAACACAAATAATACAACGAAGTTTCTGAAATGAAATGAGTGGAGGAAACAAAAAGATGGCCACAAAGCCTGGCAGCAAAGCAGGATAGAGGGAATGAGCCCTGGCCAGGCCATGGGCAGCTCATTCCATGACCTTGCTCCCCCAGGAGCACAGGATAACAGCAGAGCAGGGAAGGGCATGGCAATGATACCCACCATAAAGCTGCAATGCAGCTTCTCAGAGACCTGGAGTGCATTCATGTTCCCTCTTTATTGGTAAGGTTTTAAGTGACTTGATAGTGTCTTTTCTAGCACTAAATTTATCCCTGCTGGGACCAGGCTACCTGTGGGCATGTGAACTTGTCATTTGCCACACCTCTACATTGCTATTTTTTCCTTTAATTATTCCTTAATAACATTAATGTTGGTTCTTACTTGCTTCAAGCATGTCTGGACCCCAGGAATCAGGAACAATGTGTATGTCCTAGAACTCAAAAGTCACAGCTCTACAAAAGGCTTTACAGGTAAAACCAAGTTTTTCTGCTGTTGTTGATAACTGTTCATAGACAAGTGCTATGTAACACTTCAGATGCATGACAGAGTATTATCTAAATTTCATCTGACACACCAGTAACATCCAGAGACCCTTCTGCCCTGTGGCAACAGCTTTTGGCCCAAATCACCCTTCCAGATCCCAGAGTCTTCATCAAGATCTCACAGCCAGACCCTCAGATCTCATCATCCACCAAACTTCAGGAGAACACACTTAAATAATAGGACTACAGGACTGTAAAATTAAAGTGTCTTCCTTGAGGCCTAAGGATTCTAAAGCATTAGGAAATTAAAGCATCTTCCTTGCTGTTTAATACAAACTATTAATAAAACTTACATAAAGTCTGACAATGTTCACACTGAAAGGTATTTTACCTTTACACTTAAAAAATCCACTTCGTGGTATTTTTATTTAGTCTAGCAAAGATATCAGGCCGATGTATGGTCCTCTAAAGACAAAGCTGAAAAAGAAAATCCAGTTTATCCACTGCACAACAGCCAGTATTATTTTCGATTCAAAAAAGAGCAATTCTAGCAAGCTTGGCCCACAAATTGCCCTGAACATTTACAGGACACCAGAAACAGCCCTTTGGGGACACAAAACAGCCCGTAACAGATTCCTACTGCTCTCTGCTAAGTACAGAAACCCTACTGCCCACTTGTACCCAAAACCATAAGAACAACACATACAGTGAATGAGCTAGTGTTCAACTCGTGTGCAAGAAAATAAGAAATAAGAAAAAGGGCTTGACTTTGGTGAGTCCACAGAGCAGCCCACCATTTCCAGAACTGCTCATTTCCCAAGGAATCACCAATAGGCTTAAAAAAAACTAGAAACCTTTGAATCACTGCAACTTATAAAGATTAAATCTTTCAAGACTGTTGACAGGAGGAATCAGAGCATCGAGCTTTGTATACATATTTTGTGTCGTATTCAGTCAAAAAATTAAAAGAAGTAAAACAGAATAATGTCAATCTAAAGTTATTCACAGAACTATACTTTATATACAGTTTATTTCACTAGAGATTTTAGTTTTATACATAGTATAAAGGGGTATCCTGATATCACACATATAGTTACTTTACCGTACTGTTTAAGAACCAATTTTTTACATAATACAGTATTAAGTACCATATTAATCAAAACAAGTGATTTTTTAAAAAAACTACATATAAATGGATGTTTATCATACGCACAGTGCAAGAATGTTTTTATATCATTCTAATCACAAAATGTGAATCTAAAATACAACACTGTGATTTAAACTAATTTATAATTATGACGTCCTGTGTTGTAGGCAGACAGACTTGATTAACCTTTGTTTCAATTCCCAAGCAATGTGAAATTCCAGACAAACAGCAGCAGCTTACGATTTTAAAGAGACCTTCCACAGTAACCCGAGTTTTACAAAACACTGGCTTATCCCTACCTCTGATCTTGACTGCATCCTAAAGAAACAGAAGAATGGCACAGATTTCATTTGGAATTCTTGGATAACTAATGCTAAATAAATTGTTGAGTAATTCCACAAAGGAAACTTGAAGAGCTTTTAAGAACGACTGAAGAGATAAAGATGGAGAGATATATGGGCAGAATTCTCTGAATTTTAGTAGCGACAGGACTTCTCTTCTGCAAATAGGAAGGAAATACTGCAATAAACTCAGGTTGTAAAATTTACAGAAAACAATCGTGGAAAAGACAGTATTCCTAATGTAAACACGTCAGAGATGATTTCTTCATTTTCCCTTTCCGCAGAGTGGGGCAGTGGATGAACATTGGCTAATACGAGGCAGACGTCTTCCTCAGAAGAACCACTTCACCATCACGGATTAGATGTGGTACTTGGAGAATTGCTATCGTGTTTTCTCCCCTCCCTCCCCCCCCAAGTTCCAAGTTCAATAAATAGTAGAAAAATAATCCTTTTCTTAAAAATCTTGAGATGCATTGTCCCAGGTTCCATACAGCAACGGTCGGAGCAGTGAACTTTCCTCACACGAAGCAGAAACGGCAGAAAAACCCCCAGCCTTTTTCTCCCCTTCTGCCTGGCACCTTTTTAAGTTTTCAGCTGCACAGATTTCTGCTCTTCCAGTTAAGGAAACCAAATCATCTCTGGCTCTTTCGAGCTCACGCTCTCCCCCTTCTCTTGGCTCAGCATAACAGGGCTTCCAGAGTTTCAAGCTGCTGTATAAACTTGTATCCCTGTTTTTGGAGGGCTAACATGCCTCTTGCTCCGTTCTATTCAATGTTATGGCAGGCCCATTCATCACGTACGTTTCCCTTCCACTCCAGAGCCAACCTTCCATTTAGGAAAATGTAAAGCTTTTTTTTTTCCTGTAACAGTTTACTCAGGAAGTGAGTTAAATCGTTCCTGGGGAAAAGCCCAAACCGAAGGCTGCCCCTTGCTGCATGGATCACGGTGGGCTCGTTAGGCCGGCCGCTCATTAGCACTCTGCATCCACAGTGTGTACCGTGACGGCCGCCTGCAGGTGGTGGCTGTGGTGCAGGGCCGGGTGGTGCAGGCGGTAGTGGTGGAACTTGTGGCTCAGCAGCGCGGCCGTCTGCGGCGGCGTGTCCAGCTCCAGGTCCTCGTCGTGGTTCCCCACGTCCACGCCGGCCGACAAGGGGTCGTTGTTGCAGGGGGGATTCTCGCTGTCCTCCTGAGGACTCATGGTGCTGTAGCCTGCAAGAGGGAAAAGCAAGGCTGAGAACTCGGCGTTTTGCAGCGCGGGCTGCTCCAAGGAGCAGTCTGCTCTTTAGACAGCATAAAGAAATAGCTGCTTTTATTAACAGAAAAGGGGGGTAAAATGCCCTGTAATTGTGAAACAGAAGCTCTTTTGCTGCCGCAGTCACCCTTTAGGAGCCTATGGGTCTGGGCATACCAAACAGCAACACCAATTTACGCACACATCCGTTCGCTATGGAAGGATTGTTAGCACTGATTTTTAACAATTCTCTCCCAAAATTCTGCCATCTTCTGTTCTATCCTTTAAGAGATTACCTGGATTTTTACAAACTCGCAAGTGGGACCCACTACCTCCACCTCCACGCATGTGAAACTACAACTGTGCTAGTAAGGATCACTAACTATTCTGTAAGCAGCAAAACTTCCTCACGTGATCTTGTCATATTATATATTAGCAGAATATTCTGTTTTTAAACAAAAAAGAATGTAATTAAACTATTTAAAGAAAAAAGAACAAGCACATTTCTTTTTAAGACTGGTGAGCTTTTCAGAAAATTAATCTATAAAATCCATATGGAAGTATTTTATAGAGGTCAATTTAGTCAGATAACATAGACGTTTTCCACTAAACATGCACAAACAGCATGATTAACGTGAGGCTCTCCTTCCTCCAAGGTATCTGTCCCTGGGGTCTGAGAAGTTGAAAAAAAAATGAAGCATCTAAATAAATATTGAGACATTATATTCATTGGGATTTTGCAATGAAAGAACCTCATTAGCGAGTTTGCTAACTGCCAAATGTTGCAAGACAAGATCATGTTTTCACTAGCAGATAATACAGCAGTGAGCCTGACCGCTGGTCAGGTCTGGTTTGCACTATTCTGAAAATCACACCTCACTACTGGCAAATGCAAAAGGGCAAACAAAATTCCAAAGGAAAAAGGTCTTGTGTTAATTAAGAAAATATGCCTTCAGAGACCACTTTATCCAAAAGCAGGAAAACAAAACAAAACAAAATCCCCCAAAACCACTGAGCATCTCAATTTGTTGGGTTTTCATCTTCAGACACCTAAGACAGGTGTTATAAATATCAGGGTAAGGACCCCACGTTGGTTCTCCCTTTCCACAGCCTTGGCCCTTGTTTCTAGTTGGCAGAGAGGAACCAGGGAATAAAACTGGACAGCCCTTTGAAGGCGAGGAAATTACAGAAACTAAAAATAGAAGTGCACCATTTATGAAGAGGGTGGGCACTTAGCCTGTTAGTCACAGCCCTGACCTGTTGACAAGAAAGATGGTGAGGATTTGCTCGGACTGTAAGAAATGGAGCAAAAGTATCATTATCTTAGCCTCATTACAGGTAACCTGACCCCAAATCCAGGATAAATCCTCCTAGATGAAGATCGTGTCTCTTTCAGACATCTGTCCACTCGTGTCCCAAGGCTGTGGTCTTGAGGTTTGCTGTCCCTGAGCAATCCCATCAGTGCAACCACTGTCTTAATAATAGAACAGGTCTGTTATAAGATACACAGCCACCAGGATATGCAGCATGGGCTGACGTTCGTGGCAAAGTGCCTTGTCCAACCTCCTCTTAACTTGCATTGGGCCTTCCTCAGGAGTCAGCAGCACAACACCCATCTAACTGCTCTTATGATTTAAGATCATCTAGTCATAGGGGCCAAGAGGGGGAAACCAGAGTTCTGTGAAGGGTTATAACAGTGGGTCAAAAAAAAAGAGAAAACAAAACTCATAGCTGAGTATTCTCCATAGCTATTCATGTACCCAGTGTTGACCGTTTGTTTACTTTAGCTTTAAAGGTGACATAAGATGTCCTCTATGGTGATGGCATTGACTGAATGTGCCACAGAAAGGCCAAGGAAGCTTCTGACTCATCAACTTTAATCCATGCTTAACTGCAGCTCAGCTATGCGGGCGGCCAGCACGTACGGCTATAACGGGTGTTTTATGTGATGCCAGGCATGTCACATCTAAGGAAGGAGCAGCAGTCACCATGACTTGACCGTGGGGGATTTGCTTTCTCTGCGTAAGCGTGAGATCTCCATCATCTCGAGGGAACCTTTAAATCAGCTGTTAGGCTTGGCTGTGGAAAGCGAGCCCAGTAAAGGCAGTTACATTCCTGCTGCTCTGAATTGCAGCTCCTGGGCAAGCTAACAAAACCCAGACTCAGAGACAGAGCGCCGAGTGTCACCGCGTTGACTGCTGAAAGGCACCAGGGCTGTTTCAGCAACAGGGAGCAACGGTTTGGGGGAACTTCTTTCCAGTGAGGGTGCCAGAGCAGTGGAACAGGCTGCCAAGGGAGGCTGTGGAGTCTCCTCTGGAGGTCTCCAA
>JAUBOD010001057.1:1042492-1057308 GCA_032353885.1 Nothura maculosa
CTAGCGCAGAAACAGGAAGCCTTGTTTTTCCAGCAGGGATTTCTCCAGGGATTAGAAGAGCCATGCCACTTTGGCCATCCATTTGCCTTATCTCCCCCAGTTTGCCTTCCCGTTTTGCTAAGTGTCCCGAGCACTTTATCTGGATGGACTCTGCTCAGTGGGAGCAGCAGCTGCTATAGGTGCTTTCCAGCACAGCTGCTGTAGGTTTGGGAACTCCGAGGCTCCTCCTGACCTCATGGACACACACAGAGCGCGGATGCCTGCCCAGACATCAGATTTTAGAGTCTGCTTCCAAAAGCTAAACCCTTCGGCTGCTCTTTTCCAACCCTGCCCCTTCCTCCAGGCTCATCCTGCCTTTTCTTCCATTTCCAAATCTGGATAAAGTAGAACTGAAAATGCAAACAGCAAAAATCAGAGGAAAACACACAGCCTCTGCCCTGCAGTACCGCTATAGCAGCCCACCTCTCCTGAGCAGTATTTATGTTACTTAAGTATGGGAATAACTCCCATTTACAAGACCACATGCTTGAATGCCTTGGCAAGCAGGATGCGCACAAGCATATGACAGAATACAGCAACTGAGAGCTGTATTTTAATTCTAAATTAGCACGTGCCAAGCTTTTAAGAGACACAGCACATTTTCCTTTTGGTTCCCCATCCACTGCCCAAGAGCAGCGCAAGCTCTGGGGGACCCTGGTTGCTGCAGAGGGCACGAGCTGCCCTTGCTGCATTTAAACCATGGGGAAGGTGGGAATAAGTAGCAAAAATATTTTCATTTCATTGCAATATGCTAGGGATTCATAATGAAAAATCTACAGAACTGTAGGTGCCCTGGTCATGGCTTGCAAATCCCAAGTGGGATGAAGCAGTTTTCCAGTATAATCTATTATAAGACTGCTCCAGAAATCTGGAGCAGGTCGATGCCGGCGTAAGGCAGCTCCACCGCGTACAGGAACCACACAAGTTAGTCATTTGGACTCTTCATTGCGAAACAATCACTACATAACAGCAATAACATAAATATTATTATCCTTGCCATATCTCACTGCTCAATTAAAGAGGTAATTTAAATGCCAAGTTCATTTCAGATATCAGGTCCTGGCTGCTAAGTCCTATTTCATGTTATTTATTTATAGTTGCTGGGTGCAGTATTCTTGCTGTTAAGATTAAGTAACACAGCAAACAGCCTTGCAGTCAAAGCTCAGATTTTCAAGCTAAACATAGGCAAGGGAAAGGCCAAACTTCAGTAATTTTGTTAATAAAAAATAAAGACTAAGTGAAAATACTAAACCACTAAAAGGAAACCTATACAAGTCCATCACATCCATTTCATTCAAACTTTCTGTGATTAAAGTGTTAATTCTTTAAAATAAACTATTATATTACTACTTGAGAACTCAGACCTTACATAGTACAAGTAAGAAAAAAAGAGAGGAAAAACACATTATGCTATGTGGACAAAAAGCAGCATAATTTAAACAAAACTGATCATCTAGATATGGATTGTTCAAAACACGGTAAATGAGCAAACTCAGGCACAGGTAATGTGTCCTATTTCTGTAAATCTCCCTGTACACCAAACAGTAGCATCCACAGGGTTAAATGTTAATGGAGCAGTCATCACATTTCAACAGAAAAAGCCCATGTCAACTTCAGGCTAAATTGTAGATAATATATAAATCTGTATGTGTTTATATATATATATTATATATATATGTATAGTATATATAACTAGTATAGTACATATATTATATATTAGATATTCGCTGGTCATTGAAATACTGTCAGATTTATTCTGTATAAAAGATTATTCCCTACAATTGAGGTCTGAACAGTCTATTTTCCTTTTTGCTTTAATTCCCAGCCCATCACAGCTGAGTCCTAGTCCTTTCTCAGAGCTCCTCATTAAAGACATCCTCAACAGAACCAGAAGAGCGAGGACAGGATAAGGAGCGCCGCCTGCAAAACGCTCTTCTCCAAAGCCACCAAGAAAAGCAGAAAACGGGGTTTTTGCTGCAAAAGGAAGTCCCTTGCATTGTTTTTCCCACCCGTGCACTAAGTGACAGAGCAGCCCAGGCCCCGGTTGGGCACTTACTCCATCATGGACGGGGGAATGGTGCAGCAGTCCTGGATGGCCGTGAGCGGCGACGTCAGGTGGGCCGTGTACGACGCCTCCACCACCTGCTTGTTCCGATTCACGACGTCCAAGTAGCGGTTAAACTTCTCGCGAATCTTTTTTGCCAACTGGAAAAAAAGAGAAAAAAATAAATAAATAAAGAAGAAAACGGGAAAATTGGGTCACTCAGTATTAGCACCTTCCATACTAACAGACTTGAAAGAAAAGGGAGAGCTGCATATGTTAAAGATAGCTCTTGCCTGCCTTGCTCATTGTGTTTCCATCTTGCTGATTAAGCCACTGGGAAGACAGGTAATCAGTAAGACTAGCCAGAAAGTGGAATATGCAAGAGGATAAAATACATTGACCATAGAGCAATGGAGCTGTGCATGAGTGAAAAGCCAAACTCCCCTCACGTTCAGCTCCCCTTCCATTCGGGGCTGACACCTTTGAGTGACTCGCAGCGACACGTCTGGTCTCCTCACTCTTAGGATCTCATCCATGGTCTTGTCAAGCCTGACGAGAGGATGAGGGCCACAAATGGGTGGCAAAGCTACCACAAGAAAGGCCCGCATATGGATCCAGAGGGAGAGCCCTCGAAGACCTCAGCTCTGCCTCCAAGATCTCCAGGCCACTCATTACTGGCCCCGGATATTCGGGAGTATTTTAGCTCTTTAGAGCCAGAGTAACTTCTTTAACTCATCTTTCTTGCTCTGCCCTCCAAGCTCCTCCTTGTGCCATCCAAAACATGAAGCATCGGCTTAAACAGCACCACGACATCCGTGCTCTGGGAAACACCATCGGGTGTCCGGGACCCCCTGGCCTGACCAATATCTTTCCCGTCTCCTATGAAGAGACCGTTTCCCGTGATTTACCTCCCTATGTGCACAAGGAGCCCGGTGCCGGTGGCGGTGGCCGCGTTGCCCCCTTTGTTCCCCTCGGATGCTGCAGCTCCCTTGCAGGTCTCCTAGGAGCAGCGTCGCCAACAGACCCTTGTCCAAGCGCCCCGCAGAATTAGACCTAATTGGTTTTGCAGAATGATTTATTGCTGAGACACCAGAGGCCGAGGGAAGCCCCCCCACACACACCAGGCATGCAGCCTATTAAATGCCCCACAACAAGCTGCTCGTGCTTTCCATACTCAGGGTAACTCTCCTTTTGCCCGGCTGCAACGTGTCCTGGGACGCGTGGACTCCTGGAGCGTCTGCAGCGGGCACCAGCCAAGCGTCCCACACCATGGGAAGGAGACAAGTTCCTGCTGGGAAGAGCCGGAGCAGCCCCGCGCATCCCCAAACGGGACACGCACCCAGGTGAAACAGACCCCCAGGCATCTCCAAGGAAGAGATCCAGAGAAAGATTCTCCTCAGAACCTGTTTTTCAGCCAGGCAGGCTGCTCACAATGCTGCTACCTCTGGGGAGCGCTGAGCTAAAGCTCTGGTAGGTAGAAAGACTATCATGGGGAAAAGCCGAACCCAGTACCCTGAAATCCCCATCTCCACCAACAAGCCAGTATTCCCAGCTACCAAAACCCATGAGAAACAGCCAACCACCCGCTCCACTCCAAAACGCCCCAGCAGATACCCATGGCAACAACATCCAAAAGCAATTTTCCTGGAAAATCAATTAAAACACGTGCAGCGTGTTAAAAACCTAGGAGCAATGCACCAGCTGAAAACTTATTTAAAAAAGTTCTAATCTGTCAAATCAATAAATGTTTCAGGTTTTTTTATGCTTCATCCCAAACAAGTAAACAAAACCACTTAATTTTACTCCACTGGAATAGCATTTTATTTGCACTGGAGTGCAAAATACTTCCTAAAACTCCAAACAGTGCAGAGTCATTCCAGCCCCTAGTGATTGAAACAAGAGCAAAAATAAAAACCACTCCAGGCCCGCCTCGCCTGCATGCCCGTGCACGCACAGACATCCCAGCGCCGGCACAGCAATCTGTTTGCACAACACTGTGCCTGGTTGCTAGACAGTGGCAGAACAAAACCCGCCGTCTCCAGCAGGCTTTTTGTTTTCCTAAGAAAACCTTGCACCCAAACACCACTCACTTTTTTCTTTACGTGTTATTCCTATTCAGCATAGGCTCAAACCTGCCCAGACCGGGAGAGCTCCTGCACGCTGGAGAAGGTGCAAGATCCAAGCCACAGTTTTTTTAAATATAAAAAGCCAAACGTGCAGAAAGCAAATGGGAGAACTGCAAAAGGACAGAGCGCTTCACCATGCACCCATTATAACACCACCACTTAAAATACCCCAGCAGGCAGGGTGGAAAGCAAGTGCCCTGGTGCAGAGTGACAGGGAGGGCAGTGGGGGCCCCAAGGCGCCGCCGGCTGCTGTTTTGGGCAGCCCAGAGGCTGCTCCTCGCAAGCAGCCCGGGCAGTCAATCCATTTCTACGGCTGGGAGCCCCTGGGCTGATGCGCTGCCACTGTCACCGTCTCCACCAGGGACCTTGCGCTGCCATCCACATCTTCCCAGCGCCCTTCTGCTCCTTTGCATCCTTCTCCGGAGCTTTCCGAAACGCTGCTCTCCTCTCAAGGCTCTCCAGCTCTTCCTTTCTACGTTAAGGAGGACAGACAGAACCTGCTCTGAGAATAAGGTCACAAATTAGTGGTACTGTGGATCTACTTATATTGGGAATTTTCCCTTATTCTGGGAATTTTCCAACAGATTTGCTACTCATCTGCTGCTCTACCAGACCAGAGGGGCACTGGGACCACCAGGAACTTCTGTCTTGGAGGGACTTCAGGATCACAACCAGCATTCCTGCATCCTGATTATAGACCCAAGCCTTCCATATTCCTCTGGAGCAGAGCAGCAATATATTCACATCATTTAATCAAGATGCAGGAAACTCCTCTTCACTTTGAATGACTTTAAATGGATCAACACTTGTCTGAAGCTTCTGATCTGCAAGTTGTTTGGGCAAGGATTTCTGAGGGTCTCCCTAGAACAAGTTATTTCCAAAGAAATCTCACAACAAAAACAAAAGAAAGGGCCACAGTTCCTGCAAAATCACTGTGGGAACTCGGCAAAGGCGGCACGTGCTGCCCTTTGCTATAGCCTGACCTAAACCCTTCTTTACCTGACCCAAAATCCAGCAGGATGTGAGCGGAGGTTGGGAATCGAACCTCTTTGGCACCGAGCCTGGGCCTTCACACTGGGTATAGGGTGATTTTGGAAAGATAGCCCATCTTGATTTTAAATATATATATATAGATGAGTAGTTCCTCCATTAGTGTGACTGCTAAATGCCTCCTCAGTTTTAACCTCACTACTTCATCACTGATTTTTGCAATGAGCCCATTCCTTGGGAACAGGCCGGAATCCTGTGCGCAGGCGGCATCCAAAGCGATGCTGGCCCTAGTGCCAAGAGCAAAACATGTTATAGATCTCCATGTCCTTTCCCACAGCTTATAAAAACAAAACAATGCTAATTAACTGGCAAAGGGAAGCACGGGAAGACACGGAAGAGCTCAAGCTTGGCAAAAGAGGAAGTAATTTCATCACTGGCAGTAGGTGATGGAGCAAGAGAAGGAGCAGAAGAGCAGCGTGGCTGGGAAGCAGCCTCGGGAAAAGCGCCGCGTTACCTAACGAGTGGCACAGAGGCTGTGCCAAGTCCTGCAGGATCCAGCAGGACCACGGCAATGAGGAAGATACTGCTGGGAGCCAAGTCCAGATGCGCCAGGCTCTGGGTTGAGGAACAGAGCAAATCCAGCAGTACTTACAAATGATGCAACAAGCCCGTGGTTCCGAGGGTTTTTAGCCTGCATGGGAGAGAGAAGTCGGTGTTTGTCCCAGCCGCAGCTTTCCGATGCCTCCCAGGGACGGATTCTTGGAGCCGCCCGGCCAAGGGCAGGGCCCTAGGGCAGCCCCTGGGGTGCAAACGCAAAGGGACCAGCTGAAGGAAGCGACAGGTTTCCAAGGAGCCAGGAGACATCAGCGATCCTTAGCAGGGAATCCATGTGGGATGCCGAGGGCCACACCAAGAGAGGCAGCTGCACAAAGCCAGGGAAACACTGGAAAACTCCAGGCTTGGTTAGGCTGGGCTGAGCTCACAGCGAGGCCTCAGAACAGCAGGTTAGAGCCAGAGAAAATCATGGGTGAAGAGGCTTGGCTAAGGCGGCAAAGGTGAGCTTGGAGTGTCAGGCACTGAAATGTTACTGTAGATACCCCGAGCAGAAGAATTT
This sequence comes from Nothura maculosa, assembly GCA_032353885.1. NCBI lineage: Eukaryota > Metazoa > Chordata > Aves > Tinamiformes > Tinamidae > Nothura > Nothura maculosa. Next base: position 1,048,806 of record JAUBOD010001057.1, read on the forward strand.
CCTCAACTTGGGGAGAAAAAAAAAGAAAAAGGTGTAAAAGGTGTGTGGACAACCCTAGCGTTTCCTGATCTGACCTCAGGAGGTCTTCAAAACCCGCCTGGATGCTGCCCTGTGCTCAGGGTGTCCCTGCTCGAGCAGGAAGGTTGGACTAGATGATCTCTAGAGGTCCCTCCCAATCTGAAATATTCTGGGATTTTATGATTCTGTAATCCACGTGGAGCAGGAACAGCTGCTTGGAGCAGACTAGTGTGGAAGAGATCCTCCGGCATTTGCCATATTGTTGCTGCTGAGTTTTGAATTCTTGGCCCAATTTTTAGCATTTATTAGATTTTTCTGTGTGATTCTCGTGAATATGTCCCCATTGGAGACAGCAAAACCTGCAAATTCCCCTCTTGCTCCTCTCACTCCGGTCTCCTCTCTCCTGTGCTAGCAGAAATGGGAGGTCCCAGCAACGCTCAGGATCTGCTGCCTTCCTTTAAAACTGCCAGCCTCAATCCTCCTGAACCACAATTAGCCATTTTCCAACTTCTCTCCATCCCTCCTTCACACTACTAATATTCAACAGCAAAAAAATCCATGTACAATAAGCCACAAACAAGTCAGGGGAAAGGGAAGCAGGCTAATTTTGCTGATTACCATCTAACTTTTAATAAATTCTTCAAAGAGCAAAGGGGGACACGGCAATATTATTAGCAGATAGCTGTGGACCTGGTCAGCCCCAGCGGGTCAGCCATTCCTTGCATGACATGGGGCAAGCCAAGCACATTAAACCTGTGGCCCGGAGGCCGACAGCTGCAGTTTTGCACTTTCCCAGCAAACAAAGTCATTATTTACACAGCTCGGTACATACAAAAAAAAAATCCCATACAACTCAGTGGTTTGCCAGAAAAAAAAAGAAATCCCAGCTGAAATAAAACTGTAATTAATTGCCTTTGGGTATCAGTTGCTTAAAAAAAAACGTTAATGAAGGACAAACTCAGGAATGAGCGACAGGGGATTTAACTTGCTTACATTTGTTTGCATTCGTTCGAGAGGATCCAGTTGGATGTCCTGCTCTGACTCGTGAAACTCCAGCTCTCCTGCTCGCGATTCATTAGGGCTAAAAGACCCAGTCATTAATGAAACCAAAGTGCTCAATTATTCTTCCATCCACTTCACTGTTGAGCTTTTAACCACTGTAATTATGCTGTGCTGGGGCCTCGTTTTTCTCTTCTGACAGCTAAGAATTCATCACACTACCTATAATGTTTAGACAGTTATTTATATCTCCTTAAGAGCGAACACGTACATCTGCGAGCGGGAAACAAGCGGAGATTTCAAGTGGAGAATCTATAGTGAAGACTTCAAAGAAGTTTCGGTTCAGTTTCTCGGTTTCCCCCAAACACTTCTGGCTTTCACAAGCCATCTGATACGTCTAATCCAGCCCACATGGCCCTTTTGTGGCGCGCGGACCACCCAGCAGAGCTGCTGCAAACCATGACCCGCTCGGGCAGGCAGGGCTGGCCAGCCCTCCTCGTCAGATGTCGGGGACATCTCTGATTTAAAGCGCAGCCGTTTTGGGGTGCAGGTGCCTGCCTATGCTCGCCGGGAAACCAGGCTCTTTACAGCAAGTTACAGACTTTGTTACAGACTACAGTATTTGGGGCTCTCACCATGTGTATTAAGGCAACGTCCTCCCTGGTCGTCTCGTCTGGCACCATTTTTGTGCATCCAGCCCTGGACACCGAGTGGTTCCCCTGGGGTCCGAGTGGTTTCCCCTGGGTCTGAGCACCCATTTCTGCCCATTCCACCCATCCCACTGGTGCTTCCAGGGGCTGCAACAGCACCCGAGCAGGGTAGCCCTGCACCCTGGGACCCGTCTGGTTCATTTTCCCTCATTTTCTGGGTTTTGAGCAGATATTTCCAAAAAACCAGAATACCTGTTTGGCAGCTTAGGTTAAAGAAAAAGAGCTTTGTTAGGACCAAGGAGACTCTAAGCCCTGATCTTAGCAGATTTATTTATTTAGACTGTTTCACTGATACCCCAACCAAACCTTTGAGTCTGCATGAGCACACTGGAAGTTACATCATGGAAGGCAATAAGAGCAATAGTCTCAAATACCATGATGCACACAACATCCAGAGCCACCGCCGAGAAAAGGGCATCGCTGTCATGGAGAGGAAAGGAGGAAAAAGGCAGGAGCGGAAGGAAAAAAGATAAAGAAATCAAACAAATCCAGGGGGGATAAAAAAAAGGGAGACCTGGAAGGTCCTCATAACTCCCTGGAGAAGCAAACATCCAGGGTGACCGGAGTGGCAGTAAAATGAGTAGAGAAAGGAACCACCTTCTGGTCCCATCTAACACACGGTTAAGTTTTTCACTCCTGTTCTATAGGGGATGTTCTCAAGTGAGAGCTGGGCGATTCAAACCAGGAACCTGCTTTCATGGGCAAGCTGAATCCAGAGAAAGAGAACGTTTAAAGATGGGAATGCAAAACGAAAAACACAGCTAGGATGCTATCCTGTCACTGACCAAAGCTAGAAAAATTTCAATCAAAAAAATCAAATTTCAGTTCTAGCCAATGAATCCCATCATCCTGCATTCAAAGTTATGTGCTAACATTATTACACTTCTGCTTACTGCCATAAGGACTGCACACCAAAGACTTGTCTTTTTTATTTATTTATTTAACAAAAAGAATTAGGGTTGCTGGAATTTTCCCTCCACTATTCTATTTTCTGCAGATTAACCTCGTCCCTACATTGATCATAATCCTGTCAGAAGACACCATCTACCTTTTGAAACAGAAAAGCAGCCGAGCCCTGCCCTCCGATTCAGACTTGCCAGGAGCTTCAGCGCATTGTATGTGAATTCAGAATCCCTTTTGATTCATCTCTGCTTTGACTTTTACTTGGGGGGAAGAAAAAAAACACATCCTGGTCTGGTAGCTTTAGCACTTTACCATAAACAAAGAGTGTTCATGTGCTTAAATACATTTCTTTTTGATGCACACACGCATGCAAAGGGCTGCTATGTTCCTGCAAGCACAAGAGCAGCTCGAGCACGAGGCAAGAACTACCTGCATGGGCAGAGCTAATCGCTTCCCCGGGAGCCCTCCGCTCTGAGGGACCCTTGTTTTTACTCTGCATTAAGGCTGGCCTGATAGGGGTCTAAGGAGGTCAGGTTTCTTGCTGACGTTGTCTAAACGAGCCCCTGCTTAAGCCGGGACGAAAAGCCAGCTCTTTGTTCTGGGCTGCCTATACAGGGCAATTTTTGTCCCTCCTCTCACAACAGATTGTGTTTGCCATGACGATGAAGCTGTGAGAACAGGCAATTTAAAAACCTAATGATGACATTAGATCTTACTTGAGCTTTTTTAAAGTTTACCCCAAATTGATTTTTCAAGTGCATTTACAAGGGCCAAAGTGCACCCAGCCTGCGTGTTAAACGATGCACTGCCTTAGTGCTAACTTGAGGAGTTTGCTTAATGTTTTCAAATTTGCTCCCTTGGGGAAAAACGCACAAAGTAATGAAAATTCCTAATAAAAAAACGTTCCTGCAGGACAAATGCTCTCAAATGCAGCCAGCTGCTTGTAAACCCCAAGCAATCCTGTCCCCCGCGCTGAGCTGAGCCGGACTTACCTGCTGCACTTCGCTTTCCCCATTGGAGATCTTCTCCGTGTACACGAAGGAGTCGAATATCCTCTGAAACACAAGCAGAACGGATGCGTAAGAGACCCGGAGTTACTGCCAGCACCACAGGGCAGTTTCCAGATGCGCACGGGGGAAGGAGTTTGGGTCAGAAAAGGAACATTTAATGGAGGGAGTCTAAAACATCAGATTTACCTACGGGTAGTGAAGTTGATGTAGGCAATCCATGCTCCTGTATCTGCGTATATTTTTGAAGGGAAACGCACAACAGCATTTGCAAAGCAGCTGCTAACTCATCACACCAGGTAAACACACAACAGCATTTTCAAAACATCTGCTAACTCATCAAACCGACATAAAACACAACAAAAACGCTTTGCATGGAGAAGGCACCATCCCTGCAGACTGTGACTTATCAATGCTGAACACGTAATACTCTGAAGCACTGTTTGCTCCCAGCTATTCCAAGAATTCACACTAAACGGCTGCCAGGTGCCAACAATTTGCCCGTGCACAACACGCTCAGAGCTACCTGCAGGACTGGGGGCTCCAAACCTTGCTAACATTCCGCCTCCGGATAGAAACCTCTGCTTGGAAGGGCTTCCTGAGGCAGCGCCGGGCGCCTGCAGCTGCCCTATAGACCCTTCCCAATGCTCTTGGGTTCCTCTTGAGGACTTCTCACTTCCAAGGGCAACTTCCACCTGAGGGAGAGCGCATCCATCCCCATCCATCCCACCACAACCCACAGTCTTTGCCAGCCTGACTTAAGAGCGGAGCAGTGGCTGCAGAATGCAAGAGGCATAAGAGGACAGTATTGATTATTGCTTATCAAAAGTCAAGGTGCAGGGGAGAATATTTAGTTCATAGTGTCATAGCCCATTGCTCCAGAGCACCTCCCTGCTTCCTTCCAGGCTCCCACACATTGGCACACCAGGGAGCAAGGAGCTGATGGTGACCAGAAGAGCTGTAGGTTTCCTAAGGAAATCAGTGGCTGCCTCTGCCCTACAGCAAGCAGGCTCCATCCAAGCAAGGATTGTACAAGGGAAGCCGAAATTGTTTTTCTGGCAGCTCCCTATTAAAATGCAGATTTTTGCTTGTGTTTTCAACCAGAAAAATGTTGTAAAACGCAACCCAAAGCCATAAGAGATGCAGGTTGGTATGTGCTATAGGAAGGGCTGCTACAGGGAAGCCTGGCCACGGGCCTGCCCTTTCCTGGGGCTTTGTGCAGGGATTGTCGGGAATTACCAGGCTTAATACATGTAGCCATCCGAGTTCTCCGAGCGCAGGCCTGGCCAGTTCCCTGCTGCAGCCCCTGGCTCTGCTCAGGATCATCCCTTCCCCTTATCATCCCCGCTGCCGCCGACATCGGGCATCCCAGAAATGTGAGCTCCCGATCCGCACGGAGCCTTCGGAAGGGCCCCAATAAATCTGCTCAGCTCCCAAGTCCGGAGAGCTTGGGAGGAAAGGGAGGCAGCTCCTCTTGAGAGCCGCCGTGCGCCGAGACTTCCTCTTCCCTCGGACCTTTGTTTAAGCTCGGCTAAAACCGCGCTTAACTACAAGCAGGTTTTTTCCCCTCTTCAAGAGATGAAAAGATAACTTAAAACATCAGAGGGCACTACATTAAAGCACATTATTTTGATGTAAAATGTGTTAAATGCATTGAATTTTTCTCTCCATGCAGCACTTAGGACTCCAGGCATCAAAAGGAGGGGGTGAAGGAAACTGCCTGTCAGCTCACAACTGGGCAGAGCCAATTCCTGCTAGTGGAATGGTTTGCACATAGAAACAAAACTGCCAACCTGTGTTTCCCGATCGGAATTCCGAGCTGTATTTCAGGATCTGAATTTCCAGATTTGCATTGCAGAGCAGCTGGGGCTGCCTCCTGCTCGGCTTGGAAGCAAATATTTGATGAACAAGGTAAATCAGGAGCAAAGTAGGGTTCTAGAAACACCCACCAGGCTGTACCTAGATGGAAGGTGGTTCAATATTCACATTATTATATATATTTATATATATATGTATGTATATATTCACACACACATTCCTTGAGGCAACCCAGGGCACTCGCAGTGCCAGAGGGCAGCATCCACCAAAGGGGTCACCATAGACCAAGTGAAAGCACTTTGAAGACAATTGCAATATTCTCTAATTGAGCCTATTTGTTATTCCCCCTCTGTCTTCTCCACTTACTCACCTTATAATTCCACATTACTCTCAAGAAGTGATTATTTTTAACCCACAAAACTACCACTGATAAGGTTGTACGACCAGGTGGGACTGCAGGACTTCACTGCAGGCAGCAACCGAGCAGGGCCCATTTCTCATTCCAAAGGCTTTAAGAAGGGGTGGGCAACCCAATACACGGCAAAGCCTCCTCATGCTGCAGCCGGCAGAATGGGGCAGTTTGGGGTGAAACCTGTGACTTCTCTCGGGCGTTTATTTTTGCAGCGCTGCGACCACGTCCCGTTTTGTTTTGTTACCACTTGCTGAAACCAAGAAACACAAAGCAGCGGCTTCCCGTGAGACCAAGGGCACGTCCGTCTTTTCCTCTAGGATTTACAACACGTATTTAAGATACTTAAAGTGAACCGGGGGAAGACGGCACGAGGCAAAACCAGGGGGATGAGGGCAGTGATGGAGCAGCCTGAACAACAGCCCCCGCTTGGCCACGCACTGAGAGGCCGGGGAGCTTTTGGGAAAGATCTCACTAATTAACTCGCTTTGTTCTATTATTTGTCAAGCACCAACAAATACCCTTATCGGAAAGGCCAAGACTCCGGACAGAACAGAGGGTTTGCCAGATAACGAAGGTGAATGGGCTGAGTCCTGAGGCGGAAGGTATTAAAAATGCAGCATTTTAAACCAAAATGAGGAATTTTAAGGAATTCCGCCGCAGGTCCTCTGAGCATCATCTCCTTCCCGTTTCCTTTTCCAGTCCTTCTCTAATTCTGTTCTCTGAGCAGCCCCCTGCTCCCCTGCAGCGTCTCCTCCCCACACACAGAACCTGGGGCTCCCTCCTCTCCCATCCCTGCTGCCAGGGCAGCTCCCAGCAGGATTCAATTCCCGCAGCAGGGAAAGGGCCCGGGTGCTGCCGCAGACAAAGGACAGAGCCATAACCCGAGCTGACTTCTCCCACCACCAAGGGCGCTCTGCCGAAAGGCTCATTCTCATTTAAATGGGCGAATCCTGCTGGATTTTATCCCCCCCTTCACCTGTTGGGCCTCTTGTATCCCCTTGCATTTCCTGCCGCTGAGAAAGCGTGTGGAGGCCAACACTTGCACTTTGAGGAAATAAAACAGTATCGAGAAGAGTAATTGTGAGGAGGGGGAATAACCAGCCCCACGGTTGCATTTTGCACCACCTCCCTGCAGGTACCTGGAAAGCCGGGAAAGCTCCTGGCTGTGGATGTCCAGGCTTCTCCATAGCTCCCGGGCTCGGAGGCCGTGGGCTGTGTCGATCCCTGACCTGCGGCTGGTACCAAAGTGGTTCCCTTTGGCCCAAGGGGAGCAGATATTGCAAGAACACCCTGGTTTGGGCACCCGTAGACCAGAGGGAGCTGGAGAGGCACCTCTGGACAGCAGCAATGGATCACATTGGCTCTTCATTCTGGTGACAGCCTCAGACAGCATTTACAGTGTGCATATACATATATATATATAGATATACACATACATATACATGTATATGTAATGCCCTCGGGGCACGGCGGCACGAGGAGCAGCGAGGTGCAGGTGGTCGGGACGCGGCATTCCTGGAAAGCAAGCGCTCCGGAGCGCGCTCCTCGTAAACGCAGCTCCCTGGCAAGCGCCCGGCCTTCGCAGCGAGGGGAAACGCCGGGAAAACGGGACGGCTGCCAAAAATGCAATCAAGAACCCAGCGCATTTTCCCTCTTCCTTTTTAAGGGCCGAGGGAAGAGGGAGGAAAAGGGAGCGAGAGGGTAAAATACCCCCTAGAAAATTAGTTCCACATGCTAAAAGGATTATTCATTTAGCCGGTGTAACTTGACCACAGTCATACTCCCCACAACGGGCACGTCCGTGTTTCAGCAAAGGAAAGTCAGTGTTACCCAGCCTTAAAACACAAAGCAGATGGGCTGCTCAGCACCACTGGGGTTTTTTTCCTCCCTGCACCTACCCCTCATTCCTACCTTTAGGATATCAAACTTTAAATACTTCCATGAACGTACTCATATTTGCAATTTTAAGTAATGGATATTGTAGAACCAACTATAGTTGAAGATAGCCTGACAGCAAAGTAAATAAAGGAAAGCGCTGTCTTTGAGCTTTGCACTCAGCTAAAATGGATTAAGATGGATTTTTAAATGGCTCATTATTGTGTTTGTGAACAGGAGGGTGACTTTCAGCTCCACCTCTTCATCCTCAGGCCACACTGGGCTCCGTGCTGTGCCCACCACCCAATTCCTGAATCACCCCACGGCTGCCAGGTCCAAGTTTTAAACTATAAATAGTCCCAGCCTGTCATTCCAGCCTCCACCTGCCCCAGGCCTCCAGACTCCCCTTATTCCACAGCATCTCATTTTAATTTAAGCATTTATCAAGAATTAAACTGAGATTGGAGTCTATTCAGATATCTCTGGATTCCCTTCTTTTTTTTTAAAAAGCTAATTTCAAAAGTGACCAAGTAAAAACAGACATTTAAGCAGCAGACTTAAGCATGTAAATAGATGCAGTCCTGCAGCCAGAAGACATTTATACCATTTTAGTCTAATTGCTGCACTTCTCCACGTTGGTCATTAATTCAATATAGAGTAAATAGGCAGCAAAAACATTCAGCAGGATAACAGTCCAGTGAGGCCTGCATAATTTTACAGGGAAACCGAGAAGAAAAAGGAAACTCCAGCCCCAGGAGCAC
>JAUBOD010001057.1:1103724-1115787 GCA_032353885.1 Nothura maculosa
CAGGATTGAGTCTAACTACCAGATAAGAAAATAAATACATAAATTATATTGCAAAGTATTTTAAAAGAGATTGCCTAGAAAGTAATGTTTGAAAGGAGCATTATTTATACTGCAATGTCAAGCATTCAAAAATTAGGAAACCCCAGATTTACAGCTTCTTGTGCAATCTTTGTGGCTTGGCTATTTAGGAATGTTAACTTCCTCAGGATTTGAGACTTCTCAGCAGAATTAACTTGTGCTCACACACAAAAGTGATTTTTTTTTTAAATCCTGCATCTGAACAATTTGATTCCAACTGTCTTTGGAAAAATAAACAAACAAAAAGCCCCATGGCTCTTTCAGAGTAATATGCAAATTTATTTTGGAAAAGAAAGCACTCCAGCTCTGGTGCTGTTCTCTGCTTTTGCAGTCTGGTGTCCAGATCATCTCTAATTTGTGTCCAGATCATCTCTAACACTCCAAAGTTAGGTTTGCCTGGATATGACCTCTTTGGAAAGGCTAATACACAGATACCCACATCCCCTTGAAGAACTCCAAGAATATGAGCTTCCATAGGGTCCTTATGGCTCTGTATCCCTCTCTTCTTCCAGCAGTCAGCTCCACCATGTACAGTCATGCTAAAAACATAACTGTTCAGTGCCCTTCTTTTCCTCTAGCAATATCCTTAGGGCACCAACACAGCTATTTTTCAAGACATCCACAGCCATCTGGCAAAGTAGCTGCCTATACACACAGAAAACCACGTTGGCAGTAAATGACAGTTCCCAGTTGACAGTAAATTTTGCTCACACAGCTCAGCAATTGTCCTCCTGTACTGCTTCTGCAGGAGGAGGCCAAAGGAAACATGGTGTGACACAGGAGGAATTACAGCAAACTGCACTTGTTTGAGCTGCTGCCCAGTCCCAGGCAGCCATGATTAGTCCTGCCAGGAAAGAAGGGATTTCTGCTCAGCACATTGCATGTTTAGTCTTAGAAAGTGTGGAGAAGTGGCAAATGCTCTAGATATGTGGGTAATGTCTACGCTGCACTAAGGTGAAAGAGTGACTCAGTGTGGAGAAACCATGCTTCTAAATGAGGGCATTTGCAACCTAAATAATATGAAAGAGTGTGCTTTTAGAGAAGCTTTTCATATACAACTTCCCTGGGAATTTCCACTGAAAAAAATGCCATATACAAAAGTAATAACCTTTCTCAGGTTTATGGCATCAGATTTATGACATTCAGCTTTAGGAATATCTGCTATCAGCAAATGGGAGGAGAATGCTGTTATCTCTATTACTGATCCTGGTGCCATGAGAGGGAGACGCTGTCTCGGCTCCTCCTCTCTTCTACCCCATCATCTGGAAAGCTCCAATCCCTTGCTGTGTACTGTGGAAAATCACTGCTAAACCAAAATACATGGAGAGGGCAAGACATGGACATGGACCTTCAGTTGGAGAGATGAAATGGATCCATTTCATGGGGTGGCCTGAATATGCAAGATCTAGACACGTGTGAGAACCCTGTGGTTGAAGAACTTGTTTGTCTTTCTTGGGGCAATCTGAATCCATTCCTATTTACCAAAGAAATGCTACTATAAGGAATTGAAATATCAAGTTAAACACTTCCAAAACATCTCAACAAATGCACAGTGATTTCTCCATAAGCCCTTACCGTTGGGATGGAAGGGAATAGTGTTGAACCTAACAGTTGGAGGGACATCGTTGTACTTTTCACTATATGTCAGTGTCAGCTGAAGAACAGCCCCTGTAAGAGAGAAGAACATTAGTTTTACGAGCCTGCATTGCATTGATCAAGCACCAAGTCTACGTGTAGGCATCTTTGTTTTCTTCGCTTCTGTGCTCAGTCAGTTCTATACAGCTTTCTCAGTCCTCCAGGAGAAGTGCAGCCTCAAAAATGACACACTGAATAGAGAGACCAAAAGCATCTGCTTGGAGGCCAGACTTCACAGACTGCATATTAAAGACTTTGCACTAAAAACTAGCATGCTTTTAGTGGTAACTAATAAGAATACACCAACTGAGTGCTACTGCACTCTCAGATCTGCTTTAAGTACTTTTTTAGCAAATCCTACAGGATGACACAACAGAAATAAAACTACAAGGTGCAAATATTACTGCAAACGCTTTGCCGTTATGTGCTCAACAGACCTTCCCAGAGCGAATCCTTGAGGCCTTGGACTTCAGCTACCCATTCCAGCACACTGTCCTGGAGGGGCCTGGTAAAAATGCCCTGCAGTGGAAAAAAAAGAAAAAGGAGATAAACCTCAGGCTTTATTTATGTATTTATTTGCCTTAAAAAAGGGAGAAAGGGAAAATTGAAGGGGGAGAAAAATCTATGGATTAATTCTCTGGCACTTTCCAGGATCTTTGGTGCCTAGAAGTCATTTAGAGTCAGAACAAACCAGTGTTGAACTTAACAACAGTCCCAAATGAGAAAAACAAGTTTTTGCTGGAAGTGCTACAGCAGTTTACAGCCAGGAGGGAGATGGGGAAAAGGGCGGGCCTGAGGCCGGGCGCCGCCGCCATGTCAGGGGCGCCGCCCCGCCGAGGCACCCCGCGGGCGGCCGCTACTCACGAAGAGGCGGGCGGCTCGGTACTCCCGGTACTCCCGCGCCAGCAGCTGCCGGGCCCGGCAGCACATGGCGATAGCGGCGACATCCACCGACCTGTCCGGCCTAGCCTGGCCCGATCCGGCCCGACTTGGGCCGGGCCGGGACCCGGTTAAGCCGGGCCTGGCCCGCGCGTCGCTTAGCAACCGCGGCGGCCGCCATTTTGTCCACCTGCTCGCGCCTAACAGCGCCCCGCGGCGCCCCTCTGTTTGTGAGGATTTTTTTCTCGGGAAAAAAATCCTCTCTCTTCCTATATATATATATTTGTATATTTTTTTTTCCTCCTCCCAAGAATGAGGTATTCTACTTGTCATTTGGCTCCCCCACACGGCCTGGCAGTGCTCCTGTAGGCACTGCACTGTATAAGCTCCCTGCAGTTCTGGATCCACCCACAAAGACAGGCTTAAATGTTTATACCGAAGGTGACTAGAAGTGAATGTTATCCTGGTTCCTGTAGGTTATTGTTTCAAAATGTTATTGTGCCTTTCTAAACTGTGAGGATGAGGGCCGAAAACACGGCAATGTGTATAAATACACATGCCCACCTGTATAAACACACGCTGTACTCCACGTACCTGCAGCAGTTGATAAATGCAGGTGCTTCTTGTGAATCTTAACAGATATTTCTGCTTTGTTTTAAATTCCTGGCAGCGAAAAAATAACACGATGTTTCCTTCCTACAGGTTGGAAAAGGATCCCATGGTTGTCCCTTAGGGCAAATCCTTCACCCAGAGGTCACCGTACCCCTCTGCCAGGGCAGAAAAACAGGTTTTTAGGGTACAAATCAGCAAATGGAGGCAGTACCAGGGTTGCAAGAGACACCACAATGTGTTGCACTGTTGAACAGAAAACAACAGGCACCACAGATGCTTCTAATATTTCCAGTTTTGAGTCAATTTTCCCTCCTTTGTCTTAAAGAGCTTTTGATGTGCAGTCACAATATTGTCTCTCTCTCTGTTTTTAATAATTTTATATTACCTCAGCAATATAACTGTCCTGAAATATACTGAACTTTAATCTTGGGGAGATCAAACAGGAAGAAATATGATGGGATAAGAGAGTGACTGCCTTGGGGAGGGCAGTGCCCTCCCCTCCTGTAAAAGAAAGCCCGCGGCCAGATAAAAATTGTTTCTGGGATTCCAGGAACATCCCGGTGTGGAAGGGGGAGGTTTGCAGGCTCTAGGAGTCAGCTCAGGGCCAGGGAAATGTAGCCCTGGGAAGTGCAGCCGAGGAGAAGGAGAGGTGCGGGATGAGGATGCGGTTGGTGTGACCGCTCGAGTCTCAGTGTTCTCAGTCATTCTAGATTTAGCCTCTTCTATGAGTTTTTTTGTGGGTATTTGTTTGTTTGTTTGTTTTTGGTTTTGCTTATTTTAGCACTTTGGAACTCAAGCCAGTTTAATCTCTCTGGAATGAGTGTGTGAGCGTGTCTCATTTTGCAGGACTAGAACCTGCTTTGTAACCAGCCCTGTACATGCACCGGAGCTGCAAGAGAACTTGTGCTGCAAGGCACACATTTCTCAGAGGTACACACTGACACACCAGGGTCTCTCCAATGTCATTAAACTCTCCAGAAAATTAAAAGAGAAAAGCCTGATTCAAACACTACTAACATAAATTTAAAGACACTCATGGCTCTCAATTAGTTTTACACCCAGCCATAAGCAACAATGAAAAGATTGTTTTAGAAGATTGGCTTTCCTGTGGGATTACCATCCTTGTCGTGTGTGGGCAGCCCTCTTTTTGCTATCTGCAGCTCTCTCCTGTTCATGATTTCCTAATTAAAACACATGATTTATAACCATTTTTATTATGGTATGTTTGCACGTTGAAGGGAAGATATTGAAGTGGCAGCTACATTAGTGCTTTCCTGCACCCAGCACCTGGCAGGACAGGGGCTGGCCAGAAAGAGGGCGGCTTAACCCCTTCAGCCCCTTCCTGTTAGCAGGAGCCAGCGGGACATTCCTGGTCATGTTGCTCCCATCCCTCTATCCCGAGCTCTGCCTGGTCCGTCCTGAACAACCACTGCCTTACAACATGAGACAAAAGAAACTGGGTGTCTTTTGGTCAAATGACTTGGTTTTGTGAGGAGGCAAAGACAACTTTAAGACATCTCTGAAAGAATGAACGCTGTCAAAAAGCCAAATACCTTTTGGTAAATACAGAAACTGCAGCCAAAAGGAATTGAAGGGGCTCATTCCACAGAACAGAGTCCACGGCGAACAGCATGTGTTTGTACTTGAGACAGTTTTTGTATTACCTGACTGACTGTCAGGAGTGTTTTGAGTTAGGTGGAGGTTTTAAAGTTCTCCTGGCGAATGTAGGTTACAGAACAGCATGGGAACAACAAGCGAGCGTGATAGCGCCCTGCCAAGCCTGCACACTGCTTGGATATCGTTACTCCAGCAAAGCAAATAATGGAATCCTTTTAGACCATTTCTCATGTTCTGGATAAACATACACTGGTGTTTCAGAGTTCTCCAGCCCAAGTTTCTGCACGAGTAGTTAGTTCTCTGCTTCACCTTCTGCTTTCAATCCAGAGAACGCACAATCCCACTCTAAGCACTCCTTTGTGGGAACAAAGGATACAGATCTCCGTTTCGGTCTCTGCATTTTGGTCTTTAAATCAGCAAATATTTATTCTCTTTCGTGCAAATGTAAGCTAACCTGGAGTGAATGAGATTCTCCAGGTTGAAGACTTGCTAAACACTGTTTATTCAGTTTTACTTGCAAACCTCTAGAGCTTCTCCATCCATTATTGCATTTCCAACAGTCTTGGCTGTTGTGTCACTTTGAAGAAAGACGATATGATGACTCTAGTATCCAAGTGTTAGGAATGTGTAAAGATCCTTTGTATTTTATTTGCCATGAAAATAACATTCATCTGTATGTCTGCATCTCCACCTGAGGAGTAATTTCTTCCACCTGAGGAGTAATTTCTTAATTTTGGCAACATTTATTTTCCACACTAATTGGTTCTTAGAAGTCTTTTTTTCTCCTTTGAATTGCTCCCTCCTGAATTCCTGCTTCTCTGCTTTAACATTTGTTCCCTGATTGGGATTTCAGCCTCCAAGCTCCCGAACTTCCCTTGCTGGGAGGGGAGGAAGGCAGCGCTGCTCTTCCTCCCAACACCGCAAGTCTATTTTAACCTTCAGTTTGCAGCCAGCTTGGAAATCAAGGAAAAACTAAACAGAACCGAGTATGTTCGCACTGCAGCTCCCATTTTAGCATAAACCCACAAATTGTGTCAGACCTCGACTCACAAGCGTTGCTGCTCCATTGGGTTTCCCTTGTGGCCCGTGGGCACCCCTATGACTTTCCCTGCCAACCTGCAGAGACTGCCCATCCATATATCCCATGATAGGTGTTTCCCAGCTCTCTTTTCCAGCACAGGAACATGTAATTTTGCTGTGTGCAAAGGGACTTTCAGCTTTCTCATACACTCATTCAGTGAGGGCTGTTGCTTGAAAGTGAACAGCAGATATCCTGATATTACTGATTTTTGCATCTTGGTACCCAGTTCAGCCACATTTCTGCATTGCCATGTATGTCTCAATCATGGTGCAAAGATTCTTGTTTCTCCATTGACTTTATTTATAGCATGTTATTTACTGAAGATTTTCCAATAACTGCCTAATGTAAGGACCGCAAACTGCACTGGCTGCATAAGGTTTCTTTATTTTCTGAAACCAGATACTTAGAAAGTAGCTCCCTGACTTTGAACTGGCACTGATGAAATTTCAAGCCCATAATGGTATAGGCTAAAAGAAACCTCCTAATAAAAGACTATTTTTAAAAAAAAATGATTTCTCTTCTCCTGGAAGCTGCTGAAGCACCTGCACAAACCAATACTCCTTAGGCCTCAGTGCATTAGCCTTCATCTATTACTGGTCTTCAACTATTATTGCCAAAGCTCTCATGCCTCCTTCAGGGGTATCAGGAGTATTTCAGCAGATATTCCCTACCTGAGCAGCAGGACAAGCTTTTTTCTTGTTGTTAGATTATATTGTTTTGGTTAAATATGATACTTTTCAAATACCTCATATCAAGATGGAGGAAATACTGTTATGTTAAAACAATGTTTTAATAAACAGCAGCATAAAATAATCAGTGTTTAATATCGCCTCTGGCACGTGAAATACAAAAATGCACATACCTTAATTATAAAATAGCCTTTGTTATTACATTTTCATGCTCGCCTAATTGAAATGCCCGTAATTAATAAATCAATCATCAAGTAATACAGTGATTAAACGCATGCAGTGAAAACAAAGAAAAATATTTGGATAAGGTAGTGGCTGAATATCACCATAATATATTTCAAGAACATCTACATCAGGTTAAAAATAAAAAGAAACAGACCAAGGTATAAAATGCAGAGATGTATTTTCACTTCTGCTGTACAAAACATCATCACACTTTTGTGCAAAAGGATAAAAATAAAGTCATATTATACAACATTGTCAATGAGCAAAGACCGTTTTCATTCTGTGTACAGTAAAAATCACTATTCAGTACAAAAAAGTTTTTGAGAAACTGTCATGTACACAGTACTTCTGTAAATCATTAAAGTGGTTTCAAATGAATAATCTAGATTGCTTGTACCTGAATGAATTTTAGCAATAATACAAATGTCTCATTTCTAAAGTTAACACTAATTCACATTATTTGAACTGATAGACGCAATCGCTATCAATGAATTTGCTGCCTTATGGAATGTGAGTTTCCCTTTTTTCAGGGTTACTGGAGTCATAATCACTGAAATTATATACTGATCTGTAACAATAAATATTCCTGGGAAAGCTGATTGTCATATATAAAATTGTGGTTTGGAGCCTTTCCATTAAACAGTTGCATAGCAACAAAAGGATATAAAATTTCTGCTTTAGCTACCCATAAAAATTATGAAATGTTAACTAAGTTGATTCAGGTTCTGAAATTAAAATATTTTAATTTCATTTCCTTTAAGGCATCTCTTTACAACTCCAGCTACCTTTAGCAAACAATAGTCGATGATTTTTGCAGAATGCAAGAAGATAACTCAAGCTATTTTGCTGTAATATAAAATGACTTCTTTGGTCTGAATCCGCACTCAGACTCCCAACTTAATGAAAGACCAAAATCCTACCTGAAGCAATTGATCCAGCTCTCAGATCACATATTTGAAACATAATCCGTGACTGCAAAATTTACAGACATCTTAACTAGCTATTGGAACTGAAATTGCACACCCAGTAGATCTCTGAATATTTGCATCTCCTAAAAAAAGAGACAAATAGGAAAATACGTTTTCAGTATAAAAAGCTTCTGTGATTCCAACCACATCAGAGGTCTAGAAAGCTGTGAAAAAGCATAGGCTAAAATGTTTTTATTAGAAAAAAAATCCCCCTTCCCCTTTTTGAATTGTTGGTGCTACCGAAAGAAAGAGCGCGTCCGTTCCCAACGCTGCGTGTTCTACCACAAGGAGTTTGGTCTGGTTGAGTCTGCCCGTCCTGTTCAGCAGTTAAACTTCACAGAAGATACTTGTTGCAACGTCTGTTAAACAACCAGAAGGATCTTTAATAAAATATTTGAATATAAATCTTTTCTATGCCGTTCTAGTTTGTACTGTAAATAGTTATATTTACAAAGGCCTCGCTTATTTACAACTCAGCTGAAATCATAGATTCGTTAGGTCCATGGATGCTGGAGTCTCCTAATAGGGACGACTGCTTCGAGTCAATTTTGTAGGGTTTTTGAGTTTTGTTTCCAAAAACTGTTATACCAATCCCTGCCGGATGGCTGGGAATGGACATGTGGGATAGCAAGGGAATATTTGCTTCCTGGTTGGATCCCGACGACGGCAGACTGGTGACGTGGCCCGTGCTGGTGGATCCGCTGGCACTGCTGGGCGAGCGGCTCTTGGGCGGGGGGCAGTGCTGGATCACCCGCGGCGGGCCCGGAGCCTGGTAGTGGGCAGCTGGGAAAGCGGCGTATCCCGGTGGGATTGGGTAGCCGTTGATGGGGATGTAGCGCTGATTCTGAGGCATCGGCGGCCCGATGAAGCCGGCGATTTGCCCCTGTGGCATTCCCTGCGCTGGAAACATGTAGTTGGGGTACCTGGGGTTGCTGAGGTTGCTCACCGGACTGGCGCTGAGCGACGTGGTCTGCGTGGTGGCATTGCCGCCGGACGGCGTCGTGGAGCTCGTGTGGCTGGAAAGGCCCTCCCAGGAGCGCAGCCTGGCATGGATTTCCTTGAAGCGCGGCCTCCGCGACGGCAGGTCGTGCCAGCACTCTGTCATCAGGCTGTACATGCGCGGAGGACAGTCCTCCGAGCAGGGCAGCAGCTGCCTCTTCCTGATCATCTCTATGACCTCTTGATTACTAAATCCGTAATACGGTTGAAGTCCAAAGCTGAATATCTCCCACAAAACCACTCCGAACGACCAGATATCCGAGTCGGAAGAGAACTTGCCGTACATAATGGCCTCCGGTGGCATCCAGCGGATTGGCAGGAGGGATTTGTTCGGAACTCGGTAATAATCTGCGGAGTAGATTTCTCTCGAGAGTCCCAGGTCTGAAATTTTCACGTGGAGTTGTTCCCCAATTAAAATGTTACGAGCAGCAAGATCTTTATGGACAAAAAAATGACTCGACAGGTACTCCATCCCGGCTGCAATCTGGACTGCAATATGCAGGAAATCCCCGTGGTCCAAGCTGGATTTCACGGTCCCGTCCTCATCGCTGCTACAGCCCACGTCGGAATGCGGCGATCGCATGATGAGGAATTCGTGGAGGTCCCCTTGGTTCATGTACTCGAAGAGCATGCACACAGGCTGCTCCTGGGTCACCACGCCGAGGAGGCAGACGATGTTGGGGTGGTGGAGCTCGGCCATGAGCGACGCTTCCTGCTGGAACTCGGCCCACTGCTGCGGGTTGTTGAAGTCCTTCAGCGTCTTGATGGCCACAAGCTGGGCGTGATCCATGCCGGGAAGGTAGAGGTGGCCCTTGTAGATTTTGCCAAACGTGCACTCACCGAGTTCTTCCATGAAACGAACGGCAGACAGAGGCAGCTCCTTCGCCTTGCTCTGTTGGAGAAATGACAACAAGAAGGCATTAGAAAAGCACGCCTGAAAATGTATTTTTATATAAGAGATCCTTTTTGCACAGAAATCTGAGAATCTGCAGCTTATTGCAGCGCTAAACGCTCTCCAAAGGGAAGATGCTGAGGTGTGAAATGAAAGGGCAGGAGCTTCCTCCTCGCTGGGCAGCATCCACCTCCTCGAGCCCGCGATGTGGCCGGCAGAAAATCCCTTTTCCTCCTTCTCCCGCCCTGCCCCACATGGACTCAGTGCCATGGGGGGCCAGGGCCCTGCCGAGGCCGGACGGCGGGAGCTGCCCGCGCTGCGCTCCAGCACTTACTCACTTCAAACCGAATCCCGCTGATTTCAGGAATTGAGGCAATTCACATACTTCAAGCTAAGTACATGCTCAGGTGCTTCCCAGGCCAGGGCCTGGAGGAAAATAACAATAATAAAAGTGTCCTTGTGGTCAGTTCTTCCTTGGCTTTTCCATTAAGCCTCCAGGGTCCAAGAGAGATTATTTCTGTTCACTCTTGACTGAATATTTAGTCCTCAATCACGCAGAAGAGAATCATAGGAAAAAAAGAGGAGCTCTTGGGCAAAGGAGGAAGGCTCCATTTTTCCAAACTGTTGGCATTTTGGGTGCCTACGCTCACTCTTAGGCCATAAAGAAGCTGTGTTATTTCAGACATTAACTTCCACCCCTGCCTTAACACCTCCACCCCAAACCACTCATTTAGGGTCCTCACTATGGCCATAGGGAGCAATTAAAGGATAACGACTTATGAATTCACATGTAGTCAAACAGTGTAAACTTCAGCGTTTGCCTTCCTGCAGTATTGTAATTACAGCTTTGCAGCGGAATTATAACAACTGACTTTAAAAAAAAACATCACAAAGCAGCATCTTGGAATAAATGAATTCTAATTGTATTGACCACTTAAAATTTTCAGATAAATGCTGCTTAAATAGTCATCATCATCATCATCATCATCAAGACACTTAAGTAAGCGGGCAGTAGACTCTATGGTGATGGCAGGAAATTAGCTATATTGTTGAGGACCAGATGGTTTACATTACCCAAATCCTTTAGGCTAAAACTTGTTTAGGTCTGGCATATTGTAAATTATATTTTAGTAATGAAAGTGAAATGACCTCGCGCTGACCTCAGGCAGGGTTCGTCTGTTTGAACCAACAGAGTGGAAAACTATGAAAGAAAATGAAGTCATAAAGTTTTGGCAGGAAAGGCTCATTGCAAGTTAAGCGGCCATAAATCTGCTCAGTTTCTGTTTGACAAGTATTTGTCATACACTGGGGTACGAAATGTAAAGAAGTGTAAAATACATCGGAGGCAGCAGGCCAAAGTAAACGGAGTACAAAGCGAGAGCAGCCCGGGGAAGCCCAGCGGCCCCATCGCTGCATCCCTCCCGCCATTAGGTGAGTGACAAGACGAGCTCAGTTTATTATATTCTTGGAGGCAATTAAAAGCCCTTAAAACTGGAGCGGCCTTTGGGATGAAACGCTAACGTTTTTATTTGCAGAGCAAACACCCATGCACCTCGGTGTGAGCCTGAAGTCAAGGACTGGTTTTACCCAGAGTTGACATCCGCGCTGGGGATGGCCTTTAAAGATGGGATTCGACTTCCTTTCCTTCAAAACTGTGTTTGAAAGGGAATCCAAACAGTTGACACAGGGAGCACTGGGCTTCCTCGTAGGAAAAGAGAGAATTAGCATAAATAAAATGGAAAGATTTTTGCAGTATATGGCTTTGAACGTGATAAAGAAACAGTATTTGCAAACATAGCTGGGCAAGTGGCTTTGCTGTGTGCAGAAGGCATTGGGGTGTCAGGATCCCAGGTGAAAACTGTGACCTCCTTCAGATCGGCCACCATTCCCATCCTCAGCTGAGCCAGGATTTTGCCCCATGGTAGAAAGGGGACCAGGAAGCAAATCCAAATTTATCACCACATTCAGGAGAGGTTGGAGGCAAGATTTAATTCTCGTATTTATCTGAGTGAATGGGTTTTGTTCTATAATCTGCATTTGGGTATTAAGCCCATGAAGATCAGTGAATAATGCTTTCAACTGCTCTAAGCTGCACATGGGGGTGTAAATTAATAACTTTAAAGGAAAAGAAACAAGCTACATCTCCAAGTTTGGCAGGTGGGACGCTGTGGATTTAGGGAATATCAAAGGACCAAAGTCTGCCCTGGACGGGCAGAGAGCACCACAGAGGGCAGCCCTGACAGCAGCACCCCGTGCATGCACCATGAGATACCAGCCTGGGGGATCCTGGGCTTCATGGGCTGCCTTTTTATAATGTCCTTGGTGCATTTTGCACCACAAACAGGCAAAAGCACCCTGTGATTTCCAGCACCACCACACTGTGGCTCT
>JAUBOD010001057.1:1131636-1147692 GCA_032353885.1 Nothura maculosa
TTTTGCCCTATATGCCAAGGATGAGGTAACATTTGCTTGTTATTGTCACTGAGGAAAATATGGAAAATCCACAAAAGTCAATAGGGTTATTCTAGTTTCACACCTGTACGACTGAGACCAGCACTTGAAACAGCCACAGCTCTTAATGTAAATGATTACTGAGAAGAAAACTTCCCATGCAAGACAAATATAAAGTCTTTAGATCACTCCTCCACATTTCATACAACTCATGATTTCTTTGCTCCTTCCACATCTGCAGAAGACAAGACATTATCTTAAGATCAAATTACTATCCACTAGTTGTGCCCAGGCCTAATCTGCATCCAATGAGAAGGAAAAAGCTAATTTTAAATAAATGCTAAGTATTGCCATAAGAAGTCCCCAGGAAAGTCCCACATGGAGAATTCTGAAACTAGCACAGATACAAATGGAAGGAGAAGGGCGTTATTATGCTTTTCAGTGCTTCAACCTTCAGAGGTTCTGCAATAATTTGATTACTGAGCTCACCAACCGAGCTCAAGCATTAACTGCAGCATCCCACGATGAGCGGGGCTCCCGGCAGCCACACACGTGCTTGCCTGTTTACAAGATCAATAAACTTGACACTCTCTGAAATCAATGATTAACTCCTTTTACTGTATTTGAACTCGCCCACTTTTACGGCTTGGTGCGGCCAAGGCTAGGGCGCCAAGCGTGTTTTTAATTAGCAGGACAAATAATATAGCACCTTATAATCTTCCTCCTTGCACTTAATGATCTTGCGATGCAGTAAAATAAATTGCGATTGGCTCTAACTATATGCAGGCTGGCTCTGCAACTATTATCTTTACAGGAAAACTCATTCTGGAGGGTTTATGCTGCACGGCAATTGCAAAAGCAGGTTGGACCAATTGAGATTTATTCCCATTTTTAATGTTTTTCCCAACCTGAGTAAACACTTGCCCCAGGACAGAAAGCACTGGGTTCTCCTGGAGGCTGCAGGGCCCTGGGCAACAGCACAAGCCGTGGTCTTGCCCAAAGGCAACATGCGGCGTTGTAACGTTTAAATCATTACAGGACTCTATAAATCATTTCATATCACAAGTATATGCCACAGTTTGCGTAATTATTTCCTTTTTCCCCTCTTTTTTGTTGCTTTTATTTTTGTAACAGTTAAAAATATCTTTAAAAAGCTGCAGAGAGCATCAGGGTAAGCAGTGGAATTCTTCAGCCCATCTTGATTTTGTTTCCATTCTCTTGTGCACTTCAAAATGATCCTCACTTTGTCCCTTTCTAAACACACCAGGAAAATACACACACAGGCCCTAATGAAAGGCCAAACTCTATAATTACAGGATTTCTTTAAGTGTTTGTGTAAACAATATAGATCACCACCTTTTCAAGTGTTCCATCAAAACCTCTTAAGAAATGGAAATCCATTCACCCTCACTTTATCCAAGGTCAAGCAAGCTCAGAGCTATGCAACTAATGCAGCAAGGCTAAATGCAACACACTAAAAAGCACCTACACATAAAAAGGTTCAAGATCTGATCTAGTATTTAGGAAATACTGAAACCTGATAAAAACAAAAATAATTTTCTCTTCCCTTCACTGAATGTGGCTACAGGCTTGTCCACTGTAGTACTTCCACATTCCTCATTGTGTGCCTCTCTTATAACACCTGCCTGCACATTGAGAAACCCTTTTTCTGCATAAAACACAAATACTTCAGTTAAAACTTGTAAAAATCCCTATCAGAACAAAGTAGCATCTAAAATAGTAGAAAGCCCCGTTTTCCAGGCTTTTATTTTCCTGCCCATGACACGGCCGGGTTGAGCAGCTCCACGCGCCATGCGGAGCCCGCATCCCGGGAACACCACGTCTCCACACGGCTAATCGGTCTCTCCGACCTTGGCGGAGGGGAGTGGGGATTATTTTCACCGGGATGAAGTAATGCAGCCGGGAGCAACATGGTTTGTGTCAGCAGCAGCCACTCAGACTCCATCCTCGCACCACTTGAGTTCCTGCACACCCCTATTTATATTGGCCCTGGTGCAGAATATCCCACTTGCCGCCTGCCTCTCACCCCTCCACACCTCAGGCATGGGCTGTGGCCTCAGCGAGCCATGGGGGCTGTAAAAGAGCCGGGATCAACACCCATGGGATCTGCATTCAGCCCTCATCCAAACTTTCCATAGTCACCAAGCAATCCCAGGCAGCTGCCGCAGCATCTGCTCCGTGCTGGGAAGCAACGCGGCTCCTTGAGCAGTTCCTTCGGGTGCCACCACAAAGGTGGCCCCAGGGGAGCTGCTCTTCACTCTTTCGCAGTGGGTTTCTTCCATAAAATCCGCCTGCTGGGGGGCCAACAGGGATGATGTCTCCGTTGTCCTTTAGCCGAGCGCAGCGCTGGCCATGGCCCATGCGCCTTCCCGCTGCAGAGAACTGTGCTCTCCACAGAGAGCCACTCTATGAGAGATCTGCTTTACTGAAAAAAACAGATGTGTTTAACTAAAACAACAAAAAAAGGGAGAAAAATTCTAATCACTGAAAAAGAGGATGGGAAAATCCTGTGAGGTTTGTGGTCTCACAAACCTTGCGAGCTATTTCTGGGAATTGCAAACGCCATTTGATTTTCATGAATCAAACGCTCCTTAAAATTACAGCCCTCTCTCTGCTCCTCTCCATTCCTTCTTTCCAGGAGTTAAGACAAGACAAAAACAATACCATATTTAGCTGATAAATGGAGAAGGCTCCACAAAGAAGAGAAAACCATGCAAGAGTCACAGTGACCAAGGACCGCGTGTGCTCTGCACAGGAGACACCACTACAGGGCTCGTGCTGGCTGCTGTCTGGCTTGTTCAGGCTGCTGTCTCTCTGCTAAGCAGGCAGCAGCATGGAGCTAAGAGTCATCACGTTGACAAACTAGCCATTTTTCTCCTTCAAAATGCAAACCAGCGTGTCTCCTAAAGCTGCAGAACCCTTGCAAGGAGGTGCCACACTATGTTTCCAATGTTTCCTCTGTGATGAAGTCCAAAGTCCACTTGGGCAAGTGAAACATTCAACCTGTGGGTGAAGCTTTCACAAAAATGTGTTCATTATGCAGCAAGTTGTCTGTGTTTTTTGTACAGCTTGCAGACCTTCAGCAGCAAATATCCTGAGTATTTCCCTGAATCTCTCCCCTCTGACCGCATTCAAGCAGGGTTTGTCTGGGTCAGTTTTAAACTGCACCAAACCAAAAGGCACTTTCGTTTTCTTTCCCGCTAACGTTCCCATGACAGTCCTTGAGCAGAACGTGCTCTATCTCCTTTAGTCTCTGTGATCTGCACCTACATTTTTCCCAGTGTGCATGAAGGCAAGGCCAGGACAAGCATAAAGCCATCACACCAGGTAGCAGAGATGATATGGAATGAGAAGAAAAGGACAAAAACATTGAAAAAGACTGGGCATGTAACCATTTCCCAATTGTTTTCAAAAATACCAGTTGTTATAGAACCAGATCATTCACTCAGACTCCTGGTTGTGGGGTGGAGGTGCCCTTGACACCATCCACTTTGTGGAAAAAATGTTAAGTCCCAAGGGCTGGAAAGGCAGCGTGGCAGCCCCACTCTTGGAAAAGCATCCGAGTGGTGGGGCAGGCTCCTTGGCACTCTCCTCACAGCTCAGGGAGCTGCTTTTAACTGCCTGGGTATCTGCAGCACCTGCCTTCGAAATGTGAGATAAAATGCTGATTTATGCACAAAGCAGAAGTGTGCATGCTTATTTTAAAGGCGCTCTCCCGAGCTGCGTTGCACATGTGGAGAACCAGAGCACATGTGAGGAATGTAACCCTGCAGCCTCGCAGATAAGGCTGCGGAGCCGACTCCTGCAAAACGCCACGGAGTTAAAGGAAGGACGTTCAGGTCAGCCGGTGCTTTCCAAGAGCAGCACTTGGGGTTGGTGATCTCCATCTGAACCGCTATGGTATGTTCTGCTGCAGTTTGCCTGCAACCACTTGGGCAGCAGTTACACATTTGGCTCTCGCTACCTCCAGTATTTCAGGAAAGCAAGGGGAATAGGGATGTAACACACACGTGAACTGGGATGTTGTCTAGATTTGCCTGTCTCCTTTTACACAAGCTACCCATTTAACCTTTGGATTTTTAAGCAGCAGTCGAACCATCTATTTTTCTGCCATCGCATCACGGTGGAACTCTGCACCTGTAAAATATGTGAGGAAAAGTGCAGAACACATGGACCTTTTTAAAAACACCATCTTCAAATTAAATCCTTAAATGATCAGCCCCTTCCGCTCATGGCAGATTAATAACGACAACATGGGAAAAGCATGGCCAGGAAAGGCTGCCTCATTCCCTCTATTTTGTTGACTGTGTTATCGTAGGAGAAGAAACACATGTTGTAAGGCACAATTACCATCAAAGAGAAACTCTTGTTTACACAGCATTCTTCAAAGTGCTTTCCAAATTTAAACTCAGCTTAACCACTAACACTATGACGGTATCCAAAACCCGCCCATTTGTTTGCAGCGACACCACAGGTCAGCGTGGACAAGGGGACACCATTGGATCTAAGTTCACGTGAACATCTCCTGGGGAAGTGAGAGCAGCCAACCACACGGACCCACAGTCAGTTCAGCCAAAGTGCCAGGACTAACGGGACAGCTTTTGGAAAAATGGCATGAGGAGATTGTATAACCCAAGTTTCAGGACTCTTCCTGAAGAAAACAATTCCCCAGAGGACCCCTTTAGCTTTAAATGATGGCTAGGAAGGTCAACCGCATCCTAGATCTGTTGCTGTGGAACTTGAAACTGAGGCATCCATGGGTGGCTTTGGTTTTCACTCTTGAAAGCTGGTGTTTCTCATGCCTAAACCTATTGCTCATCCACGAGCAATGGAGAGTTGTGAGGTGGCAGCCAGGCTGTGAAACAGCATCAGAGCCTGAGGGCTAATGCCTTCCATGGAGAACATGGGGACAGGCTCCAGGTTCTCTTTGCATTTGAAGAAAAATTCAAAAAAAAATATCAGAAAAGTAAGCCAAACAAATCTAAAAAAATCTTAAATAGAATTGTCTTTAAACAAGACAATTTCTCAAGGCTAGATAAAATGCTCTGTTCCCCTGCACTGAAGAGGAGTGCTACCTTTAACATGGTATTGATGCAAACAGGGTTTTTGTGGCTCTTACCTGGGTGCTGTGGAACTCCAGTTACCACAGGCACTTCAACCAAATTTTCATTAATTTCATTGTTAGCAGCTTGTTTGCCAACTTGTCCAGGGAACAAGTAATGCAAGAGAACAACATCCATTTCTCAACATATTTTTTATGGGAAGAAGGCAGCAACAGCACCAAAGGCAATCCTCAATACCACAACATGGATTTTCTCTTAATGGTTTAGCTTAACATGGTTGGAAGGAAACCTCTGCTGCTATCCACTAAGTTGCTGCACGCAGGACTTTGCCAGTAGACATGAACCAGGTTCAGGACAACGTACACAGCTTTTATACTCTAAATTGGCAGGAATTGCAAGTTTAACTTTTATTTTCACGAGTTTCTTCACAATTCTCTTAATTCATACTTTTAATTCAGGGAGCTTCTCTAAGAATGTAGAATGTTCTCCACTCAATAAAATAGGATTCCCGTGCATATTTCTTTGGATATGTTTCCCTGCAATGTTTAGTGCAATGTGACCTCTCATTAGACACAGCCATTAGACACAGCCTACAATTTTCCAGGGTAATGAAGTGTGATTAAATTTATTTTTTGTTGTTGTTGTTGCAAAATTACAAGGCACGGGGATAAAATCTGCTTTTGAAGAGGAAGTCTCACTTTATGTTCACCTTCCTTATATATTCTTTGTACTTGTTGTATTTGTGTAAGATGATAGTCAGGGCAGGCTGAAAACAAACTGAAAATTGAGATTATTAAACTCTTCACACTGCCTAATTTAATGACTGATCTGGTTCATATGGGAATCAGTGATTGTTTTTTTCCCTCAATATTTGGCCTTTGCACATAGAATAAGGCAGGGCCATGTTAAGGCACTGACTAGAGGAAGGGTGATTAGGTCAGGACAAGTGTGCTAATGTTAGTGTGACACTATTTTAACATTCACCATATTGTGTGTGCTCCTTCTGGTCTCTAAACTCACAGTAATCTCAGGAGTTTGGACTTGCTTCCACGGCCTGAACGAAGCAGTGTTGCCACCAAGCTCAGCCCAACTCTCACTAACTGAGTAGGGCCATTTGCACTAACTTCACAATAACTAGCTGGTCAAGTTCTGATTCTTTTATTATGGAGAAAAAAAAGAGTACAGAAAAAGGCATCTATTTTGCGTAAAAAACATCAGGCACATCTGAACAGCCCAGACAGTGCCGTGGTGGCTGAGCCTTCCTCTGCCCTGTGCTCACAGCCTCTCCCGTAGGCTGTTCACAGCCAAGGGCTGGTTCTCAGCCTTCACATTTTAGAAACCCCAACCTAGGCAGAAGCAGACACTGATCTGGACCCTCTGAGCCACAAGCCACCCATTATGTCTCCAAGCTGCTAAACACAACAGCACCCACTTCTTGAAGCTCCATACAGCTTTGCTCCTCCGAACACTGCAGCTACAGTAAGGGGCCAACTACGAGCAGATAGCTCCTCTCCCCAAAAAGCCTCCAGCCACTTCATTCCAGATACCTTCCACGGGAAACATAAAAACACATTTTATGATGTTCCATTAGAGGGCATCCTAACATGTCCTTTTGTGAGTAGGCTCTTCCCTGACTTTGCCCTCTGCAATCCTTTGTGAACTAACTTCTAGAAAGCGCACTCACATCCCCACGCTTTCACATCCCTCACACTACACTGGTGGTTTAACTTTCTGGTTTAATTAATACTGTATTTCTCTTCTAGCCGGGCAGAAGGACAGGCTGGTTTTCAGTATCATTGCACATGAGTAAGATGACAGTAAATCAGACACACAATCACCAAAGTAATTTCAAACTTCAGAACAGTGGAAGATCTGACTTGAAAACACTAAGAAACTGTACATAGGTGACTTACTTCTATCATATATCCTGGAAATAGAGATGAAGAGATATATATATGTTCTTAAAACCTACTAAAGACAGAAACTTAGCTGCCAAAAGTCACCAATGTGCTGATTGCCAAGATATAACAGCTTGGAGCCAAGAGTGACTAGGGTAGCTAAGGTGCAAGCTGGCTGTTCCCAGCCAGGCACCTGAACTCAATTCAACTACTGTTTATTAACCTGGACATAAATAGTGGCAGATACAGCACTTACTGCTGTCAGCCCTGTTCAGGTCAGCAAAAGTCCTCTAGGACTAAATTACATGTAGCAGTAAATATTTTCAGGGTTGGGCTGTAATATATTTGCAGACCACTTTCTGCTCACAATACTTATGTGACATGCCTACTGAAATCGGTTTGAAGACTGAAGATACCAGATATCTAAATAAAATATTGGAAATTAAGAAATCAGGTGTAAGAAATGAGATATGAAATACTATGAAAAATTATCTATCAGACTGATAATGCAGTAATCATAAATTATCATACTTAAAGTGGAATGTAAAAGTGCTTCTGTCATACAGAGTGAAAAATGAACACTTGACTGCTGCAAAGCAGGATTAATGAACCAGTAAAAGAGACATGAAACAACTTACGATGATCCTGGGCTTGCTGTTGGCGGGGGACCTGGAAAAGTGACAGAATAAAAACAGCGAGATGAGTTATGGTGAGGTAACAAGTAGGAAGCCTTAGAAAACCTTTTAAAAGATAAAAGTAACAGTCTATCATGTTGAATGTGGTTTATGTAGTTGAACAGACGATTCGCAGTTTCTTAATAGCAAAGACAAGGCTGGATCTTGTAGCAGTGCCAGAGAGCAGGCCAGCAAGCAGGTGAGGGGGTGATCCTGTGCTCAATCGGTGCCTGGGCCATGAAAAACATTATGGCAAACGTGGCCTGCACAAAAACACCTGTCTGCAAACAACAGCTTGCACAAAAGCAGGCTGCAATCTAACTGGGAGAAATCAGCTTCAATTGTTGTTATTTTTCAGGGAATTTGTCCTACACCTGGTTCAGGAGCATTCATCAGGTGTCCTGGGACCCTAGTAGGTCCTCGGATGAGAGGATTTCTCTGTTCCTGCATTTGGGCTTGATTTGGGCAAATACTGGGAGGACTGGGCTCACTGGAATTTATCTTCACTGCAGCAGCACAGGCTGAAGAGTCAGCTGTAGCATATTTAAGGGGAATGCATGCAAATGAATCTTTGCTCTGGAAATTTGATTGGAAGATTAAATTTGCGCTAGTCAGAAAAAAAAAGAAAAATATTAGAAATTTTCTACAAACATATCAGGTGTTTTCAACAACAGTGTCAACAAAAGTATCACTGGTCAGATAAAAGTCTCCTAAATTTCTGATACAAGCTAGAGGAGAAAAGATTCATGTGAATGTTTAAGTAATATTTTTATAAGAAATAGAACATTAAAAATCTATAAGATTCATGGGGAAGGGGAGGAAAATAAGCTTTGAAACTCTTCAAATACATCAATCATTATGTGTTATTTGTTCAGTTCTAAAGAGGATTAACCAGGTCTCCATGCAAATATCTTCAGCTGTGTGAAATCTTCCCCTCTGAATGAGGGCAGGCAGGAGACAACGCACAAAATCTGTTTCTTGTTTGAGGTCTTCCCAAGCATTAGATCAGCTCTGAAGGCAATTATCTCTATATAAACTTTGACTTGGAAGATATATGTATACTTATATGTATATATCTCACTAATGTGCCTCCAATTTATACTGTAATGAACATTTGCATTCCAGTGTTTCGCAAACTTAAAGTTCTCATATCCTAAAGAAGAAGGAGGAGGTGAATCAGGCTCTTGAGAATGAACTAGATTTTCTTACCTGGCCTGAGCCTGCTCAGGTGTGATATGTTTAATTCCATCAGGATTTTGATCCTATTTCCAGTAGGCCCTTATATAATAAAAGCCACTGCTGCAGCTGGTGACATGTATCTCAGCCAAGTGACATGCAGAGAGCATAAAACTACCATATCCCAATAGAGTAGGCTGAATCTACAGAATCTAATCTGCTGTTGCTGTATTTGAGCTGAATGTTTGGAGGGGCTCAGATAGAATTCCCTGTGTGGGACTGTTGTCCTGCCCATTCCTGCAGTTTGTAAGGTGAAAACCTACCGAATTTTACGAAGAGCACACCAGTTGTGGAGACGGTCTTTCTGCCGTTGGTGGCGACGCACTGGAAGTAGCCGGTGTCCGTGGTGTCGAGGTTCCTGATCCGCAGGCGAGAGCCGTAGCTGGTGGCGCGGAAGGAGATCCGGCGGGGCTCCTGCACCACAGGCGCGTCGTTCTTCAGCCAGCGCACCGTGGGAGGAGGGTTGCCCGACACCTTGCAGTGCAGCTCGGCCGTCTGGCCCAGCGTGGTGGTGATGTTGTTCATGGGTTCGTCCAGCGTCAAGAAGTAATCTGGGAGGTGAAAAGAAAAACGAGGGGAATAAAGAATTCCAGCTTAGAAAGGGCACTGTGAAGAACCCATGCTCTTGTCTTTGGAGGGAAAGAAGTTGCTATCAAATTTAGGAGAAAACTTAATGGAGGTGTCAGCCCAGCAATAAGTGTCATGCTCCCTTACATGGCAAGTAAAAGAAGAAATCTTGGAATTTTCATTCTAGTCGAGTAATATTATATTTCCCAAGAACATTTCTTTCTCAGCTATGGACTCTACTTTCTCAGCATCACCTCAACACAAAAGAAAGCAATAATACCATTTTTCCTCCCTCTTGTTTTCCCTTTTTGTTAACTAGTAACTGTGAGAAGCGCATCCAGCGGGACTATTCACCTCCAGCCAAAACCAGATCTTCCTAAAGGTCCCAAGTCTTTTGGAAACCCAGCTGCTTATTTTGATGCCTGTGCCTTTCAGTTCTGCCCTTGCTTGAGTCAGGATCTCCAAAATACATCAGTATATGAAAATGATCCCTCCAAAGTGAGGATCTCAGGTTAATTTTTAATTGACTTGTGGAGCAGTGCAGACAGCATGTGGATTTTGTCCACACTGACTGTAAACATGAGGGAATAGGAACCTTGTCTAGGAGATGAAGACTGTTCAGCATTCCTTGGTCAGCATTTCCCTTGCTAAAACCTCTGCAGTTTATCTTCAACCTGACATTGATTTTGTGATAGGTGCGAGTAAAAGATCAAGAATTCTTTTATTTGTTAGAATAGGGGATATTAAATCAAAATTTGAAGAAATTAATTTCTTCTAATCCAATCAAGAGCATTGTCTTCTTCTGTCGGCTGCTATCCCATTCAGCATCCTTCAGGAAGAGGACTATTTCCAGTTAACCATATTCAACATTTAATCAAATCCTGCAAAGTCCAAGAGTTGGATGGATTGGGTACGGGCAGTGGAACACATAGGCTTTTATCTCCATGTCCCAGGTTCACACCTCGCTGTGGTCACCATGCCCAAAACCATTATTGTTACTGCACGTAATTCCTGCAGGGAGGCCGCAGTGAAGACCCTGCACTCTGCTCCGCGGCTCTCCGAGCAAATCCATAGGGTCAAGAGAAGCCCCTTGCCTATGGGCAAGGAAATCCATGTCACGCTGCTGCTGCCGCTGCTGTCTGCACCAGCAGAAAGCCCCCCTACCACGAGAAGAAGAAATTCCCCTTGTGTGTTAAAAGCAGCTTAGCGAACTAATGTTCCTAACTAATCCACTTCCCTAATTATTTATTTAATCCTGTCTTTGCCGGCTGCTCCTTCCTTGGGTTTGTGTATATTAATATGTTTGTGCTGCATCGGTGGGGACGGGGGGGTCCTCACCCTCCGCTCGCTCCACACCGCACACAAGGCGCCCCTGTTCTCGCCGCTCCCTGCGAGCCCGGAGAATAAACACGAGCACAAAGGAGCTCTCCACACATGGGCTCCGTCCAGGAGCAGTCTCTTAATGGGCACGGACGGATTTGAAAGTGCAAAACGCTCCTGCTATCGGGGCTCCCACGGATCTAATTAGTTCTAACACCGTGTGTGGGGTAAAAAGGTGCAGATGGACAATGGGGTTTGGTGACTGGCACCCAGGGTGTTAGAGAGGGTGCCCAGTCCCCACAGTCATTTCTGCAGCTTCCTCACAAGACCAGAAATGTTTCTGCCCTAATAACCTTGTCGGGAAGCATAATCTAAGGCAGCCTGCGTATTCCCGGATTCTCTCCATGATCTGCATCTAATAAAATCACACTAATAGCATGGAACTGGATAACCACATTTAATTATCTATGTAGCATTTCTAGAGCACATTCATGATATAATTCCTGATAACAGTTTGAATACAGCGATCGGCAGCATAACACAGTCGGAAAACACGACACCGTCTGCACTGGGATGGTCTTGTGGCAACCAACATGGTAGACACAGTATTTTAAAGGTCCTATGATACGTAGAGGAGGGCAAATGAAGGAGTAAGGATGATAGGGAGATTTCCAAAGACTGGAGGATGTTTTTAAAATAGCAACAGCAAGACTGTAAGAAAGTGTCGCCATAATCCAAACAGAAAGTCTCCGGGATGCAGCAGCTTCTGCCTCCTCTCTAAGCATTCTTCACCTCCCTCAGCACACTACTATAGAAACACCAAAACAAAACACATATACTAAATTCCACTTTGTTTAATCCTTATATCCACAGATTTTGCTTGCAAACCATCAATCAGGTGAAGCAGCAGGCCCTAAGGAACCTGTGATGAGGTTTAAACTGGGCAGCTTTCAAGAGGCTGGACATTTCACAAGAGTGGCTCTGTAATTGAGAATGAGCTGCAAGTTCAACAGTGCTTCAAAGAAACCCTGGAGAAGAAACCAGGACAAAGATCTGGTTCCTCGTCAGATCTCCATCCAACAGCCCCTCTCTGCTGCCATCAGGAGCATCCTCAGGGCAGGAGGCACAAGGGCCTGGAGAACCGGGACTTGGTCCTCCCTGGACGAGTGGCACCGTGGCACGAGGATGGACCTGGCACCAGTGCCCGTCTGACAGGCTTCCCAGCACAGAGAAGCTCCCTCCATCTCCAACACTGACTCTCCTCAAGCAAAAGAATAATTTCTTAGAAACTTTATGGCTCTTGTGTGCAAAGGAATTACTACTTTTCTGAGAATTAAACAGTCTAGTGGCAACGGGCACTGGAAAGTCTGAGTTTAAATCCTGGCTCTGAGCAGGCCGGGGTGAATCATCCAGCTACGATTTTTAGAAGAGCCGAAGGGAACGAGACACCCAAAGCCAATCAAAATTCACATGGGATTGGTGCAACTAACTCCTTTTCAAAACAGCCTTAAACCCTTTGGCTCGATCTCGCTGGCTATAAAGTGAGGATAATAATCCCTCTTACATCATGGGGAGGCTGTTATGTACATTAATGAGATAATGCTCGTAAAGCACTTGGAGGGTGAAAAGTGCTATGCTGGGATCCGCGCTGTTATTATATTTTGAGCTAAATCTCAGGGTTTCAAGCACACAACAAACGCCGGGCCGTATGTTAGTGTTCCACTCTATAAAGACATTTCAGAGACATTTTAAGTTACAGAAATTCAGAGCGCTCCGAAACAGTTCTAAATAAAATTTAGCCCACCTATAATTTAATAATAGCCAAGCTGATTTTTTTTTAATTTGTAAAAACAATTTATTGCTGGGCCTAGACCCTGAATGCCAAGTTTCAGCCCACAGACAGATTTTTTTTTCTTTTTTAATGGCTGAGTTATAAACCCTTGAAAAATGCTGACAGCCCCTTTACTATAGCAGCACTAGCGGGTGCCCTATAATGAACTTTTAAATGACTTGAGATAATATCTGGAAAGCCAAGCCTGAAATATATTTCTGGTTTTGAGCCGTTGCCAATGCAAACACAACACATCATAAGTCATCTTCATGATTCTAAGCGCATAAATTGGAGACACTGCATGTAAAATCCAAATATTAGGTATCCTTCATGGCGAAACTCGGTGCTGGTTTGATCTTGCAGCACAGCAACAGCTGTGCAAGGACAAAATGCAGCGCGCCGTGGGTCTTGGAAGGAGGAAAGTGCGTGTATTTCCACGGCTCTGCCTTGACATTGTTAAACCGGAGCCTTCCCAGTCATAATAAATTCTTCAGCATTCGACTACTTTTAAGTGGAGCCCAGGTGGCTTTCAAAATAAAAGCTCGTCCTCGCTGGCCAAGGAATGTTAATCTCCACTGTGACCACATGGTTGCTCTATCTTAGCTCCCCAAAGGCTCCTCTTAGGGAGAGTTACACCCCTCTGCGTGCAGCAGGTTTGCTGGCACCGTGTTTCCACACGCGGCTGCGTGTGCAACGTGCCCCTCATTTCACTAGAGATCACGGCGTGATGGGGACACAGGAGAAGACCTGAGAATAAACTGGGCTTCCTTTGCCCTTTATGCTCTTTTGATCTTTCACAATATTCAGAGGAAGGCTAAAATTAGGCCTTTCATTTAAGCCCCCCAAGGCTGAGCACAGCTTTGCTCCAGGTGCAGCAGAGCGGCCGGGGCCCAAGTCATCCCTGTTCTGCACGGGGGACAAAACTGCGCTTTGGGAAGGACCAGCAGCAAACGCTTCTGCAGCAAAGTTACACACGTGAGGACACGACTTGCAACTGCCAAAGTGGAGAATAAGTATTTAAGCCTGCATGTGAAAGTCCAAATGTGCATTGCAGTGCGTAAAGCATCTCTGGGAACCAGTTGGAGTAATGCACTTTGGACGTTACTCTTACAGACAATTTATTACATTTATCTTTCTTGCAGCGAAAGGTTTAGCAACTCACCACTTCTTTGGCATAACATATGTTGACAATAAAGGGAGACAAAAAGTGTCCGAGTCAATGACTGCAAGATGGATACGTTCAGTGATTGGTAACTTAAACAAACAGATAATCTTTGTCTAACGAGAAGAATACTATTAAGCATATCACAGGGTCTGGCAGCATCTGCCCGAGATAGTATACTGCTGTGGAAATAAGTATTTTCATTCATTTTGAGTTTTGGATTAGCCATGTTAGTCTGGTCAGATGCTACACTTGGATGTATCCAGCGCTCACATTTATCACCCTCTCTGACAAGCCCATTGAGCCCAGCCAGTTGGAAATCTTCTACATGGAATTGTTCTCTTTGGAGAAGGAGTCGATGAGCTGGAGCCCACCCAGTCTGAATGTGCTGGATGGGTTTGTTGTTCGTTCCATATGTTCAATAAACTTCGGTTTTAAGCTCTTCCAGTTAAGCTAAAGAAGGACTCAGCAGGATTTCTTACTCAAGTGTGGCAATAGAGAGAGTACATATTTCTCAATTGGAAAAAGGATTAACCATTGATTCCTTGATCTGCCCATAACTCCTAAAGGAAGACATCTCCTGGAAGGTCAGGTCTGAGTGCCTGATCAACAGAAGCCTTGTTATTAAAAGGGGCAAACGGAAGACTACTGGCTGGAATCTCACTTATTTTAAATGAATAAGGTAGGGGAATGACAGTGGGAGGAACAGAATACCATCCTTGACCCAGGATTTGGCAGACCGCATGGGAATATCACAGGGCTAAAGAAACCCAGACAACCGAGCGGAAATTTTCACTGTCAACCGTCCTGGGACAAGGAAATTGGCTCCTGCACTCGCTTGCCTGGCTTAACTTCAGATGCCCCCAAAATGTGTCCGTGTAAGCTCAGTTGAGAGGCCTGCATGGACAGGTCTCCTCTTGCCCAGACACCACCTTGGGGTATTGCACCATCCAAGGACAACTCAACTACACCAGGCTGCCCGAGCGTCACGGCTTTTGGGGTGTCCACACGTGCTCCATACTGTACTCCAAGTTCTCCTAGTTGCTGCTTTCTCCTAATTAGCAGCTTCTCCAGGGCCAAAAGGAGAGGGAACTACTGGATGGAAACCAGAGCATAGATCCCTGTGGCCCTTCACACATTATCAAGCCCTGAATCCTGTTGCTTTTTGATGGGAACTGGACCACTCACAGCCCATGCTGCCTCTGCAGATCCTCACTCCGCTCCGAGCGCTCCCCGTGCCCTGCCTTTGATGGGATCCTCGCAGCTTTACGGACAGCTGTCCCGGAGCGAGCTCGGGGCGGTCACCGAGCAAGGCGACACGAAGCTTCTCTTTGCTCAGGAACTGGTTTTATAGCACGAGGAGGAAGCTGCTGAGCTTTATCACACACGCACCCACAAAAAGCGGTTCGGAATAGGTAAACAAACGGCCCCGTCCAGCTATAAACCAAACTACTGAAAACCATCAAGGGATTTTGCCGTCACTTTAGAAGCCGGTCGGCAGCACAGAGCCATGCACAAAAACTCAGCTCCCTAAAGGAAGGGTCTGCACAAAGGTATGCGCCTCAAGATTAATGCTAGAGAGTCAAAGAAAAGCTGTTATTTTTGACATTTTGACATAGCATCGCTTTAGGATCTGGTTCTTATTAGCCCTTTCTGTGCCTTCTAAAGGTCTATTTTTTTCTTAACCCAAAATCTCAGGAAATTTGGAACAGAAACTTACAATAAAACACGTCCCTTGACCCTATGATCTATCAATCTTTCAAATAAACAAAGATAGCTGGATGAGCCAGGAAAAGGTTATTATATATAGTTACCTTATGCAGAGTGGTCAGACAGGCATTGCCCACATTGAGGTTTAAAGAGAAAAAACCTTGTGTTAAGTGAAGCATTTTGGGAAAGACTTTTACCACGAATGCTGCACGTTACTGAGGGCGGTTTCTGTTTCAGGTTCTGTTCTGTGACCTTCAAATTTCACACCCTGTATTATTTATAAATGAGACATTGAAGAAACACAAATTCTCAAATAAAAACGTACACTCCGTCAGTGGAAAAGCAAACAAAAGGAGCTAATGTACTGTGGCTAAAAAAATTTTCAAACAAAGTAGCAGTAATTTACTGCCTCGCTACTAACGGGACCCCACAAATAGCACCAGGATCCTGAGCCCCATCAGGGGAAACGTGATTTACCGAATATCCCCCAGATAATAAAGGAAAATAAAAAGGTAAATTGTGCATGAATGTGAAAGCTGTAATTCTTCCTCTTTCA
>JAUBOD010001057.1:1171414-1188107 GCA_032353885.1 Nothura maculosa
AAAGACCTGGGATCCCTCTGTCTGATTCAGTGCTGGAAAACCATGGAGCCAAGCCCAAATGCACCTTCTGGATAGTGTTGAAAGGGAGTTTTCACTGTCGCACCACAATATGTGGTTCAGCTTGCAAACTGGGCTCCAGTCGTCAACCCTGTGGGTGGGATCTTGAATTCCTTGGGGCCTGACACGAACCTTATTGCAGTCAGTGAACGACCCCTCAGCAACACACTGTGCTGTGCCCAACACATCCCAAACTGGAAAGGGCAACACAAGCCCTGTGTGAGTGCTCTGAATGCCAGATCCCACCAAACCTTAGTAGAGTTCAACCATTACCTGCTCCCCTTGCTGCCCCAGGCTCTCAGGACAGTCCTTGGAGGACTTGTTCTACCTTGAGATGGGTCTTGCATGAGTTAGGATTATAGGGTGGAAATCCATGCTCTGTCCCTCTCAGATGGGCACTTCCCAGCTTGCCAAAGCTCCAGGGTCTCGCTGGGCAGCAGGACAAGCTCTGGGAAGGGGGAGCACCAGCGTGTTGCCCTCTGCCCATCCCAGCCCGAACGCTT
Source organism: Nothura maculosa (assembly GCA_032353885.1). NCBI lineage: Eukaryota > Metazoa > Chordata > Aves > Tinamiformes > Tinamidae > Nothura > Nothura maculosa. The sequence continues at coordinate 1,171,975 of JAUBOD010001057.1, forward strand.
CCCCACGTGAGCATCCCTGTAGGGAACAGCCTTTACAATCCAACTGCAATCCCCTTGGAGTGTTTAAACACATTGAAACACCTGTGAAATGGTTGAGTTAAGCAGGGCTCTAGAGCTCAACAGGAATTCAGGGATTAAAAGGGGCAAGACACAAGGTGTTCATCACCTTGGCAATTTAGCCAACATTCAAATGTAGATTAAACGCAATTACAAACACTGTGAAGTTTAATAGGGAAAACATCAGCACAGCTACAGTTTTACTGTGCCCCTCTTGAGCTTGCAAAGAGACTTTTCCTAAGGAGTTTAATATCCCTTTGTAGATATAAAAGCTATTTTTTGGGGGAAAAAAGCATAAAAAGCACAGCCTGAGAGCTATCAAAGTCAAAGTCCACCTTTGTACTGCGAGCATCTGACCCGTTCCTCAGTAACAGGCCTAATCAATCTTGCTATCTCCCGTAATAGTGATTCATTATAGCCCGGGCCTTATCTTTGTATCAAAGCCGAGAAGAAAGGCAGACACAGATATAGGGAAATACTTTCCTGCTCTCTGATATGCTGCGCATAGTTTGAATGCCAGTGCTGATAATATGTTGGACACTTGTGAGTCCCATGTACACTTAATCACTCATTTCCTCCATTGACTAAGAATAATACCGGGCTTTAATTTACGGCGTGGGGCTGCGCTGTCTTCCAGGACATCTGGCGCGCATCCAAAGCAGGGCATTCCCGAGCGGAAGGTCCAGGCCTTTGAGGAAGAGAGGTGCAGGGTTGAAGGCCATGCTCGTTGCTGGTCCTGCCGCTGAGGAGCGAGTCTCCAAGGGCTCCCGCTGCGTTTCCTGGGCTCCCTCTGCGTTTCCTGGGCTCCCGCTGTTTCTTGGGCTCCACTGTGTTTCCTGGGCTCCGCTATGTTTCCTGGGCTCCTCCTGTGTTTCCTGGGCTCCTGCTGTGTTTCCTGGGCTCCACTATGTTTCCTCAGATCCCGCTGTGTGTTCGAGCTCCTCGGCCTCTTGCTCCAGCGCAGGCTCTTCTGCCTCCAGCCCTCAGGAACAGCCCCGAGCCCCTTCCAGAATGAGCTGGGGGTGCCTGGCCGGGCACTTCCCACGTGAGAGAGGCTCCCAGGGCCTCTCCCACATCCACGCACCCCGAGCACGTCCTGCCAGCTGCAGGGAGGCTGTGCTTTTCCACCAGAGGAATGTGACTTAGGAAAACCACAGAGAGCCCTTCGCTGTCACTGCTGCTATTGATGCAAGCAGAAGAAAGCTCAGCATGGGAGCGGGTGATATTTAAGGGATAGCCTGTGGGTGCCAAGAGTGGAGCCTTGGACCGATGGGGACACACGGAGTCCCAGCTGCCATCAGCCTTCCCTGGGATCCGGGGCTGCCGGAAGGATTCGCCCAGGGAGCAGAGCGGCCGCCACAACACGGGCATGCGACAGCACAAGCCATTTGAAACGGCGCTATTCTCCCTAGGAGCATTTACAGCAACACAACTGTTCCACAGACGCTGTAAGGATGCCTGAAATGCTGTTTAATTTACACATCTGCAAATCCCTGCAGCAAAGCGCAAACGCCAGAACACATCTTCTCCTTCCCTTTGCTTCTCCAACCTTTTCCGTAGTGACAGGAAAACTTGTTTTTCTCCCTGGAGACTTTATATGAGCGTCAGCCTCCGTGGCGGCCGTTTTACAAGACTATAAAGTTAGCAGCCCCTAACACCCAATTAGCAGTTGCCCACGTAAAGCCAAAGCAGTTTCAGGCCATTGTGTTCCTAGGGTCTGAAGCCACGGCATCCCTTCCTTTCCTAGCCTGCAACTCCTTTTCCTTCCAAAATGAAGGGGCAGTTGAGAAGGATTAACACTCCATCCAATTACTGAAGCAAAGAAGGTGCACAGACCTACCAGGTTAAAAAATAAAATGAAAAGATAGGGATGTCCATAAGCGGATGACCTAGGGGTCAACTAGAAGCTACGCACTTAAGGCGCTTGTCATTCAGATGGCAAAAAATGAGGATATTTCCATCTCGGAAGTATTTCCCAGCTCCTGCCTTGCGGGCTTCAGCTCGGGGATAAAAGGGCTCCCACCCTGACAGACCCTCCGGAACCCGCTCCCCGCAGCAGGGCCGGTGCTGCCCCACCTGCCGCACCGGGAATGTTGTCCTTGGAGCCACGACAAGCTCGGCGCTCGCCAGGAGGAGGCAGGGAAGACATTTTACTCTCTTCTGAGATTTATGAGATGAAATTTGTGCCTGTTTCAAGTATCAGTCAGTTTGAAGGGTCAGCAAAAGTGCAGGGCATTTTCCCTTCTTTTTTTTTCCTCTTGGCTTTTAAAGAGATCAAGCTGAAATCTCGTCAGCAGCAGCCCAGAGCACAGCAGACACCGGGAGCAAACAAGAGGCTCTGGGAATCCGGGATCAGCCTCATAAAAAGCAGTAACACAAGTTCCCTGTGTTTTTTTCCCCTTTTCCTTACCACGTAAAAGCTGCACAGCTAGTTAACGAAGTCTCGTTTAATCCAGACAGGCCCCGTGACAAGGGTGTTATTCTGCCCATCACCGCAGTGAGCGCAGCCTTTCCTAGGATGAAAACTCGGTGGAAAGAAACGGACTGCAGAATTTGGCAACTACGTCATAAAACCTAAATTGCATATAAACACCACTAAGTTTAACCTCAAGGAAATAACAACTGCTTACACATGCCGAAAACATTAAAAGGAAAACCAACAGCAGTCAATTAGGAAAGAAAACACACCACCTGCCCCCAAATTTGTCTGTTATGTTACAAAATGGGGGGGAAGTTTTCTTGGCTACGTGAACAAACGTTAGCAAGCTGAGGGATGGCAGGAGGTAACACCCCACGTGCTGCCAGGTCTGTTTTTAGAATAATACAGTTTGTTAGACACCTCAAATCTGCAGAAGGCCCTTTGTCCAGTGAGGTTGGGCAGCTGTCCCCAAGGTCCCCCAAGGGACGGGCACTAATTACATCCCTGTTATCTCTTCCATCGGGTTTCCTCCCTCCTGGCCCTAGTGTTTACTCTCCAAACAGTTAGTTTGCACCTGAGCAGCACTGTCTGTTCCACCGTTTGGGAAGGGAAGGGAAGGCTGGTGAAGGGCTCTCCATAGCTGGGTTCTTGCGGTGGGATGGAGACCAGTCCAAGGCTCCTGGCTGGAAGAACGTGGCCTTTCCTTGTACTCCCGGGCACAACCGCCAAGAGCCAGGAATGACTGAGATGCTTTGGTTCTTCTCCCATAAAAGTGACCGTGACTGATTGATCAGACCCAAACTCGGAAGAGAAGAAGTGGATTTGTGGATCTGCATGTGCAGAAGCTTCTTGAGGCTTCTCTTGAAGAACCTGGCATCCTTTTTGGATTTCTGTGTAGTCTATGCAGGAAAATGATAAAAAAAAAAAGACCTGACAATCCTTTGGTTATAATGGACTCCACCTCATTTTAAAATAGGGCAGCTGCCAGCTTTGCAAATCCCCTCGGCTCCATACCCATATGATTTTGTCTGTGCAGTACTGGATTTACCTGCACTTTCTAAAGCAGCCCCAGGAAATTGCCCTTTTTCTTTATTCTCTGTACAGGAGGGCGCACAGGTCGCTCCCTCCCAGGGCTTTTGCAGGGACATGGGCAGCTTTGCTCATCCCTCGGCTCCCGAGGCCACGTCGCTGCTCAGCCCGTGCACTTGCTACTGTTTATTTGCAGCGCAGACAATGAAGGACCTTCAGCTCGCGGGAGCTCGTTCAAAATAAACAGCCTGAGATGACCTGGCTTTTCAAGCCGCCTGGTCCGCCGGGTTTGTTATCGGCCCTGCCCCAGCCTTGTGCAAACAGCCCTGCCAGGTTGCTCACGGAGCTGCCCCAGGAGCGGCAATGACAGGAATCGCTAGTGACGGCGGCCACTTCACAAGAGAAACGTAAGAATAATAAATATGAAATCGCAAGAGAAAATTGTTTAAGGAGCAGGCAACACGAGAGCAGAGGGGTGGGCTTGGGGATGACGCTAGGTTAGGGCGATCACACTGATCTCAGACAGGTTCCCCAGTATAAGAGTGACATGGAACTTCTTGAGAGGGTCCAATGAAGAGCAACCAAGGTGTTGAAGGGACTGGGGCATTTCTAGTATGAGGAGAGACTGAGTTGTGGCTGTTTAGCCTGGAGAAGAAAAGGCTGAGAGGGGATCTGATCAACATATGAATACCTGAAGGGAGAGTATACAGAGGAAGGGGCCAAGCTCTTCTCAGTGGTGCCCAGTGACAGGATTGGGGGCAGTGGGTCCAAGCTGGAGCCCAGGCAGCTCCATCCCCACGTGAGGAGGAACTTCTTCCCTGGGAGGTGCCCGAGCCCTGGCCCAGGCTGCCCAGGGAGGCTGCGGAGGCTCCTGCTCTGCAGAGCTCCCAACCCGCCGGGATGGGACCGGCTGCCCCGTGCTCTGGGTGTCCCTATGGAGCAGGGGCTGCGCTGGGGGATCCCTAGAGGTGCCTTCCAACCTCAACCACTCTGTGGTTCTGTGGCTCCTCAGGCACCAGCAGGTCCTTGGTCACCGTGAGCACTTGCAGGATCTTGCGGGTAGCAGCACTGAGCAAACGCTTCAAACTGTGTGAACCCCTGGCCCTGCCTCGGCAAGGCTGGGCTTTCACCTCTTGAGCTGTCGGGGCTGACAGGGTTATTAAAAACAATCATTAGGAGGAGCTTTTTAAAGACAATTTGAGGGCTTTTAGGAACTACACATAAAACGAAGCCTTTTAAACAAGATCATAAAAGGTTTTATAGCTAAGCGCTAGGCTAGCAACCATTCGCTGAACTTGTGTGCTGAATTCACAAGGAAATAGAGCACGTTGCTGCAGGACTCCAGGAAACTCAACAGGCCAGAAATTTTCTACTCCAGCCTAATCCCATCTCATGAATCCCCCCATAATGCAGTTTACCTTGTGCTCCATGCATCCCACCTGGCATTGAGGATCCACCCGTCCTGTCCCGGCGGATGCACAACCACAGCGTGACACTCGAGCAGAACTTCAGCACACACAAACAGGCAGGAAAAACAACAAGGAAAGAGCAAGAAGGGTGCGAGGCAGCAGAGGCGGCTCCGCAGAGGCGGAAGGGGGAGCGAAGCGGTGGCGACGGCGGCTCCTGCATCGGGCGATGGCCCCTGGCCCAGGCTGCTCCTTCCACCTTGGGAGACCTTTCCCAACAGGCAGCATTTACCCTATGGACTTTAAAAACCCTGACGTGTAAACGTCTATTCGGGGACTTTTATAAAGGCAATTTTGACCTTTGGGCTTCCCAGCATTGGAGCAGTTACAGCCTATTGTGCCAATGAGTATTTAGGGAGTCTTAAATCCACAGACTATTTGGCTGTCGTGCACACGAGCGGCTCCCCAGAGGCCCGAATCCTCGTTAAACGTTTGCTGAAAAGCAGGAATGCCATGTGAATCCCCAAAAAGCAAAGACGGATGGGGACTTGCATTGTTTTCTCTGTTCGTTCAAACGCATCCAAAGGCACTGCTCCATGCAGTGAGCTAATTGCCTGGAAAACTTCAAACTTATTAGAAACAAACCCGTTTGGGGGCAATTTGGAAATCTTTTTTTATAATAAAAAACCCCTAAACTTCGTATGAAAGAATTTCTGCTTTTTCCACACATGCAACACTTATGAATCCTTGAAAAGAGAGCTGAAAATGGGGGCGCTGGCAGGAGTTTAACTGGTGAAAAAATCCCCCACAAGAAGAAACCTCCATCTTAAAGAGAAAGGCTCCATCCCTCCCCTTGTGCCGTGCCGAGGAAAAAGCTGAGGAGAGAATGAAAACCAAACTGAAACCCTAACGCCAAGGAAGCCAGATAATGTGCCCCGTTCCAGCTACTGGCAGCACTATTTGTACCCCCACGACTCGGCACGTCCGGGATTAGCAACTGGGATTCCATGGAGTGCATCTTCCTGGTTTCTGGAAGTACAAGGCGGATGCTCCCCGTCCGTAGGCTGGGAAACTTCCATTAAACTGAGCCCAACTCAACGGTTTATATTCACCACGCAGCTATTATGCTGAAAATTGTCCCAAGCAATCCTGCATATTTTCCCATCTGCTTCCAAGATTTTCTTTTGACACAAGCCCAAGCCAAGCAGCGTTTATTCTGCTGCGCATATAGAGAATTGTTATTTATCAGGTCAAGGGAGCTATTTGCGAGCACGGGTTTTGGCTGAAGCAGACTAGCTGAGTTCAAGCACTGGGAGACCCTTAAACTCTGATAAAGAGAAAAAACAACATTCTTCTATAGCTAGAGGAATTTCAAAGCATGGAAAAGGCTGTAAAGCAACATTAGATTCTCAATTTCAGAGGTGTCTTTCAAAAATGTAACCCCAAGTGTCAGCTGTGCTAAGCTCTGCCATTAATCAGCTTAGGCCTCTGCTTTATAGCATTTTTATTCCCATAACACTGCTCGTGGGTAGAGAGAAGGCACTTTTCCTGCAGAGGCAGGAGGGGATGATTTTCCTCCCAAAAAAGCACTGTTTATTGGAGTTTTACACAATTATTACAAGCCGTGTCCAGCTGAGTATTCCTGGGGCACAAAGCGCAGTGTCCCCTCAATGCAGGGGTGACACTGGCCCCCGGGGGCTGCGGGCAGCCTTTCCTGAGGACACAAGCGCGGGAAGTTCAACCAGGCCGTGGAGCCCTCGGTCACGTCACGACCGACTTGCTGAGCTCCGACGCATCCTCAGCACCGGCGCAAAGGGCCAGTCCAGGCAGAGGGTCTTAATGACACCATATAGAGAATATAGAATAGAGAGAAACCCCTACGGGGGCTCTGGTGAATCAGGGCCGGGGAGTGCCAGGCCTGCGAGCTGTGGCCCTCGTCACAAGCCCTGCACTTGTGATGGGCTCAGGCGTCCTTAGGCTCCCCAGGAGGCCCTATGTCCAGCACTGATTTAAATCTATTAAATAAAAGAAAGAGCACAGGCAACGTGCACATCACACCCATGCCCATATGTACCATGCTATAGCTGCTTCTAATAGGTTCATTTACTCTCCTTCTGCATTTCTTTAAGCAAAATGATAATGGGAAGATTTGGGTGTTTTGATGTTCTAAATATGCCCATTCCTTCGGTGTAAATATATATATACACACACACATACTAATACATAATGAGAGTGCTGATTGGGTGTTTTTCTCCTTTACGTGTGCTCCACAGGAGCTATAAAACTGCACAGGGACCTTTGGAAGTTTAAGAACAAACTATTTCCAATTGCAGATCCCATAAAGACTTTAGCAGACGCTTAAATTCTTTGCCATGTTGAAGCAGATGATGACTAAGCAACAGTGTCAAACAGAACCAAGTGAGCAACAGGTCAGCAGGAAGAGGATGAAGGACCAGGCTGTTCAAAACACCAGAGCACAGTTAATCCCAAGAAAAATTCAAGTGTCGCTATGAAGATCCCAAGATCCCTATGACAGCAACACTGGGGCTGATTCCACATATAGAAAGAAGCTAATATTGGTAATGCAAAAAAACAGATTTAAAAGTTAGGAAATAAACCTGAATAAGGTTGCTGAACAAGTATGAGAAAATATAAATAAAAATCCCGCTGGTATGTAAGAACTAGCGGGCTGCTATGAATGCTAAATGTTGCTACCAATGTTCTTTGTTGGCCCTGCATCGTGCAAATGGCTCCTGTCAACACTGCAGCCACGTTGAATATTTTGTACAGGATTGTTCGTAATGCGTCCTGCAAATATGAAGGACAACACAATATTGTTAGAGTTATTCCTTAGGTGGTATAAAATCATATATCTGTAAGAAATAACAGCTGTTCTGCTCTTGTACAAATTAGGAAGTAGATTCTTGCATTTACATGTCTGAGTTTCTATTCTTGCCTTTTTTGATTACTTTTAATACCGTGCCGCTTAATAATGCTAAATTTTACAGGTTATTAAAATAAGGTGAGTGGTAATGGCAGACAGACAGGGTAACTCAGTGGCTGCGGCAGCGCTGAGAGCAGCGTGACACGAAAGCCACCGCACGGCGACACCGCGGGCAATGCCACGAGCACCTGCAGCGCTACGGGTGCTCTTCCAGCTGCACCTCCGTGTGCCAGCACATCAACACACAAGTTACCAGCATCCTGGGAACCACATTTGTGCCACACAGTGGGACACTCTTTTTCCTCTTGCAGAAATTAGTTTGATCAGGGCTTAAGTGGCTTATGCCCTCACATAATGTAAAATTAACAGGATTTATTGATTGGGTGATAATCATTTCCTACAAACCCCATGCGTTGTCCTTTTCTGTATCTGAGACCACCACCGGTACCAACTAATATCACACACCACCCAATGGTGCAAATAGGCCCATAGGGAATGCACAGGGATTAAGACAGGCTTCCAGTGCTCTATTTATCAAACCACATGGATTTGGGAGATCCAAACGGCTTCAGAAATCATTACGGCTTCAGATCTGCTCTAATTAAAAGAAACTCTAATTAAAGGAAATTTCTGCAGTGCGAAGAGTTTCTATGGTGAGTGTTCTGAGGCAGAAGAATTGCAGAGACCTGGGGATCTGTGCAAATCACTTTTTTAATACTCCAGATGCAAAGCAAAAAACAACTAGGTGTCACTGAAAAGAAACCACATTGTTCTTACAGCAATCACTCGTAGTCATTAAAAGGTACTGAAAGAGAGCATAACGAAACCAAGACAAAGAGAACAAATACATTTTCCCTTGCAATCACTAGAAATCTCTTAAGGTGCCTTCAAGCTAAAGTGAACTAAAACTATAGCAATAAAAGCCACAGTAAAAGTATGATATGAAGGTTATTTGTGCCAAAGTGCCAAATGCAGAAGGGTTAAGCTCACGTTAACTCCCTCCCAAATTCCTCTGCGCTGCTGTCCCTGCTAGATGATGTGGTGGCAGACATGAAGGGGTGGAAACGTGTCACTGTCTTCTCCAAACTGCCCCCAAATGCAAATCCTCACCATGTTACCATCTGTAACAGCCCTTAAGTGCTTTACTCTCTCTTCCATTTAGCTGCTTTTTCCCTTCCTTAACCTGACACACAGTCACCCATGTGAAATTCCCCATCTCAGCAGTTCCGTGGTGCTGCTGCCCAAATGGCTTTTACCCGCTCTGAGACGCAAATTAAAAGTCACATTAATAACACTACATATCTAGATGATATAAAAATAGATATATACACAAGGTTGCTTAACGTTAGTACTGGCAAAGCCTGACACAGAAATCATGTCTGGGAACCTTAATCTGAAAATGACTACCCTGGTTGCACAAGTGTTTCGCTCCAGCATCACAAGGCTTTTGCACAGGTATTTTGGAAGCCAAGTGCAGCTGGTGCCAGGGAAAGGCCCAGCTCAAATGACAGAAGCACGGGGTTTTTCTTTTGTTTTAAAATAAAATCAAGACTTAAACTCACTTCAGTGAAACCAGACTGCAGTTGCCCTGCTGAGGTTGCAGGTCTTTATTTTATGGACTTATCTATGGTTTGCAAGAATCTACAGGCTCAAATAAAAGATCCCTTTTGCTCAGCATTGCTGCAATATGAATGTCCCTTCAAAGAGATACAAGCTAGAGTCACGATGGGAGAAACTAAGGGACACTATCCCTGTTACACAAGACCATGGAAAACCTCCTCTGTCCCACTCCCATGTTTTGAACTAGAACGTATTTCCCTTTTCACTGAAGAATATTATCTTAATTGACCTTTTATTTTCTGCAGGGGAATCCAGAAGGAGGAGCCAGGCTGACCACAGGATTCTTGTCCCTCAGGGAAGGTTCTTTTGGCACAACCCGGTTCCACCTCGAGCATTTCAGTGGGGTCCCATCCATAAAGCTGATCTAACTCCAGCACTTCATAAGGATCCCTCGCCCTGAGCTCCCCTCCCAAATGCTGGCTGTGATGATAATGCAAGGAACGGACTGAAGTGGAGAGTCTTCTCCTTATTGCAATATAGGAGGACCAACTGTGTCCTACTTTTCTCCTGGCGAGTTTCCAGTCAATCGTGAAAACATGTTTTGAAGAGGAGGGATTAAATGCTGAGCCCTATTTCTCCAAAGATAAAAGGTGTGAATAGCACTAATCATCAGCTGCAAGAAGCGTGTAGGATTTTTGCACTTAAGCACCACTTTTTCCTTCCCTTTTCCTGGGCTATGCACACCAGGGCTCTCCTAATGCAAAGCGACTTTTTATGATTGTCCTGCCGCGCACAAGCCCCTCTCAGACACTCTCTCACGGCGAAGGACAAGCACTCCAGTGAGCAAGGCCAGCCGAGGAGAGCTCGGAATCTTTTGAGGTTTTCTCCGTGTGTGCATTGGGTTAGTCATCTTTTCCTGCTACTTATTTTTCATGGCAAGCTCTGCATTTTCACCTGAGGCTCATCAAAGAGGTGTTCAGCTCCGCGTGCGGAGCGCGGGAGACACGGGGTGGTCCCCGCTGAGCCAGGAGCCTTGGGAAAGGATCGCTGGAGCATCCCGAGCACCGGAGCTGCTCCGGGAAGGCTCCCATGGCCCCCGGGTCAGGGCTGAGTGCCCGTCCACGCGGCGCTCGCTCTGGGGACCAACAGGAGACCTCAGGCTCCAACGCTGTCAATCTAGGCCCTTTAATGAGCAAGAAGTTCGTTTTACTAAAGGAGGGAAAACGCAGCTTTCCATCACTCCTTATAAAAGCACTAGAAAGTGTCAAACATGTAGGTAGAAGCAATATTTCAAGCGGGCTCCGGCCTCAACTCCCCTTCCCCTCGCACCTGCGGGGCGATGAACATGTGCGCAGTGTCTCTGTGCTGCCTCAGTGCTCAACATTTGCACTGGACCTGCTCCAGCTTGTGAATAAATATCTCTTTCGGGGGAGAGGGAATTGCATTCCTGAGTCAAAATACGGTTTTTCTTCTCTTAAATTTTGAAAGGGAAAGGGAAAAAAAAGGTACTTGTGAAGCGAGAGGAGCTGAGTTCCCATTGGGGGGCTAAAGGAGGAAAAAAAGTCACTATTTTAGGAGCCTTCTTGCTCAGGGGTGGGAGATCACCTCCCTTTTGAGATAAAACACAGGCTTTCCAGGAGGAAGCCTGTGCAGAGCGTTGGGGTGGCCAGTCCCATTGCACCCAATGGGTGATACCTGGAGTCACGGAGGGGCAAAAGGCAGAGAAGTCCCCAGGAGCCACAGTCTGGATCTGTGGTATAAACAGCAGCGAGAATTAACAGATTTGGGAACAAAGAGGCCTGTGCAAAAGTGTAAGAGAGCTGAGCAGAGAGAAGAAAGGCACAGACGTCAGACTGCATTTAAAGCAAAGGTGCTAGCTTATTTTCCCTCTGATTTCAATATCTAAAACGTATGGCTTTTGCCAAAGCAAACAGATGATTAAAATATATTAAAAATAAACAGTAAGCAAAGGGCTACATTTGTGTTTGCTTTACGTTCATTAGCCATTCCAAGCGCTCAGCCCATTAATAGCACAGCAATAATAATATTAATTTCACAAAGACTGGCTGTTTAATCGCAATTAACTGTGGCCTCATGAAAGGCACACGGTGCTCTCTGGAGCACTCGCAACGCTCATTGCTCTTGCAAGGACAGCGAGATGAACCTGGCATGAAATATTAAGATCGCAAGTGCTCCTGGCACGGCATGAGACGGGAGTTTGCAAGAGGCCGGATTAAAGAAAGGAGCAAAGAGTGGGAGCAGCAGCGAGGAGGCTCCCGGGAGGTCATTCCCTTGGCCATGGGCAGTGCCAGGGCGCCGGTCGGACCCATCTGCAGGATGGGGTGCGGAGGCACCGGTACCGTGAGGCCCCAACGGGCCGTGTTGGGCCCGGCCGGCTCCAGCTGCGGGCACCACGGAGCCGACCTTGGGATGGAGCCGGTACCGTCCTGACACCAATGAAGTGTCTTGTCCAGTCGCTCCCGGGGAGCCCTCTCGCAGCTCCTCGCTGCCTGCCCGCTCTGAAAGCTGCTTGCCAAAATGGAGAGCGCTGAGCGCAGCACCTCACGTGGGAGGAATCGGACACCAGCTCCTATTTACCTGGGACAGTTTGCCACCCACCAAACCTACCTCAGTAACAGAGGAAGGCTGAGAAGTATCCACATGGATACACTTGGCACTGAATCCAGCCTTCTGCCTAAAGGGGCCTGCGTGTCCCTGTCACCCCATGGAGCTTCATGGACCTGCCGTGAGACACGCAAAGCTTCCCTTGGAACAAGAGCAGGACCATGGGTAAGGTTGGAAATCTCAGCCAGGAAAATGGAACTTAGGAGGTGGCCACTAGTGCCATTTTGAGCACGGTTATTTGGAAAAAGGAGATGAATGTTTAATGTGAATGGAGGAGAGGGAAAGTGCATGACAGGGGCTGGGCAGGGGCACAACAGCAGCAGATGGAGAGAAAGGCCAAGATTTTTATTTTGCTGCTGGGGAGGGAAACCTGCCACCCAGGCCAGGGTGGGTGCCCAGGAAGCCCTGGCCCATGCACTGAAGATACCAACGTGCTGGGGCTCTGCAGGCCTGGCTGTCCCCACGCAGGGTGTCCCCGCGCAGGTGGCCCCGGGGAGCTGCACCGGGCCGCACCGCAACGCGCGGCCCGCGTGTCCTGCTAATGGGGTTTATGCACACGTTTATGCACAACTGCAAACCACGCAGGGAGGTCTTTGAGCACGAGTTCACGGTGGCCTGGGGCTCGTGGTGGCTCCGAGCGGAGCGCCAGCCTGGAGCCCCGCAGCTGCTTTGCTTTAGGAGGGAAATCCTCCTGCAAAAGTTTTCTCTCCCCTCAAACTTAACATGCACAAAACAGTGTATTTTTAAGAACAAACAAGAGAAAAAAACCTAAAAATTATTATTTCTTACAACAATTTTTCTTTTAACCTGCAAGGTCACCTTTCAGCAGCGCTTAGCTGGAGGTCTGAGTGAAACAGTCCAAGCAGGGGAAAGAAAAGAAGAAACAAAAGGGGGGAGAAGGCCCATCCCAGGTGTTCCTGCCATGGCAGCCCCTCGGGCGGGCGTTTGGGGTCAGGGAGGTGGCAGGGGAAGGAGGGCGCCGCGGGGGCCAGCGGATCCCGCGAGAAACGCAGATCGGACAAGATTTCTTCCATGAGCCTTGTTGGAAAGAGACGCTATGGAAATAGCTTGATGAATTACACTGGCTGGCAGCCTCCTCCAAGCGCCGCAAAAGGCACGGCGAGTCTTGGGGCTGACCCAGCAGGTCACACTTCTAAGCACTTCCCTAATTCCAACCCTGCCACGCAGCATTCCAGAGCTTGCCGTGCGAAAATGCCCCGTTTCTGGGGTCTGTTGGATCTCTCCATTTGACCGGTCCGATAGTGGCTTTAAATTTTGTACGAATATGGAAGGGAGAGCAGGAAGAGGACAGCACACCTTCATTTGCAAATGGAAAAGGCCTGCAGGAATTCTGGAACACCAGTCTCAGGAGAAGTGAGATCTGGGAATGTTCTCTGGCACTGGATTATCAGCAGGTCCTGCAGCATCATTTTAAAGCCACCTGTGGTTCTCAGGCACAGCTCCACACCATGTGTGCTCCCTGCAGCACGGAGCTCTTCATCGTCCACCTCTGCGGCCGCTCTACTGGCAGAGTCCAATTAAGAAATGCTTAACTGGTTAAGAAATTAAAAGCAGTTTCCCCTTAAGTAGGAGGGCAATTTCTGTTACTTTTTTTGAAAGATCCAAGAAAAACATAAGCAAGCGAGAAGCACCAGGTGCCTCTGCGCGATACTGAGGAAGATCCAAACTGCGGAGCTGCTTTGTCCATGGAGAGCACGGGGCCTCTGCAGCCTCACATCCACAGCAACCCCCTCATCCAAGCAAATAAAATCAGGAGACAGGAATTACAAGGACCAAGTGGATAGATAAATAATAGATTTTAAATAGACAGATGTTAAAATCAATGTCCCCATTCTCCTTTGCACGTAAGACCAAGACACATCTAAATTCCCATGCAGGCTGTTCACCGCTCGGCTCTCAGCAGCGCCGTCCCGGCATGGAGGCTGGCAGCAGCGCTCGGGCTTTGCTTCGGGAGAGCTCCTAGCTCATCCCAGAGCCAGGGATGCTTCCTGTGTTGGAAAACCCGCCCAGAATACGACACACAGCCTTACTGAGAACCTCGCATGAGATTCCCGTGTGATTCCGCAGAAACTCCGGAGCACTGGAAACCAGCACGTGAAAGGCACGCGAGGCAGCAATGTCTCCTACCATCATTACTTCATTTGTAACATGGCTCATGCTCATTTATGGAAGGAAAATACAATAAATTGAAAGGCGAATGTCTTCGGTCTCATCATTCACACCGTGGCCCTAATCCCCCACCTGCTAGAGGCAGCGGAGCCTCCTCCCGCCTCGAGGAGCCGCCGGGTCACATTCCAGCAGGAGAAGGTAGCGGAAAAGCATCTGCCCGAGAGCAGGGGTCATCCCGCCTCAGCTGCCTCCGCTCCTTCCAGGAAAGGCAAGTAAATGGCCAGAGGTGGAGCACGAATCCCATCAAACTTGTATTAACTCGCGCGCGTCAGTGCAATGGGAATTTTGCACCTGGGAGCAAATGCAGTGCAAGGGGAAAAGCCTTAAGTCGCGCGGGATGAGGCAGCCCCTCGTCCTCAGATGAAGTGACCAAGACGGGTCTGTTGAAAGCATAAAATAAACGGACTGATTTTCCATCTCACACCTGAAGAACTTTGTGAAAGCAGCACGGGAATCGGCAGCACCGCCAAGGCGGATGCATTAAGACAAGATGGGGCCAAGATTCAATTACAATTCCCCAAAAAGATTTGCTCATGTAACGATCTCAAAATTTTAGCCAAAGTGTACATAAATTTTACATAAAATAAACCAAGCACAGAATGGACTTGAGCCTTCTACTATCTGCTGCATTTTCATTAGGAAGCAAATGAAAGTAACTAAGAGGGTAACTAAACTGAAGAGGAATCTGTTTGCATCATCTAATTGTTCTCAAAGCACTAAAAAGTTTCTGACTGCATTTTTATCATCCCAGAACAAACCTCCAATGACTAAAAACCATATATGGTTCATATATGTTCATTCATAGTTGTTTTTAAGTTTAAAAATGAGAACAAGTTGCTGTTCAGAAAGTAATTAACAACAGAGTCAAACAATTCATCAGGACTAACCAGCTTAGTTAAAAAGAAAAGAAAGAAAAGAAAAGCTAGATTTTTCTTGGATCTGTTTTGGAAACCATTTTTACTGTATTTTTCTTGGTAACACAATTTCATGCTGCAGAAAAGGCATCAAAAGATGAAGAGCGTTTGTTTCTTTCTAGTTCTTAAGTAAAACCAGCAATGTTAAAACAGGTCAGATATAATAAATACAGCTATTTCAAGTGAAAGAAAAATGTTTTCCTGTCCCAGCTTTGAGTGACAAGAGAAAATTTTTACCAGCTTGCAACTCCACTTTATTAAATGTGTTCCATTTTATTTAATTGGAGATAGATGTATTTATTAGATTGGGTTTCTTTGTTGCATTTTTTTCAGATTAATCCTACACGGGAGCATTTTCATGTTAGCTGATGTCCCGGACACCTTTAAAAGTGCTGCTGTGCGGAGGCCACAGGCTC
This sequence comes from Nothura maculosa, assembly GCA_032353885.1. Classification (NCBI taxonomy): domain Eukaryota; kingdom Metazoa; phylum Chordata; class Aves; order Tinamiformes; family Tinamidae; genus Nothura; species Nothura maculosa. The sequence continues at coordinate 1,187,535 of JAUBOD010001057.1, forward strand.
CTACCCTGTATTTTTAAGTCTCCAATACTTGGATTACCCCGGCAGGAAGGCGATAGGCCTTGAATAGAGCTTTTTGTTCGGCACCTAATAGCTTCCAGCACTTGCCCTCGCCCACAAGATACAGACCAAATTCAGTTGGACGTGCAGGCCAGACGGGAGGGATTGGAATTGTGCTGTCGGATGCAGTGCCCGTCATCGTGGCGTCGGGGCTGCCACGGGGCACGGAGGAGCTCAGCGGCACTGGGGCTGCCCCGTACCCACCGCATGGGAATTTTACATGAAAAAATATCAGAATAACTCCTCTTTAGAGGCCATCAACCTTAGAACCTTAGATCCACTCCATCAACCCAGCAGACACTGGTGGTGCTGGGCAGTAATCGCCCTGTGGGATCCATCATAAGGGACTCGAGATGATACCTCTGAGAAGCAGGAAAAGAAAAGGAGTTCTTAACTTACATATGACAGTTAACAGAATTGGATTGATTTGCCTTTTTGTTTTTTGGGAAGACTTGAAAATGAACGCCGAGTCAGAAGAGCTGCCAAGGCTCTTCCCTAATTAAACGCACAACTCGC
>JAUBOD010001057.1:1250723-1270243 GCA_032353885.1 Nothura maculosa
TTGGACTAGATGATCTCTAGAGGCTCTTACCACTCTATGATTCTATAAAATGTGGTTTCTGAAATTGCTGCAGAGCTCCCAGATGGGCAAGACATTAGGCACCATCTTGATGGCACCAGACACACGAGTCGCTTGAGAACGAAGGCACCATAGAAGGAAGAGTCGATTGAGAATGAGTGGCTCCATAAACCCATTGTGCAACGTAAATACATTGCATGCCAGTGAGAAGCAAGGCAGTGGCTCTGGGGGCAGTGTGAAGGACCTGTGGAGCGAGGCCCTGCAGGGCGCAGAGCCCTCGCGACAGGACAGGCTGCTGGGGACGCGCAGGTCAGCAGGCTGGGCCCAGAAAAACTCTCTGCTTAAAGGTCAGCCTTGCAAAGCACTCCAGAAGCCGCACGTTTACGCAGCCTGCCTGACATTTGCTGCCCTCCCAGGGCAAGGGGAGAGGGCTCTGGATGGGTTACTTCGAGCAGAGCAATCCCAAGGGGTGCTGCCAGGCTGGAGTGGACAACGTGAGCTGTGGGGAAGGAGGTTCTCCTCTGCCTCCAGTCCCACACACAGAATCACACAGAATGTTCAAGGTCGGAAGGGACCTCTACAGATCATCTAGTCCAACCTTCCTGCTCAAGCAGCGTCCCCCTCCTGCTCCTATTTAAGGACCTCAAGAGAATGAGGCAGGAACTGCTGAGAAACAAGGCCACAAAGTACATCCAATGCACTAATAGGCTGGGATTTCTTGGAGATGCTCCCTGCCCCTGGATCCTAAAAGAACGCAGCACCTTGCCCCAAGAAAATAATAATTAGAAGAAAGAGACTCAGCCTCATGGAGGGGAGGGATGTGCCAGGGCAAACCAGGCGGGTGAGGGAGCAAGTGGCTGTGGCCAGGGATGCCCAGAGCCAAACTGCTGCCTCTCGCCTGGGCACGGAAGAAGGCAGCAGCTGGTAATCGCAGGGCAATGCCCTGATGGGAAGTGTCTGCACGGAAAGCAGAAATACATGCAAATCTCTCCTCACAAACCTATCGGGACACACAAGGGCAGCCTGCTCTGCAGGCCCAGGGATGAGAAGCAGGCACAGTTCAACAGCAGGAAAAGGATGTGGAGAGCTCGGATAGTCCCTGTCCTAAGGCAGCCAGCTCTCTCCAAACCATTCCTGTCAGATGTTTTCCCAGGAGAGATTCCATGGCCTCCTCAGGCAATACGCTCCTTCTGTTTGCCTCGTGCTTCCAAAATACTTCCTCATGCCTAACCTAAACCTCAGCTGTTGCAATTTTAATTCTCACCCTAACTCCAGTGGACCACAGAACAATTTGCTGCCTCACTCCCTGCAGCACCTTCGCAGACATCTGCAGACTGCCAGCACATTTCCCTACCTCCGAGCTAAGCAAAGTCTTACCTCTTTGGGCTGCTTTTCTTGACCTCTGGTCATGCTCGTTGCCTAGTGCTGGATTCCTCCCTAAGCAGACACGTGTTCGGAGGGGTTGTAGCCCCAAACAGGCACATCTTCCTTTTGAAACTTAAGTTTCTAGGTTTCCTTTATTTACCCTATTCAAAAAATCTCCAAGTGACACTAGTTTTCTTCTAGACCTCTGTATGATACGCCAACAATCTCTGTGGTCCAGGCCAATCCTCAGACCTCCACCTACAGATCTACTGCTCAGTGTATTATTCTGCAGTTTATATGATGATTATAAATATACCTGTTATACTCACATTCTGTGATTCGTGTCTAAGCATCCTTTCTTGCACTTGTATCTGACATCCCGTAACTGCAAAGCCCCTTAGTTCATCCAGCTTGAGCTGAGGTTTCCTTATCATAGAGCTTAAAATTCTCAAGAGACACTAAGACAGGACACTGTAACTGCTGCCTTAATGCACTTAACTGACATAAGCTGATTACCTGGACAGACAAGAAGCTAGGCCAGTGCAAAGGCAGTCTCCAGGTGCTGCTGTGTGTGCCATTGTCCTCTAAAACTCCCCATAAAGTGAACGCAGGGCACACAGCATGGGAAGGGCACACTCGGTGCACACACATACTTAACTCCAGATCACTAAACAAGTGAAGGCCTCTGAGCCCATGGGTGACTTCAGCTCTGCAGAAGGAGGAACAGGCAGAAGAGCCATCGGGAACAGGCTTGTTACAAACTAGGCAAGGAAAACAAGCAGCCAAGTTACGTGTGAGCAGCATGAACACGCGGGCGGTTGCCCAGAGCACATCTCAGCCAGGCACAACAGAATTTAAATGCTTGGTTTCCTTGGATAATTGAGGAAAAGCCTAACAGTAGCCAAGCCAGGAAACCACACTTTCTAGGGCAGAAAGCAGTATTTCTAACAGAAGCAGTTTGTCCTGAAGCAATAAAACAAAACCAAGCTAGCACTTAACATGCAAAGCACTGCCTGGCATTCAAAACACCTACAAGCAACACTTTGCAGCACTTCAAAATCTTTTTCCATGAGCAGGAACCAGGGACAGAGTAAATTTGTCAAGCATAAAACATAAAGCATCAGGCAGTAGGTGACAGTCCTAGTGAAACAGCATAGTACCAGCTGTATGATCAGATTTAGATCTACAGCTTTAATGTGCCATTTTTGTGCATTTTTGATTTAAGTCACTACACAGACACAGCTCTATTCAGACAGGCAACAACTAGAACATTTTAATTTTCATTCATGTAATTGAGGAGGCAGATTCACTAACAATGTGGGAATGCCTTAATGGAAACCTGGCACAGCAGACCAAAACAAACAGGTAAACTACAGAGGATGCCAACAGAACACAGCAAAAACAACAAAGTTTATTTTTGTTACTTGAATGTCTGCAGACTTATAAATAGAATAAACATTTCTTAACCATATAACCACAAATTGAGTTGTTGCTCAGTCAAATACCAGTCAGGCATGTACTACCCATTAACCATTCCAGATGGAGACAAGAAGAGACTCACTCCAGCATCCTTACCTTTCGCCTTGTAAAGCTAATGATCATAAACTGCAGCTCTTGTGAAGACCATTCACTCAAGTCTCAAGACATGAGATTTAAAAGCCTTCAAGCAGTCACTTCTTACACCCTGTGTGACCAGAAATGTGCTTTTTCTTGCACTGCTTTGCCACAGGTGGCAGGCAGGCTGAGGTTAGATGATGGAATAAATCCTGATGTGGCATCTCTTGGTTATCAAAAGCCATCAGAAAAGCTATGACCAAAAGCCTATAACCAAAACGTACTTCTATTTACTTGTGTTCTTTAGTTCTTGCTTTCAGCTTTACCCCATTCCTATTATTCCTATACACCAGTTCCATCACACACACAGTGTGTGTGTGTGATCACCCCTCTACAGACCTAATAGCCCTTCAGGTCACTTCAGGTACTCAGTGCAGCCACTTCCTCAGGTTTCTCCATATGAGATAACTGCATATTTCTCCAGGATCTGGCTGTCAGGAACTGAAACCTGCACAAGAATTCCAGCATCCAGGCAAACCCAGGGCTCTGGGAACAAGTCACCACGTGCTCCCCGGCCCAGGTATAAAATTTCTTGCAGGTGAAGGGGGTTAGTTGAGTCCTCCCTTTGCAGGGCAGCAACCTCCAGTGACTTCACGTTTATCACAAGGAAGCTGGCACTTCATGGGCCCTTGCTCAACTGCACTGTAGTAGCTACCAGGGAAGTAGGAGGTACAGAGAAAGAACAGCATGAAGCAAGAATGCTCTAAGCCTTCAGAAAGTGGAAATTAGATACACACAGAATTATTAAGTCTATTGTACTGTCTACTGTCTATTGTACTACAAAAAGAGACACAGAGAACTTGCATGAGGAGATGAGGAATAAGGTTGCTGTAATTCTTGCTTGTAAAAGTCTAACGTTTTGTCCCAGGCTGTGGCCACTTCCTAGCTTTTTAAAATTAAGAATAATTAAAGTGAGACATCTCACTTCACACCCTGCCTTGGCTCTTAAGCCACATCTCTATGTGTCCCATCCTCCTGCCTCCTTCCCAGGGACTTTTCTTACTCTAGAGCCCTCTGAATGAGCCCAATCCGAACCCTCCGGACCGAGCCCAATTCGAACCCTCGGGACCAAACCCTGGCCCAGGGCACCCACCAGCAAGGCCACACGGTTGCAGGTGACACCAGCAGCCTGCACTTACCTGCAGGAAAGCAGAGTCCCCTCCAGAAACTAAAATTAACACGGAAAGCTAATCAACCCAAACACAGCACAGCCTATAAGTTATTCCATTTAATTTAAATAGCCTGGGTTAACTTTCTCTTCTCCCCCGCTCCTGTTTCTCTGCTTTTCCTCCCGTTTTTTTTGCCTTTCCTCCCGTTTCTCTGCCTTTCCTCGTTGTATTTCCGTTTTCCTGGTTTTTCCCCGCGGCCCCGCGGCGGCGCCACGTACCCCGTTGGCGGCGGCGATGCGCACGATGAGGCGCACGGCGTCCTTCATGTAGAAGCGGCCGTCGCCGCCGACCACGAGCGTGGCGGCCTGCCGCTCGGCCGGCTCCACCGTGGCCAGGATGCTCTGGATGAAGTTCTCGGCGTAGTGCTCATGGCTCTGGAAGACGCTCACCCGCTTGCGCAGCCCGCTCGTGCCGGGCTTCTGGTCGCTGTAGGGCCGCGTCTTCACCGTCACGATCTGCACCATGGCCGCGCCGCGAGTTCCGGGGTGCCCAGGGCGCCGGGGCCGTCGCCGCTGCTGCCGCTGCTGCTGCTGCTGCTGCTGCTGCCGGGGCCGCTGGTGCCGCCGGCGGCGCGGGGCAGGCGGGAGAGCCCCGCGCCGCCCCCCCGCGCCGCCCCTTAAAGGCGCCGCTCCCGCTGCGCTCCTGCGGGCAAGGAAAACACACGAGTAAGAACGAGGAACGCTGCAAAATAAACGGCAATCCCGGAATATCGGAGGGATTCGCTCTTTTTCACTCGCTGGAACAGTGGGAAGATAAGCAAGGTACACGGGAGGGATCTTAAGGACTGTAATGGCAGTGTTTGTCCTGAGTCACTGCTGCTTTTGGCATTGCACAGCTCTGAATCTTAGATTTATTTATTTTGACGTATTTATTTCTGAAGGGGTTTTGTTAAGGCCCTCTGGAGCCTTAGGTTACGCCTTAGGAATGGATGGCAGGGCCGGAAGCCTCCTTGAGCACCCAACTGCAGCCAAATGGAGCCTTTTCCCAGGTCCCGGTTCGCAGCTAAGTTCTGCTGTTTTAACCTTTCTTTTCCTTCCTTAAAAAATATCCTGACGTGTCTCCTAAGGCGGATTTTGTAACCAAAAGGAAGTAAAATCATGGAGTGTTCATTCCCTGTATACTCCTGGACATGTCTTGTTATTTCCCAGCTCTTTCTTAAGAGATGAAACCAGGAAAGCAGGATACAGCCTCCCAGCCGGAATGCCGCCCCGAGGCAGCGTTTCCTTGTTACGCTGTGGTTTGCACATGCATTAACTTTTCAGCTAGAAATTACCAAATGCTTGTGGACTTGGCTAATACACAGCTTCATCTCTTTTATTTAGAAAATTCTGGAGAAAAAAAAGAAACCAAAGACAGCAAAAATCCCCCAAACGGGTATTATCTGCTGTCCTGGCTAAGGAAAAAGCAGCAGGTCACCAGGTGGAGCCGCCTGGGCCTGGGTTCCTGCACTGTAAATCACTGCCAGCCTCTGGCCACGCTCTCATTTTCTTAGTGACATTTACTTGCCCAGCATTGGGTTACAGCTCTGTAACCGTGGAGGCCAGAGGAGCTGCTGGCAGATAAATATAGCTCGTCAAGACTACGTGCTACCCTCGCTGTCTATTTTAAACGCAGGCGCTTTTTAAGCATCCGCTGACCAGGGTCATCATTTTTTATGGTGAGAGACATTTAGAGGAATGGGAAAAGCGTAACAGGTTGAGTGCTCCAATCTCTTGTTGGTTTCTGCTGCAGTTTTTCCTGGGTAGGCTTCAACTCCCTTATTGCAGCTGCTCTAGAAACAGTTTATTGCAGTTAATAGTCAAGAGTACCCCCAAAAGCTTTCTTCTTCCCCCAACACTGTTCTTTCCCTATCACACTTGCAAGCCCTGACTTTATCTTACATAAAGGCTTATAAAATAGTGGTTAATTGTTCAGAACAATGCAAAACGAGCATCTATAATCATTTTTAAGTGCATTCAGAAAAAGAAAAAAATTGTTACTAAGTGATAAAATCAAGAACTTGCCCTCTACATTCCCCAGGTCAGAACCACAGAAATGCTAAGCTAGTAACCCACCAGACCCACTTGAGAAAACAAATTTATTCTCAGTGTTAATTCTCAGCATTTTCAAATATCTGTCATCTAATTTTTATAGATTTAAATACGGATGTTGAAGTCAACCCAGTTTATTGTAAGGCAAGTTCAATTTCTGATTATAGTGATGAAAAGACATTTTATAATGTAATAATACAAGACGAATAAATTTATTTTTTCAGAGCTTGCTTAAACATCAGTTTTACTCCTACTCAGAAGGCAGGGATGTTTTCAATAATTCCATGAGCATTACTCTAGAAACAAATACTAAGAGTGTGAAGTAACTGGTGTTGCAGCCTTTCGGCAGCAATAATTTAGCTTTTACCCAAGTACTGCAGTTTTCCTTTTTAATGACATATTCGGCCATATTTACAACATAGAATTTTCTCCATGGACACTCAGCAAGTCCAGAACACCTGCCTCTCTCACCCCAAATATATGAAGTCTTAAAATTTTAGAGTCTTAACATCTTAAAGTCATACAGGCAATAGGCATTAAAAATTGCAGTGATCATGATTATTCCCTGTGATGACAATGGTAACTGTTGGCATGTGAAAACATGCAGGAAAGCAAGGACTAGTCCCTCATACTTCTATCATCTTGATTACAGAAACACAACCCAAAAGGTTAAGGCTCAGATGTCAAAGAAGTATTTGATTGAATGCCACATGGTAGAAAAATAAAAGAAAAAAAGCAGATATAATGAAGGCAATAATGTGAAACAGATAATAAAAGCTGACCTGGAAGAAGATGAGGCAGAACAAGAGAAGTATGTTGGGAAAATCACAAGTATTTCCCCTGAGGGCAGGAAAATAGGAAGCAACATTAACACTAAGTGCTGGTCACACTGCTGAGAAGAGAAAGCACTGCAGGAAGTTAACTGGATATCTGATAAATTAAAAGTAATGTTGGTTGCAAATTTTGGGACGTATTGTGAAGGAAAGCATTGAGAAGTTTAAATTAAAGAATGATAATTAAAAAAAAAAGAAAGAAAAGTAACCCTGAGCCCTGTGGCAGTAACAGAGTTTAGGGGATGTAAGTCTTTACTATGCTCTGCTTCAGTTAATGATAGGTCTAAAACAGAGCTAGGACATTCCAGGAGATGAAACCTGCTCTCCAGTCAGCTTCAAGGTTAAGTAGGAAGTAGAACTGCCAGGCAAGTTGGAGACACAATCATCTGCCGAACTTCATGTGCAAATGCCTGACCAGCTAAAGCTTTGCAGGAGAATGGAGGAAGAGGTTTATTTGGAAGATGTTCAAAACGTGATTCATCTCATATGAAATAAGTACATGTATACATTTGTTTGTCATGCATCCAGGGAATTAGTCCTCCCACATCTTTTTGCAGGTTTATGTTCTCATGATTTCTTTGATAGGCTAAAGGGAGATAAATTTTCCCTACTTTAGCTGTTGGTAAGTGAAAGCTTTGACATTTTTAATTGTCTTAAGCTGCTAAGATAGCTGAACATCAGAACTTGCACTTTCCTACAAGCTGTTAGCAAAATTGTGATATCAAAAATAAATAAGTAGATAGGCGATTTCCTAGCTTTAACAAAGTAAAATATCAATTTGTGCCAGATTTTAAGAAAAAGAAATGCTGGTTTAGTTTGAAGGCTACCAAAATACATCTTTCTAACTTGAGCATTTAACGTAAGAGGGAATGCACACAATTATAAAACCATTCTTCCTGCTCATTCAGCGGCATCACATGTTGAGAAACCTGAATAAAAGAGAGTAAATGTTAGCAAAACAGTTCATTGGATGTTACTTTAAGTACTATTTAGGTGAAATTCATTATGTCAGTACTTTTAGCATTAAAATAAAAATGAACATTCAGCATCTATGATGACAACTAGTATTCAATACTTACTATTAAATGTAACTGCGTTATAGGAAAAACATCTGTCAAGAGACCCTGAGCTTACAATTCATACTGAATGAAGAAGAAATTAAAATTAACAAAACACTTTATGGGACTTGACTTTAGTTATCTTAGGTGTTGGCAGCAGTATTACAATAGTACCCAGTCCTGCCAGTCTCACAGGACTGTATCTGTTCACAGTGAATCTGAGTGAATCCACCTCAAGGCAGTAGTTTCAAAACCTAGAAAACTTAAAGGTTTCAGGTTAAAACTTAAAGAAAATTTAAAAATATTAATAAAAGACACATATATTGAATGGACAACTGAAACAGATGTGTGAAAAACTGAACAGCTATAGTGAGCACTTTTACAACTATCTGCACAAGAAACACAGATATGTCAAGTACATTTCAGTTTTGAAATATCAAGATGTATGTCTTAACTGTACAGGTGATGAAGATAGACTTCTCCACTTTCCACATTCTCATTATTATGATAAAAGACTTGTAAAAAAGAACTGTAAAATTGTCACCTTTTTCTTCCCTTTTTTTTTTTTTTTTTTTGGTTAGATTTCAGAATACTTACACAATAAATATCTTACCATCATGGTTTTTGGTGCCACTTCAATAGCAAAAACAGTGAGTCCTCTGTTACTTAAACAGTTTTTACTGTGCTCATTATTCACATGAATAATCACTTTGTTTTCAGACTGCAGGTGAAAAAAAACATGGGGAGCCCATTAGTCTTAATGGCTCCTAAACTGTTTCTTTTGGGCACAAATAGGCATACAGTACTCGGTTCTACTTATTTTCTGAAAAAATAGAGGCTCTATGTACACAGTCTTACAATGTCCCAGCTCTCACCCTCACCTGGGAGGGACAAACACCTTTCTCTATCTACTGACTAAATACATGCACAAGAACAGGCTAGAACCTCCCTGCAACTAGTGCATTTCCTTAGATTTATTACAGAATTAACCAAGAAAGTTATTTCCACTGAAGTCTTCTGCACAAGAACTGATGCTGCTGCTTGTGCTTGCAGCAAGCTAGTTGTACCATGGGAAGCTTAGAGGAAGAGAGATGCATAAAATTGCCTTTTTATTAGACGTTTACTATACAAAAAGATCACCAGCCTAAAAATTCTGACAGAATTTTCAGGAAAGGGCAGCTATTTCCCTCACTAGAGGGCAGAGCTATTTACGAAGCCCGAGCAGTGTAAATGGCAGTGGTCAGAGACTTTAATCAGATAGCACCCAGTTGTCTGTACAGAGCCCGTCTCCTTCTCTGACATATACCCAAACATATAAATAACTCTGCTGCATCTCCCCTAAAGGGCGAAGTGCAGATCTAAAGCTATGGTTCCAAGGAGCCTCGGCATTCAGGCCTAATATTAGTTCACCAATCCACCCGTTTTGCATGTTTGTTCATTTAAAAATACACTTCTTGTAGTGCGCCTGTAAGGTTTCAACACCCTCAGTTTAGCATCTTAGGGAGCTGTACTCATTTAGTGTACCCACATAAATGAAACTGAGAATGAATAGAACGTTCATGAGGATTAGGCAAAAAGGTTTAAAATCTCTGATGGCGTCTAATTAACCAACTTTGCTTGGATTTGCATTCATTATCTTGGATTAATAATTAAGTAGACCTGTAAGACTAGCAGTTTAACATATTATCCATCTAAAACACAGTCTGTGCAAACAGTGTTCTTTTACTTTCCTATAAACACTGAAAATACTGTATAATAAAGTATTTTTTATCTTTCTCTAATTTTATTTCCTGTTTTAGTAAGTTATGTTCTTACAAATTATAATCACGATATTCCAATTTTTCATCATTTTGATAAAGACAAACATTTAACTTCTACATGCTATTAAAAATTTCTGCCTCCTTACAATAAACTCTTCCAAGAGAACTGATCCAGTCACCTTTGAAGTCTATGGGTTTTATTTTCAGTGAATTGTGATTTTTTTCTAAATAATCTAGATAAAGAAACTCGGAACATAACTTTCAAAAGTGAAAGGAAGATAGCATAACAATTACAAATATTAACACAAAATAAGTTTGGGAAATATGATCTAATACCTTATTTTCAATAACAGAAGTGATTCGTGTGTCCGTTTTGTAGGTATAAACAATTACATTTTCACAACCATCCATTACTTTGGCCTCTCCTTTATTGACAACAGACTTGCAAATGGCTCTGTTGAGTTGCCAGCCACCTGCCTCTAGGAATATGGCTTTAATCCTGGGTTTGCATTTTTCTGCATAGATATCAATGACAAAGGGGCATGCCTGCAACAGAGAAAACAAAATTTTGTTATCACCGCTTTTTTTTCCTGTTTTTTCTATGCCAGTTTTTATCCCCAGCTCCTAAATATTCTGATAGATACTTTGGAAGAGAATTATCCAAGTGTATGTCACTGAATATTAAATATTCAAAAACACAGAGCTGTGGCTATTTTTAAAAACAAATCAGAGATCAAGACACATCAGTCATAGGATGCTTGATGCGCAGTTTGATGTGTTCCACTCTAACATGAGAAAACCTCTCTCGGATGAGAAAGTGTGCAGGAATTAGGGTGAAATATGAATGTATTTCAGCATCTGATATAAACCTGTCTCCTTCTCTAGCCAAGTTCCTGCTAATTGTGCCTCTTCACAAAGATTTAAGATACCTACAGTCTTACACAGCGATTTCCAATTTCTTGGCTAGGACTAGTACGTGCAACAAGGAGACCGCGTGTTCTTAGACTCATTAAGAGCTCCTCTGTTCCCTTCACATGGATCTTGGAATACACTAGGATTATACTTTTTCAACTGTATCTTTGATTTATTAGGCTTAATGCTCCTGAAAATATCAAGTCTGAATCTTTTAAATCCAAGAATTAAAAAGTTGTTATATTCATAAGTTAGGAAGATATTAATTTTAGATTAATGATGAAAGCACATAAAGAAGCTGTATTTGTCTTTCGACACAAAGACTATAGCCATAAACCAAAGCTGCTATAAGGCAGAAAATACCCGTGAGGGATTTGTAAAGGATGTAATAAAAACCTCACCAAAACCTTCTTTCTTAGAGGATAGCTCCCTCTTACGTCTCAAATGGAGAAAGCCAGTTCTATAGCTGCTCAGCTAACCATACTCGTAGGAATTCCTTTCCTACGAGGAAAGAACTTCTAATTAAGAAATTGTTTGCCATGGTCAAGATTTTCTCTGAAGGCAGCTGAAGTCTCCCCCGTGACTTACTAAGTATATTGAGGTCTGTATATATTTGTTGTGGACACATATCTTTTAATATGGTGATTACACAACTACATGGTCCCCAATTGCTTGTTGAAGAAATAATAAAATCAGACTGACAAATAACATCAATAAATCAGTTGTTTTTGGAAAAAAAAAATATTTTTTCTGCATAATTAATAAAGAGATTTTTTAATCTAAATTTTTTTCTATTAATTTTACTTTTCTCTCTCTCTTAAAAATATCCTCTTGAAATTCTGTGATGGGTCTGCAAACCAATAGCATAAGAACCACTACCAACACTGATACTATTTCTGTAAAAAGGAATACTATACACACAGAGAAGCATCAGAGAAATAACCTCTATTACCTACAGAATAATGACTTTGCCACCTAAAACTCTCTCATTAAAATTTGATCTTGGAAATGTTCATGAGGATCAACAGTTACAGAAATAGCCACGTCTGAAAATGATGAACTTTCTTTGCATTATGGGATATTTGTCATACCCATGGTCACGGGTTTCCTTTGTGACATAGGTCACAAAAATGATTTTTTTAAACAAACTTGGACAGAACATGTTCTGCATTTTGCAGGTTTGCTGACAGGTCACAGTTTACCATCACTACTTCTTACCACCTCTCATCCACAACGCACATACTTGCAGTTAACCTAAGATTCTTTCCTTTATAACCCTGCAAAATACTGGCTTTCTTTATAAGGCAAAAGTCAAATTCTCTCTCAGAAAAATGATACTGTTAGCCTAAGAAATGAAATGTCAGGCCTGACAGTCATATGTATTAGCAGTATTTGAACTGGGTCATTGATCCACTGAAATCAATTTATGAAAGACAGAAACAATGCTGCAATTAAACAGGGGCAGCAAGCTACATGTGAAGCAGTTATTTTTGCTATACAGCTTTCATACCTCTATCATTTCTAATGCTTTATTGTAGCCAAGGGACAATAAAGTGACCCAAAGGTCACTAGGATCCCCTTCACGGTCATTGGCTTCCATGAGATTCAGGTCCATAAATCCCTGTCTTGTTAGTTCATTCTTCTTCATATCAAAATTCTCTGTTTAAAAAGAAATGTAAAGTAGCACTTAAGCATCTGTTCTCTTTGCAGACCCCCTTTATCCACCCTAAGCCAAACTGCTTTTATGTCAATGAGGTTTATGAGAAGGGGCCATCTTCCAGCCTCAACCTCTCCAAACTCCAAGTGGTAGAGTGCCCTTGACAATCCACGTGTGCTTTCCTGTGGGTTTTACAGAATGACCAGAGATTGCTTCTCCTCAGCAACACCAAAAATGGGTGAAGTTTTTTGTTGTTGTTTTTCTTTTTTATTTCCACTGGTAGTATCTGCTGTGGTTGAGATCTAGGGAATGGGGAACATCAGGAATTAAAAACAAAAGTCTGGTGGGGGGGACAGCACGCTTAGTGCCTGGATCTTTTACACAGAAATGATTTACTTAGTTCCTAAAAAGAAATAAAGTGCCAATAATCTTAACACCTTTCTCTTGATAGAATATGGCAGATGGACCACATCAATGTCAGCAAACACATAATTGAAATGTTCCTGTGTCACAGATTTTTAAAAATGGTTTTCTCATCTTCATAACAATGCTAAATCTTTACTATATATTATTAAAAAGAGATTACCAATTTAATAAATCTATCTAATGGTACTATGCTGTTATAAACGGCTTGAACTCTGGTGTCCAGATTTATGATATTTGTCTCAACCCTTTAACTGATTAATGACCTGGCAATACATTCACCATATTCTTTTCTTTCCTCTCTTGCACACTTCACACACACACACACACAAACACACACACACACACCCCACTCTCCTACTCTTATTGCCACTAGAGCACAGTCATACATAGATTATATATAAAGTGTAGAAGAGCATGTAAAAGGATGAAGAAAGAGAAGAGAAATTGATTTATAGGAAAGTACTTCTTGTATAATTTTTCCATTATTCAGCAAAATCTCGAGTGTCTTACAGTGTCTTACAGTGTTTCGGGGAGAAATATTTGACAGGACTTAAAAATTTTCAAGTATTTTGGCCTCAATTAAGCAATGTATCATAGCCTATGAAAGAATTATAGTTAACAGATAACACAGGCTGATCTATGATGAAATGCCATATTGACACTTCAGACACAGGCTGCAGAAAAAGATGTTTAATACAGAACCAGCTAGTTTTCATACAAGGGCTTCCAAATTTCCATTCTAACCACTGACTTCAGCTAAACTGCCAATGCTTGGAAACCACAGCTTCCACGTGTTGTATTCTCTCCACAGCACCATTTGTGGTGGCCTTATGAGACAACCACGTGTATTCAAGGCCTTTGCAGGGTTTAGCAAAGCCATGGAATTCCTTTCTTTCTCCAAAATTGATGTTTGGGGCCCAACACTGCTCCTGCAGGCGGGCAGGATGTCCAGTGCTGTATATGAGACACATACCTGCAGACTGAGCAAGCACAGCTGAAAGGCTCCTATCTGTCACAGCTTCACGATCTCACTCACAGAAGTCTCAGAATCTCATAGCTTCATAGGGGGCAATTTGGGTAAACTGATGCACTGGGTATGAACCTTCAAAAGGTAGATTTCTAATGAAAAGAAAATGCTTAAATCTGGAGAAATATGGTTGCAATATACTTTCGTAGTGTAATACTTTCTAAGATCTAATCTAGGCAATTTTAATGAGCCCTAGGTGTCCTTGTTTTAAAGTTTCATAGACACACCGGTCCCTGTCAATAATCTGTGAAATATGAAAGCAGTTTCACCTGAATCTACAGAAAAAAAAAAGATGCAGTGAAAAACTGTTAGAGTTGAATTCACTATATGATCCATGATTAGAAAGCTACAGTTGTGTCTTTCTCCTACAAAACTTTTAAAACTTTGCAATTAGCAATAAGAACTTTTGCAACAGAAGATCAGTGGCATGCAAAAGAAAAAAGAAGGGACTGGAAAAGGATAAAACACAAACACAGAACATGGAAAAGAGAATGGTAATGACAAGTTCTTGGTATAGTCTACGATATACTTAGTGTTTCTATGCTGTGTACATTGTATAGTGCTATAAAAAATACTTGCAATTCATTTTATAGTCCTAGTCAGATAGATCAAGCAGAGAAAAAAAAAAACAGCAAAACCCCTTACCCTTACATACAGCCCAGGCTTCCTCATCACATTTCTCTCCACTAGTCCTCAGTTCAAAGAAATTGTATTCTTCTAAACTCAGAAGTCCATTCCCATCCAAATCAATGGTTTCAAATACTTCCAATAAAGTCGCTCTAAAAGACAAAAAAAGGAATTCTATTTATAAATAAATCTATTTATTCTATTGTCTTGCAGTACGGTTGATAATTATTCAGTGTATTAGCATTCTGTACAAAAGCTAGTTTAGAAACACATCACTATGGGCAGCGTGACTCAAGGCACAGACTTTTGTAAGAGCTACCAGCTCTGCTTGGGAACGTGACTCACCGCAACTCCTTGGTAAGCGCCAGTTCTCCATCCTCACCTCTATACACCAGTTTTGCCTCTCCAGTAATTTGAGTTTTTACTTTCTTGAGTCTACAGCCTGTTGTGAATGGGAACAGCCAATAAACTCCTGATCCAAGCTCCCCTTTCCATCCAAACATCTACTCTTAAAGGAAGACAGAGAAGTTATTGTTCAAATTATGTCTTCTTTTAATAACAGTAGTCATACAAAAGTGATGAATTCCTTGAAAATACAGGTAATGTTAGATATTTCCCTAAAGAAAACAGGTCTACAGTAAGATGCTGCAAAATGCCATTTTAAATACACAAAATCTCCTATTGCAAATCTCTCAGAGAATCTCCTTGCAAAACCAATTACAAATATATTTAGTAGGAGAGATGAGGGAAGAACATTAATTATTGGAACTGTCCAATGACACTACCACCATTTTTACCTTTGTAACTATCTTAATCTTTTTAATCTTTTTATTTAACTCAAAAACAAATTCAGTCTGAGTAAGAAAACCCACCGAGTTCTTCATTCCCTCCCCAATTTAGAAACTTAGTTCAATTTACATATAAAATTTTTATGTAAAAAATTCACAAGTGACTTAGGGTTTCAGAAAGAAGCTGAGTTCCCTGCAGTTTGGAAGGAGGAAATAATGCTGAAACTTCTCTTCCCTTTTTATGGCAATAGTATAAAAATATTCAATACACAATTAAGTTTAAAAATACATATAAAGCACAGAAAGAAAATTGCCTTGGAATTTTTAGAGTACTGGAATATAGATGAGCTTCTACCAAAATTCTAGAGGGAAAGGTATTAAGAGTATATTGATAATCAGTAACTTAGCAATATTTGTATCACTTCAGACTATAGCCTTTACAGGGACTCAATTGAACTTCCATACAAGTGGTTTGCAATTCACCACATCCAAAGGGCATAACAAAGGCAGTGTTAAAATCTTCTGACTTTGCAGAAGTTCTGCTAGTTTGGGAGGGGAATATACACAGCTGAGATGCTCCTGCTTTCTACTCTGAAACAGTCCAGCTTGAATTTCTTTCAAATACATGGAAAATCACCCGTACAGCATTAACACATACATTTACATATAAAAATTGACTAATTATAGAAATAAAATGAAAATACGTAACCTCTTTATTTTGTTGTTCGGTAAAGCTCACAAGCTGTAAGTTATCTTGGTTTTCATTTTCCTTCAGAACATACAAAACTGTATCCACTGACAACCACGGACAAGATCTTCCTAAAAATACATTAAAAACATAAATATTTAATAATTGCATAAATTGATTTTCTTTGAATGCCAAAGGACATCAGGACATTTTTCTATTCTAATTAAAACTTTTGTGCCTGTTAATGCAAGAAGGGACAAATGCAACATTTATATGTTACTAGGATTTCTTTCCTAGTTAGACCCATCAACAGAATTATTCCACATATTGTAGCTGTCTTACAGATAACAAATACTACTGGCAGTTCAAATATTAAGTCCTTTGAAAGCAAGGGAAGCTATTTTCATTGTTTTCTATTGTATTTATTACTTTTCTTTATCATTATATTCCTAGATATTTGCAATTAAATATACTAGCAAAAATATACTATAAAATATTGTTAAATTCATTTTGGGTGGAAAATTAGATTATGTTCAAGAAGCAAGAAATACTCAGGATGCAAATCTCTAAAAGATAAGTGTCAATCATTTAAAAGAAATAAATAACAAGATACTGCTATTTAACATCACCAGTTGTTTTCTATTTGTCTTAAGCTGGACTGAAATGCTGGCCTGGTCTTAAATTCTTTGCATAAATGTCATTTGAATCTCTGATCTTTTGTAGCTGCTCTGTCCTTGAAGGTAAACAATCAATGAGTTATTTAGTGGTCTTCCAGTTGATCAGTTTACAGCAAAACTAGCAATGAACTGTAGAACTTAGTTTTCCTTCGGGTATAAATTCCATGTGAATCAAAGACACTAGAGAGTGGTTACAGACCATACAAATTGCATATGCTTTCGTTAAATTTTTGTGAAAATTTCTGAGCTTTCATAAAAGGGTAATTGCTCTGCTGACAGATAAATTCTTGCCTTACATACCAGTATTCATAGAATCATAGAATGTTCAAGTTTGGAAGGGACCTCTAGAGGTCATCTAGTCCAATCCTCCTGCACACACAGGGTCACACAGAGCCCGTGGCATAGGCTGTGTCCAGGTGGGTTTTAAAGATCTCCAGAGAAGGAGACTCTTTGGAGCAGTCTGGAACACACACTGCAGCACCAAGAATCTAAGAGACTGACTGAATTTGAAAAGACAGATAACGGGCTTAACTGTTTTGCACTGCTCAGGCAGTGAGAACAAGTAGGGTAAACAGAGAAGGCAGTTTGACAAGTAAATTATATCTTTAATAGGACTCTGTCAACAAACATAAATACTATAATATCTAGCTGATTTTTTTTACCCAGCTATTGTGACAAATAACAGTTTTGATAATTTAAGGAAGTTCTCTGCTTTTCCATTAGTGCGGCAGGAGGTATGGTCAATATGTAGCTAGTTTCATAGCACTTTTCTTTTGACTTTTTTCTGTGTGTGTTTACATGTGCATGCGTATGCACATACACCTGCGTTTGTGTGTGTGTGCATGTATGTGAGATTTATCAGTAGGAGAAAAAAGGTGCTTTTAAAGAAAACATTCTCCAAGCAAAACTAAATATGCTTACCTTCTACCTGACAAAGGTTTAAAGGCTTGATGGTAATACATACAGCAGACCTCTGAGGTAAGTGCAACCTGTATTTGTGGCTAATGATTTCACCATCATCTTCTAAGTAGAAGCATCCTTTGGATTGTGCACAGTGCCATTCCTGGAAATCAAGCAAATATTAGAAATTGTCTTGACATTTCATCAGCATCAAGGATTTTTCTCTGATATGTATTAATCTGATGATCTAAACTACGTTTAATGAATACTGCATAAAATACACCTTAAAATGCTGCACTAATCTTATCTTTTTAAGAATTATCTAAAATAGTCCTCTTTGTAGTCAATCTCCTCCAGTTGATGTATTTTGCAGTCACTAACCTAAAGGTGTTAAGCAAGAGCAAGACTTTGCTAGTACAAGTGTATCTGGGATGCCAGGTAAGCACTTTATTAATATGGAAAGACCACTCCGTCCTGTACAACATGTCAAATGAACCAGCAACAATTATTGTAGTCTCAGTTCTTCAATAGGTTTGATAGCTTAGTGCATCATCCTGATTTACATGGTCCATGGAGAGCAGTTTTGTCCTATTTGCTCATCTTCTGACTTTTTAGTGTTATTCCAGATTAAAGATAAAAATTATCCTGCACTTTTGCATTCATGTAAGTGATAGATGTACTTAATGTAAGGACATAAAACAGGCCAAATAAGAAGAGAAAACATCTCAAGGAACAAAGTCTGTGTTAAGTTGCGACCAACCAGAAGCAGAAGTTGAACAGTGCTTTAGGAATCACATACTAAGTTGCTACTCTCGCAGGGACCATAAGGTGGTGCTATACTCTCTGAATTATCGCCGTCCCAATATAAAAGCTATACAATTTGGAAGTCAAAAGATGATTTTCTGTTTTTACTTGCTGCCTAAATCCAGTATTCTAATGCTACTAAAAAAGTCATGGGAACTATCCACACAGCTATGTGTGATTTCAAATAAAGAGACTGCTCTGAGATATTTCTTTTGCATTGCGCAGACCAGTCTTTCAATGACTTTAGTAGAGCAAAATGCAAAAGTGAGATTCCTTAGCAGGGATCATTTGTTTAGGATGATTTAGTTACTCAGAGCAGAGAGCATTTTAGAACACAATACACTGTTTGTACTTGTTTTGTTAATACTCTTTAATTTCAATTAAAAACTATAAGAAGAAGAATATTTTTCCAAAATTTAAAAGTTGTCTTAGGCTATTCTACTTAATCATCAATCAACTGCAGCTGAACAGCTCAGGATGTTGTTTCTGCACATCTAATATTTACAGAATTGTATATGTTTTGTCTATTAATTTATTTCCAGGACTTCAAACATGTTGCACAACTTCATTGGAAAAAATAAATGAATAAAAAAGAAAAGAGAACAAATAGGAGACCTATCTTGCGCTTATGAACATGTTCAATGTTTTCTGGTTTTAAATTTAGATGCTCATAGTGTTTTGAATTCAAATATATTTTTCCATCAGAACCGCAACTTTGGCATCAGTCCAAATTCATGATGGCAATATTTTCTTATCCCCAAGAAGCAGTGGAGATCATTTTTTCTGAACATAAGATTAATGAAAAGAATTTCTATCTTGTTGGATCCTGATCCACAGCCTAAATAAACCACTCTGTATCTGTTGATTGATTTTGATGGAGTTTGGGCCTTTAATTTTGATTGGGCCTTTAATAGATAGGGTTGAAAAAATACAGCAGTTCTACTTACATACTTACATTTATCGACAGATCTAATTTTTTTGTATGATGCTAATCAACAGTAATCAATATCTGCAGTTGCTAACAGCTCTTTACTTGCTTGTAAAAGAAAAGACAGATCCAACACTGGGAAACTGCAGAATGGTTTTATACACTACATTTCATGTTTGAACAAGGTGAAATTGCAGGTTAAATTGCATAGAGGTCCAGATACCTAAACAGACTGCAAA
>JAUBOD010001057.1:1279788-1290771 GCA_032353885.1 Nothura maculosa
GGCCCGGCCCGGCTCGGCTCGGCTCGGCTCGGCCCGCCCTCCCGGAGCCGCGGCCCGCCCTCGCCGCGCCGTTTCCAGCCGGCGGCGTTTGGCCGCTGCACGGCGGCGGCGCTGGGCGGGAAATCTGCAAGGCGGCGGTAACGGCTCAAGGCAACGTTATGTCGTAAGTACCGCGCAGGGCTCCGGGGCGCCGCTTGCAGCCTCTTCCCTCGCGGCCCCTGAGGGGAGCGCGAGCGGCCGTTGGGGCGCGCGCGACCGTTGGGCGACCGTTAGCGGGGGGCGGGGGGGAGCGGGCGACCGTTGGCGCGAGGGCCGCTGTGAGGCTCTGAGGGAGGGAAGGAGGATATTTTATTTTATTTATCTTGTTTTCCTCCCTCTGTTTTTTTTTTCTTTTCTGCATGGGCCCCAGGAAATATTGAACGTGAGGGTTCTGCAGGAGAGGGTCTTGCCTCAGTGGAGTTTGGTGGCTTTGGGATGGGTGAAGCCCCCTGGCAGGACTCCTAGTCTGTCCTCTGCTTGCTCACCTTCCCCTTTATCTTACTTGTTCTTCACATGCGTGTGAAGCCCACGAGCACTGGTGGCAGGGGTTGAAAAAGGGGTAGAAGTCACTTGGTGTAGGTGGTTTGTGCAGAATTAGCACCTGGTTTTGTGCTGCTTTACACTTATTGTGCCCATTTTCTGTTGCCCAAATAGTGCCCTATTTGGATTAACTCTGCTCTTATTGCTCTTATTCTTGACAATTTATAAAAAGATGGGCAGAATAAAAGACTAGTGCTATTTCTGATTACCTTTGCTCATTTTGGAATTATGAATAACAACAATATTGTGTAAGGTATTGCTAATTTCAGCCCTACAGGTGAGGCCATAAGATGCCATCCTGCCGTTTGTGCCTAGATTTGGGCTCTCGTACTTTACAGCCTCTTATACAGCTTCAAAGATAACTGTTATGTTAAATTTAAGATAGCTTCCAAAGTGTGTCAGTCTTTCTCTTGGTCATTTGAAATTAACCATGCCAGAGAGTAGTTATGCAGAGTTTCTTATGTAAAACATGAGCTTTGATTCTTTTTTTTCAAGTCTGTTTCTTGTTAGTTGTTTGAGCTTAATTAGTATTTAATCTGAATGTGGGAAATAACTGCATATAGCTTCTGTTTTTCCAATTAATTGAATGTTTTTTGCTACAAGTTTTGAAGTTAAATCAATACAAAAGTACCACAGGGTTATTTTTCCAGTGATCACAGAAGCTTAAGAGGAAATTAACTGAAGTGCTCTCAAAATGCATTGCAATAATCCCTTGTGTATTTTTAATGAAAGGGAATACAACCAAGTTGCTGACTCATCTATTCTTTTTGCCTGTGAGGGGAACCTACTACACCTGCATGCAACTGTTACCATACCATTCATAAGTGAATTTTGAAGGAGGTAAAGTTACAGATATATGTAGAGTTAAAAAGTATCTATATACATTCTGTTTCCATATAGAAAGTTAAATTGCACACTTAGACTCTCCTTGTTGAGTAGTTTCTCAGATAAATTGTTTCGTCTAAACACTGTTTAGGTGAGTAAAGATCTACTAGAATCAGTAAAGACCGACAGTGTGGCCCACAATGCTAGATTAACAATATGCTATACCAATTGTGTGCATTCTTTTAATATGATAAATATTATGGGCAAAATGCTCATTGTTGGGATATGCAGCAGGCTTTAGAGGTACTTTGCATAGTTAAGAAAAAAAAAAGAATAAGACCTGGAAGGGACTTTTTGAACCAATTCATAGGTAAGAAACATAGATAAGCAAATTTCACCTTTCTGTTTCCTTCTCTTATTCCAATTTTCACCTTTGATTCTACTCCAGAGCCATTGTAAGGCTTGTCCAGACATGTGAAAACTAAACTGAATCTGGGGCTCTTCCTCCATTGCACTTTCTAAAATATTTTAGAAACTTTGCTCATACTATAGATGCATGTGTAGGTTTTTTTCCATGTTATCTTCTCACAGGTCTGAGAGAAAGCCTTTGGTCAACTGAGTCTTCCTGTTAGATGCTGTATGAGTTGCGTTCCATTGGTTTCAGCCAGGGAGCAAGTGTAGACAGAAGGAGCACAAAAGTTAACGTATTTTAAGTGATTGACAGATCCCCAGAGATTTTCCTGCTCACAGAAGAGGTAACTTATAATAGCCCAGGAGCAAATAAGACAACTGAGTAGGATAGAATCTGTCTCTTCCTCTGGAGAAATTTGGGCTAAGTCAACTTCATGAAGCCCAAACTGCCCCCTCCACAGCTCCTTCCATGGGGAGGTATTTGCCTGCAGTGAGGCTGCCCTTGGCCCAAGTATTTGCAGTGGTTTTGCAGGCCAGCAGAGGGAAATCTGGGCTCTCTGCACCTTCACTGCTGAACCCAATATTTGACAGACTTTAAATAACAAAATCTTGACAACTCCACAGTTTTTTTCCCTAAGACTTTTTCTAAATGTTTATAATTTAGTCAGATTTTCATGTAGTTTCTCATATATCTTCATCCTAAAGCTATGTTGAGACCTAGATTCTGCTTTACTTTGGCTTCCAGCTTCTTTTGAGGTCCATCATAAAAACTTCCATCATAACATGCCTTAGTATAACATGCAAATGCATTGGCCCCTGGAGCATCCTTGCAGAGTAGGTGTTCTAATAAATATAATGTTTCTCTGCTGCCATTGGGGTGGAAGATGTAATGGAGTCTGCATTCCTTAAGCAATACGAGTTGCTATTTAAAAGAAGAAATACACTGTAAAGAATTCCATCAAATGGTTACAGCTTTAACTGCCCTTTGGCAAGAAATCTAGTCGCTTTTTTGTATAGGAAAATTAAATGTTACCTGTTTACTTGGCTTTTTGTGGGATTTTTTAATCCCTTTTAAAAATAGATAATTCCATCCTCCTTTTAATATTTGTAAAAACATTTTCCCATAACACCATTTCCTACATTATATTTCAAAGATGTATTTTCATTCTTTTTTTTTTTTCAAATGCTTTATTTCACACTTTTGGAATAATAGAATAAACTAAAAGAGGATGTGTTTGGAATGAGCTCAACTTAATTACTTATTATTACTTAATTATTTTCTGAGATGAAAACTGAACTGAGTTCCAGAAATATGATGAGTTATATGTGTTTAATGGAGACTGTCTTTATAAAGACTTTGGTTCCTTATTTTATAAAATGCTTAAAACTGTTGTTAAGATTTAAGAATGTGCTTAAAAAGTTTCCGTTGTCTCTGGGAAAAATAGTCTTAATTTATGTTGACCTTTCTTTCCTTTGAGTATTTAGTCTGCATTCAATAAAATTTTGATGACTGCTCTTTAGAAGACAGCTGTACGATATAAAGTATTATAAATATTCAGCTTTCCTCTCCTAGCGTTGCCATTAACAGCTGGGCATCCAGTTCAGCAGAGCAGATTTTGCAGAGAGAGCTTGGCATGTTCCTGAATCAGTATAGTGAAGAAGACTAGAAACTATTTTCTAATGGTTTGGGGACCTGTAAAGACATAGAGCATCTGTTCCCCAGTTAAGTCATAGCCTGGTAGCACTGAATCATGTTAAGAGCTAAAATGATGGGAAGAACTACTTTTTTCACCTTGGCTGTACCTGTGTTTTAAATGCCTAATACATTATTTCTGCTAATAGCAAAATAATTTCAGCACTTGCTCAGAAGGTATGTAAAAGATAATTATCTTACTTTTCTTTATTTTTTTATCTCTAGTCATTGAGAAAGAGACAAATATACATTTTAATAGAGTCCTGTGCAATTTCCCTTCAGTGTCTTCTTTTTATTTGTGGTATAAAGAATTGGATTTTCTTATGCAAACACTTTACCCTTCTAAATAAGCAGTGTTTTTATTATGTAGTATTTTAACTAGTTATATATTTGCTTTAGATGACATTAGTTTTCTTATATACTATAAAAAAATGTAATGCATGTATGAGAAGGATAAATGACTTTACTGATTATAGACCTTACCACGAGAAGTCTTTGTGCCTAGCTGTTCATAAAACTTGTCCATATCTTTCTCTTGTAGAGCTAAGAGAGCACTAAAGTTGGACACTGTTAAAAAAGATAATGTGAGTATTTTGTGTATGGGATCATCTGGGGAGCTGTATATATATGTATATATATTTAGAGCGAGAAAATGATATTTCATTAGAACCCTGTTTATAGTGTCACAGATTGGATGTTGTCTAGAAAAATCTCAGCAAGGCACAAAATTATTGCTGAAAATCTTAGAATAAAATTTATTGTGTTCCATTTGTCATAGAATTGCCTGGCTTTAAATAATGTATGTTTACGTGAGTGGGTTGAAAATAACAGGAGAAATATGCATGCTTTTATTACCTTCACTATTTATCCAAGAGCTGAATGAGTTAGGATCCTTCATGAAATCATTTATTAGAAATTAGCTCTATTATACTGGAAGCAAATGTTCTGTCATGTAATTGTTCATGTAACAATATGGAATTATGATAATGCTGTAATCTGCATATTATAAACTCCAAAATTGAAATGAAAACATTAAAGGCATTTTCGTGACAAGGATATAATTACCTCCCTCAGCTAGTCTGACATAATGGAACAATAAAATGCTAACACTGCCATGAATTTCACCACAGTTATCACAATAAAAATAAAATTGTACTGTTGCTATTATTTTTTGTAAATGCAGCTATACTGTGCTCCTGGTACCCGCATGTCGTGACATATGTCATTTTATTATCCACTCCTATCAACAGTGAGTGTTGCTACAAACACCCAGACAGAGGAGCTGGGAGTGTTTAAGGGAAGGAAAAATTTGGAAGAGAATATCAAGAGAAATAGCTAGTCAGTAAATGAGTTTCCAATAAATCTCCACATCTATGTCATTTTAGAGAGATTTGTTTATATGCAATACCTATTTGGAGGTCTCATTGGGTATTTAGCAAACTAGAAATTTGCAATTTAAAAAATTTGCTACTTTTTTTTTTTATTTAAACAAAGGTGGCAAAATACCGCAGTGGCACTAAAAAAAAATCATTAAGAATTTAATTAGCAGCTTAGTGTACTATTACCCAACTTGTTCTGCTCAGAATGCAGCTGTGACTGTAATTTTGCATCTGTTTCTCAAGTTCTGGTAATATTTTTGTAGATGAGTGGTTCAACTGAAATTACACCCATTTTTTTTTTCCACCTTAAATCTATTTCTCTCTCTTCTTCCCTTTCCTTCTCCCCTTCTTCCCCACCGCCAGGTACTCTGAAATTTTTGTGAGGCCAGGAGCAAGACTGTAACAAAACCAATCATTCACTTAGATGACAAGAATATGCATATTTATGTGGAAATAGGGGGAAAAATGCAGTATTATGTTTCAGGGCTTCAGGACATTTAAATCAACTACTAACTATGTGAAATTAAGAAGAAAACTTCTCTGAGTTGCATCATAGTCCATTATACCTGTTAATACGATTCATATTCCTAGTTTTATATTTGCTACCTCTGTAATGTATACTTTTAGACACACATACATATATATGTATTTTTAGGTATATATATATATATTTGACTTGGGAAGCTATAGATTGAATGGCTTAATTTTTTTGTAAAACTGATTTCGTATTTGTATATACATTCAGAAAACGGAAGTACATAAAGTTAGGAATTACTTGGGCAAACTATTACCAAGTAAATGTTAAGAGAGGCTTTGACTAGTTTGGTTTCAACACATAACCCTTCTGTTAGGGAGAGTGAAAATCAAAATGTATTTGTTTGCAAAAGGACAGTTTATAAACATTGTAGGCTCAAGGGATATGGATGGTCTGTTTTCTTTAGCTAATATTAACCTAGATTATATTACTGCATTTTAGGTACCTGGAGCAACACCCTTGACCAAGAAAAAGAATCTGAATTCCTACTCGCCAACAACAGGAACATGCCAAATGAGTCCATTTTCATCTCCCACAAGCCATAATGTACAAAATCTTAGAAATGGTCCATCAAATGGTTAGTTGAACATTCTGGCTTTCTTACTGCAACGCTTTTCTGGTTATTGGCTTGATATAGTAATTTATGTCTCATGTGGTATATTTGATTTCTTGTTCCTCTTAAAGAATTTAGATCTTTTGTGGTAAAGCTGGTGTTGATCTTTAGCTCTCCTGTATTTTGACTTTTTTTTTTTTTTGTGGGGTAGGTTATTGATCACTGTGAAACAAGTTTTTCCTTGTGTTGATCCATATCAAAGTATTTTGTATGACTTTGGCTGAAGGAAAACAAACAAAAAATCTGAAACTGGACTGGCATTTTTGCCAATAATCATATCCATACCTTAGAAGTTTGTATGTTTACGTTAACAATGTCCTACCTTTTGTTTACAGAGCTGTTATGTCCTACTGATAACTTGCTGTTTTTTTTGTTGGACATGTCTCCATGCGTTTACACAATCATGATTTTAGTATAAATAAATTATGATTTTTTAGAAGTATTTATTTAGTAGATCATACTTGCTTTTATATAGGCATATGTTATTTTTTTTAAGGGCTAAGAAACCACTAGATCATCTAGTGTGACTTTATTAAATAAAAAGAAAAAACAATCTTTCTCTGCCCAATAGCATTTGTTGTATAGAAAATGGTTAAATCCTGATTTGAAGGCTTTGAAAGACTAAAAAAATCCATCACTTCCCTTGTTAGCAAGTTTTTTGTTGAATTGCCTTCATTATTTAAAAAAACCCTAAATATATATCTATATATTCTCCTGTCTTACTTGAATTTGTCTGTCTTTAATTTTCAGCCATCAGTTCTTATTATGCCTTTTTGTTGGGTTAAAGAGCTCTTTATGCCTCATATATTTTGGAATTTATGTGCAGTAATTGAGTTTCACTAACATTCATGAATTATGATGAGTAGAAATATTCTGAGCAGGATAGAGTAACCACTGTTTGAAATTTATCTAGATATCTGGAAATTTTTGCACTAGATGTTGCAGGATATTCTCCCAAAATGGATCTCCAAAATGGGTACTTTGGGCGGTGGAGGAGGATTGCCTGTGAGGGTTTTTTTCATAAAGTTGGGATTGTTTTAAAAGGAATGCAAATGAGATTTTTTTAAAAAATGTACTCAAGAAATGTTGGGATCTATCAAAACTGGTCAAACTAAAAATGAAAATAACTTGAAGCTTGCAAGTTATAAATACTAGAATCTGAGAGCTTCTCATCCTTTTTCCTTATTAAAAATATCAGACTATTGGGGAAAGCATTGAAGCATCAGGTGTTTGTTGTTATGATAGCTGCATTTTTTTTCTGATTTGTGGTTGTGTTAGTAAATGATAGTAAGCAGGAAACGTTCTACTTTTTGTTGTACTGCCATTTTTCCTTTTGACTTGTCTTGTGTGTTCCTGTTTGTTAAGCACTTCTAACTGGATAGTTATGTACTCCTTAGAGTTGAAATCAAGTTAGCTAGCAGTCAAGCCCCACTGTTTTACAAACTCTAAGTGTGGAAAGTAACTCTTCTATTGACCAGTGTGGTGACTTAGTTTGTTAGGGAACTTTCAGTTTTGATGTCTACATTTACATCTACTTTACTTTTCTGCAAATAGAAGGATATTTTCAAAGTATTTCCAGGGCAGATGTCTAGGAGAACCTCTTCATAAGTAATGAGATTTTGTATTTCCAGCCTCAAGATTTGAAGGTATTTCCTGAGTGGCCTGAGAAACCTGTGGTTTGTGGTTATTATTTGTTTTCACCAACATCCCTTGCTAAACATGTATTTCTGTTCATCCTGTACAAAGAAACGGTTCAAGACCAAAGGCTGCCAAGAAATTTCTCTAGTAAATCAGAGATAGGGCTCTTGTTAGTCCAGTCAGTTAATATGCCCGTGCTGGCATCAGTCATGTCACAGGTCAGTTCTTTTCCCTAATTTGGTTTATTATTTTGTCATGATGGGACATGACAAAATGTCATATAATCTGATTGTATTTCCCTACTGAAACTAAGTATGGACATAAGGGAATGTTCTTTTTGCCTATAGAAAGACAGAGCATGTGTTCATAGCTGCCATTTAGATGGATAATTATTTGGTAATATAGCTGTAGCCATGTGTCTTCCTCTGCTCATATAGATAAAAGATGGTGGTATGGACTTTCTCTCGCATCACAGATTTCAAGCTGTTCTTTAAACCCACCATTTCACTTCTCCTTCTGAAAAAAAAACTTTTATTTCAAGTATTCAGGTATTTTAATGGATGATACGTAAGGTGATAGCCTATTCTGTTTTTCTGAGATTGGCATGTTAGAATACAACAAAATGAGACTTTCTTGCAATGAGCACCATTAGCTATAAGGACTTATTTTTACGCTGTGTGAAGTATGCAAAGTTGCATGTGTAAATGTGCTCTCTCTGAGGAGACAGTTGGAAGTTACTTGTCTTATGAACATGACTAGGCAGAAGTGCCTCAAAGAAGACTAAATAGCCAGACAAGGCTAAGATTGTTCAAAAATAGACGCTTATTTTACAGGAAGACATGAACCACCCCTATTGTAAGACAGTTTGCCTTTATGGTGTTGCACTGTATTCTTGAGCTGCCTGATAATCTGTATATTCATTGGAAAAGTACCCAGAATCCTATAACCCATTTATTTCATAAATTTTTAAAATAACAGATTATTAAATCTTCACTAGTTCCTCACCATTGTTGGCTGGTATATTTTTAAGATTTATTTTAAATGAATTTACTTATATCCAAATCAATCTCGGCTTCTGCCCTTCCGTAGTTCTGGTCTAACAGCAATTTCGGTTGGATAATTGATGGCTGATTTAAATGCAAGTTCTAGAGTACTTAGATTTAAAATGAAATCTTTTGGGGTCTTAACCTTTAGCTACTGTAGTGGAACAGCTTAAACTTTTATAGCACCTTGTCATTCTGAGAAATTTCTAAACGTTTTACAAAATATTAAAATTAAAACTTAATCCACCCTTGAGTGCTGATACTTGTATGTAATATCTTAAATCTAGCAAGAAGAACTCCAAGCTAAATACTTTGTGTAGTCTCTCTTTTTCAGCCTAGTGTTACAAAGAAGGCATATTACTGGGAAGGGTGGAAAGCACCTCACTGCAGAGTCTGTTCCAAATTGATGCATTTATTAAGTCCCTGATTAAGACCTGTGGTATTTCCCTCCAACTCTTTCCCATCAGGCTGCATTTCAGTTTTCCAACTGCCCCCACCTGAAGCATTTGTAAGAAAATACCTTTATCAGTTGTAGTGGGGATTAACTAAATGAATATGCCTCTTGGAGAACTTTTAGGGGACCAGAAAAAAAAAAAAAGATCTCTTTTTGGACACATGAGTATGGTCTTGAGTAACTCCAGGTACTAGGAACTCCAAAACTGACTCACCTGGGTGCAATTCTATGTCTCTAGCTGTTATTGAAAAGCAAGGGAAAGAAAAACAAATCAATGCACAAATTTTACTCTGCCCTTTTCATACGTATACATGCACCCTCACCATCTTTTTAGTAAGTATCCAATCTGAAAGTATTTCATCTGTTGGACAAGAAGGTAGAACTGTATCAAAAAAGGAGAACTCTTAAATTAGAGTAGAAAAAGAGACATTGGATTAGAGTGAGTGTGTGACCAATAATGTTCTACATTATATGAAGTCTTCAAGCTTCAAGCTTGGCCATTTCTTTTCTTCAAATGTGGCTTCTTTCTAGCTGGAACACAGACAAGCAGAACACCTGAAGTGCTGAAAGGGGACCATGCAGAGCACCTTCAACAGTTAGAGCTACACTAGTTCCAGTAAATTCATCACAGGCTTCTGGACTGTGGGATCCTATCAAGTTTTCATTAATCATTCTTAATCATTCTGAACAACCTGTAATTATCCGAGAATTAAATTTATTGTTGTAGCATTAGTGCTCTGAATAATTCCATGAGATCTGCATCTTAAAATAATCTTCCTGAAATCTGACTTTGAAATAGCATAGGCTGTCTTTTAAATATTTAAGTAGTAGCTAGAAGGGATGCTCTTTTTTTCACTGCTATGCATAGCCCTCTTGAGTCGCTAATTGGAGGGCAAGCAGAACTGATTAATGTAAAGAGCTGATTTTAAAAACAGCAATAACTGATACACTTGATAAACTTTTAATCTGTTTTGTTCAAATATTATTTTTATATGCTTTTTTGGAAAGAATAAGTTGTGTAAATAGAAAATTAGAGAGGAACTTCTTTTGTAATCAAATGTATACTCTCCATACTCTGCATTATACATACAAAGTCTCTGTAGCTCGCTGTTGAACCACCTTGAGTAGATGGCAGTCAATGAGCCAGAGACTTTATTTAGTGCTGCACTAACTTTTTAATCTTGTCAGCATCACTGAAAATCTCTCCTACATCCTGTTTTGGGAAAACAATATTTCTTCTGTGCTTATATTGGAATCTGGTCATTTAAGAAAGTGACAAAAAGTGACAAAAATCATGCAAATTTCTTATCAGAAGGGCAGTTTATTTTACCATATTTGACTTGTGATCCAGGATTTTGTTAATTGAATCCATTGGATTAGACTTTTATGCTAAAACTTTATTCTTGCTTCCTTACAGAAACATGCAACTGCTTAAAATATTGCTGCACTGAAATATAGAAATGCAACTTGACGTGCAGAATAATGGCAACTGACATATGATTTATCATGCCCCATCCTATGACAAGCACTCAGCTAGAATATTGTATTGTCAATATAGGATGTCAGAGCTTTGGAAGTAATTTGCACCGTCTCCTTGTAGTTGCTTACAAGATGGAATTGCAGCACAGGCACTTCTTATTAAAGGAAAATGGAGGTTTCGTTCCTCTGTCATTGTGGTAGTTTCATTAGACCTGTGCTAATACGCTGGATTTAGGAAACTAACAGAATTAAAGGCTTCTGCCTGGAACACAGAAGCAGTGTGTCAGAGCTGCGTTAACCTCCAGTTATTAATACTATAATCTCAAAGTTTCCA
>JAUBOD010001057.1:1303422-1326581 GCA_032353885.1 Nothura maculosa
AACCTTCTCTGCCCTGGTTTAGGAGACAATTTCAGGCCTAGCCTGACTCAACTCCGTGTAATGCCCCAGGCCGCTTTTAGATCCCCACATTGGATTTGGGCATCACATCGTATGTGAGAAGTCTGTGCCATCCAAGAAATCACTGCAGTCAGAGGAGGACAACTGAGAAAATGAGAAACTGGAGAGAATCCCCTGGGGGCCTCCACTGCTTAGATTCCTCCAACTATGCAGGCTTCCACGCAGCCCCTTTCCTTATAGAAGTCTTTCTGGCCTAAAAGCCACTGTGAATACCTAGTTGTTCTCAATAGAACATAGAGCAAAAAATTCTGAATTGTCTCTTACCCTTTTGCAATGGTAGAATGGAAATGAAGCCTGAACTATCAGCACACACCAAGTTCACTGAGATCAGAGCTGATCATCTGCTGTATAACCACTTGGAAATCTTGGCACTCAGAGGCACCTGCTTCCAGCCCCTTTCCCCTTATGTTCTCATTCCCCACGTTCCTTTCTACTCTCACACGAGTTTTTTTTTCTACTCCTTCCAGCCATCTGCTCAAACCATCAGCCCCTGCTGCCCTCCTTGTGCTGGGGAACGGGCCCCAGGCCCAGATAGATTTGCCTCTTTTGCCATCACCAGGAGGTCTCAGGGATGGTTGTCCCTTTTATGGTGTCCTTGATAAAGGTCTTCTGCTAGTGACCTTATTGATTTTTATTTACTTGTTTAGTATTACCATCCAAAAAAAAAAAAAAAAAGATCAGCTTCTAATACTGGTAACACATTATAGTCTGCTTTGTGTTCTTCAGTAACAATTTAGCACATGTGCATACATTCACAACTAATTAAGACAATCTCCTAAATTCCTGTTGCTCAGCTGAGACACTAACTATATGGAGGGGATTCTCTTAAACCACTGCAGTAGCTTATTAAATTCCTGTTAGTGTGGGGATGTGCCCAAATTCTGTGTAATTACTGCTATAGATACCATTGGTGTGTTCATGAATGCTGGTTTCTTCCTCCACAGAGCCCGATCGTCCTGCTGGGAGCTCCGAGTTCCTTCAGTCGCTCCTTGCCTGAGGTGCGTAGCCCCCGCCCGCTGTGCCCCTTCTGCCGCTGCCTGGGCCGGGGAGGGCAATTTCAATAATGAACTTGCTTAAAGCATCCAGAGACCAATACTGTCTGTAGGCCTGTGGTCAAGACTAATAGCTCGATGGGAAAACAGTTGTTACTGTACATGTGGTATCTCTTACTACTGCCTTGTTAAGCAAAATGACATCTATTGAATTTATAGAAAATCTGTCTCACTCTGAAACATCTGATAGTATTTCTCTGTGTCAACACCGTCAGTTTTTAACTAGATGTTTTTTCAAGAAAGGCATTTCAGCTGGAGCACATGGAACCAAGGCAGGAAAACTTGCCTTTTCCGGCAGGGCTTGTTTATGAATGCCATGCACTGGCACCCGGTGCTTGCAGTGCCCGGGCTCGGGGCGCTGCCTTCCTGCACAGCCGCTGTCGCCGCACTGTTAATGCAAAGACAGACTCCTCTGCGTGCTCCTTGCAGCCCCTTGCAGCATCTCGGGCAGGCTGCGCTTGCTGCCTCTGCACAGAATCCAAGCGCTCTGCAAAGAGCTCCCTGCTCAGGAGCGCTGCAGATCACAAGCACTGCGTTAGGGAAGGAGCAATCCCACAGAAACCACTGAATCGGGCACCGTGCTCTGGCTAGTGAGAATGATGAAGGAATCACTGCTAGAGAGAATAAGATTTTTAAAAGTAAGATGAAATTTAGCCCTTTCCATTTGTTTAGTCTTACGAGTCCAGACTGGATTTGAGCATGAGGCTGCTCAGGCTCATATAGCAAGTAGCAAAATGGAGCAGTCTGGGGGTTGGATTGTGGTTAGTTTTTGACTGTCCAGGAA
Organism: Nothura maculosa; assembly: GCA_032353885.1. Lineage (NCBI taxonomy): Eukaryota > Metazoa > Chordata > Aves > Tinamiformes > Tinamidae > Nothura > Nothura maculosa. The sequence goes on from JAUBOD010001057.1 coordinate 1,305,337, forward strand.
TAGAATATTCAGGTATGAGGAGAGGAGTGAGCATGGGAGAGAGCACCATGGAAATCCTGGACACCCTCAGGTTTCAGTCATAATTTTGGACATAGGCATCTAGAGCCGCACAAATTTGTGCAGGACTTTTGTAAAACTCATTGTAAACTCCTCATTCAGTGGCGGTTTAATTCAAGCTGCTGCATCATCTTCACATTCCCAGAGCAGAAAGCAAGTACTGAGACTCCCCAAGAGGTGTTTTATGGGGGTTAAATTCTTCTTCCTTTGGCTACTGTTGTGGTTCCAGTGTTGTAAGAGAAAGCCCAGATAGACTGACCTTGTCTATCAGCAGATATTACCTGTGCATGAGAAAAGAGGCTGCTCATGTTCCATAAATTCTAGTGAGCCAAAAGAGTATGAGAGCCGAAGCCAGAAATACCTGCAGCTGGAATCAATCCCCTTTGCAGTGTGAGAGCTTTCTCCTCAGAAAGCTGAAGTATTCTATGTACTTGTGATTTTGGATCATGAATAAGTATATTTACAGTCTTTATAAGCTGTATAAGTGAATTAGCTCGGGCACATGCATTTTGTTTCCCAGTGAAGCTTAAATTTTGTTTTGCAATCATGGCAAGTAACCTAATAGCCAAAAAAAATCTGAAAGGAAAAGAAAAATTTTACTACAAGCTGATGCTACCCTAATACTTACAAGCTTCTTTTATATGTCAGAGGTTTTCTATTGCTTGTCCCTTACAAGCCAACAAGGCCACTGTCCCAGCAAGCGTCTCCCTCCTGGGTGCAGCAGCGTGCCCGGAATTTGGGGCTTGGACACACCGTGTAGGAGAGCAGAGCTCGTGGTCCCTTTTGTAGCTGAACTCCATTCAGCAGCATTCCTGAGTGCTGCAAAATGCACAGAGTGACCTTTGTATGGCAAAATAACCAATAATCTGTTTAACTATTGTACTACATATATGTATCTATAACTTATTCTGGCATATTAGTTTAAGCTACGCTCATGCTGACAGCAACTACAGGACTTCAGTTTGAGCTAGCTCAGAGCTCCCAAATCATCACTAGTACCAGTCAGTGTCCTTAAGAATGGATGGTATTTTCTAGTCAGCAAATACCTATTTGCAACTTAACCCCCCTAAAAGATGCATTTACTGTTTCTTGTTTACTTATGCTGAAATATGACCGACTTTTATAAAGCTCTTCTTTTTCTGACTGTTCAAAAAATGCCTATGGAATAACTAGAAATCCCTTATCACTTATCCAGGCAGCTTTTTAATAAGATAAATAAAGCACATCCTTATAGCAGCTGAAAATGCTACTGCAGTTTAGTGGAGATAATCTGTTGTGCATTACCTCAAGGGGCTGGAGCGGGGACCATGCCTATGTATTTTTTATATAGTGAGGCCAGTATTGGGCAGGTCTATAATTGTGAACAGATCGTATAGATGATTGTCCTGTTGTCTAATTGCTACTTATTTTAGTCATTCCTTATCTCCACACAGGCATCATGTGAAAAATGCATTCCACATCAACCCAAAGTTCTACATCTGCTTGATTGTACTTAAAAGGAGAGAAGAAATGACTGTAAACCTATCTCCCCAGCAAATACCAGTTAGGGACTGCTCACTGCGCTGGGCAGGTGCACATCTAGATAAAATTTCTGGCATCTATTTAAACTTAACAATGTGCACAACCAGATAATCTCAATGTAAATAATACATTTCTTCGCGGTTGCTTTATCCAAGTGCGGTGCTAAATGCTGATTTAGCTTTACTGCTGCATGGAATTAAGCTATTTCTTTTGTAGGCTCTTGCTGCAAATGCTTCCATGCGGCGTCAGTGGAAAACCAGTGCGGTGGCTCTGCTTGTCCCGGGAACAGGGTAGGGAGAAACCGTGTGAAGGGACGAGCGCCGCTTCCCAGGCGGGCAGCACGAGCTCCTAGTGGCCACGGGAACAGCGGCCTCCAGGACAGGGCTGCTTGCAGGGGCTACTGGGGGGGAAGATTCACCCAAAAGCCAGCAAAAGATCATTTAAAATAACAGATATCCATCCATAACATTTGCTATTTAAGTGCTCCACTTCTAATGCTTTGTATAAGAGAACTGATAGGATTTTTTTTTGTCTGTTTTTAATTATTCTCAAAATCCAACTGCAGATCATGTTTCCCAAATTGCTGAATTAAGTACTGTTCTTTCTCCTGTTAGATGATGGCCGTTGTACTTCAAACAAAATTGAAATCTTTTCTTGCTACTACTACAAACTAGTGTTCAATGAATTAATTTTAACCTCCAAAGTTTTCAGAATCAAAATGCTAAATGTGTTCAAGTATGTGGTTAAACATACATGTACTCAAGTTTTGAAACTTTATTAATAAAAATACTTTCCACTTTACATGTGCAGTCTGACAGATGAGATACTGCCTGAAGGGAATTGTATCAGTTATTCTGCTTCTGCACTTCTGTTTCAGCTTTGTGTTGCTGCTTTTTACAGACAAAAGATTCACCATATTATTGCTTTGTGTAATAACAAGATTATTTGAGTAATAGTTTATGTAACCTGATTATAACCTCAGTATTTGAAAAATGAATAATTATTGATCTAAGAGCCTGCGAATGAACTGCAACCTGTGTGTGCCTTTCCAACCAGTGCAGGAGCTGAAGGTTTTCTGCATGGTCTTGCACGGCAAAAACAAACTATTCTGCAGCAAATGACAGTAAAAGGTGAAGAGGGACATTGAGCTTCAGTGAGAAATTAAACCATGATAACAGAAGCAGAATAAGGTTTAGTATTTAATCATTTTTAGGGAAATGGAAAGAGGAGGGTTTAGTGTCCATGGCAAACACTGCCTGCAATGCTATTTCAGCCGTCGCTTTCTCTGACCTCTCACTGTACTGGCTTTTGCCTTTCAGAAACAGCTGGCTCTGTTAAGAACCATTTCCCAGTTCCACACAAGGTGGATCATATGGCTCTCACTTTATCACCCTTGGAGGCCATCTCAAGGACAAAGAAAAGAGATCCACTCAAAACTAATGTTTTTGTATGGGTAGGAAGCACTCCGAACTGATCTTGTGACAAACAACCAATTAAAATGTGAAGCTCTTCTTCCTTCCACTTTATTTCACTGCAGGTAGAGGTTCTTCAAGCTGGCGTCACGTCAGGCAGTATTTCTCCAAGTTGGGTTTGCATGGAATGCTACAGATTTTATTTTTCAGAGCCTCTTCAGACAAAGATTCCTATTTATACGTCCTGACATACATCAATGCCCACTCAGCCACAGCCTTCTAAAAAGAAAGAACATATTGTGGGAAGACAATCCTGCATGCCACAATTACAGTCACACCCTCAGAAAAACTACATGCTTGTGAAAATATTTAAGTTTTGTTGCTTACAGAAAAGCAGCCAGAGGAGGGAAAATGCATTCCCTGCACTAAACTCCAGGCTCTATTCAAGAATGCCCTTCCTTTTGCTCATAGCTGGCACGTTTGTAAGGGTGCCTCTCATTACTCCTTGCACAGCAACTGAACTGGAAAAAGGGAAGGGAAGGAGGTGCCCCATGCAGGGAGCTGCATCCTTCACCCCGCTGGAGTTTGCAGAGCAGCTGATTCACACGCTCGCGGTTTCCCTGCGCCGCCCGGCCTGGGACGTGCTAATGGCAGTGACAGGGTGGTATTTTGCAGCGAGCAGCGAGGTCAGGGTTTAAGTCTTTACACAACGATGGCTAATTTTGTTTTTTAATACACAGCCTATTTTTCCCCGTTCTGCTGACAGCTATTCCTAATTACACTACCATGAATTGTGATTTCTTGCTGCATACTTTAAAGTTGATCTACGTAAAGTGGAAAGGGAAAAATTAAATAGCTGGTGACAATTCAGTCTGCCACTTCATTTATGTTTTTTGATTGGCTGTTGCTTTTATTTTAGAAGAAGTAAGTTATGGTGGGTACACCTTTTTTTTTGGTCTGGCTCCCAGCTAACATGCAAAGCTAACTTCCTTTTTTTGCTACATTAATACTAAAATCTAACTCTGCTGAAATACATTAAGCTTCACTTTTATTCTTTATGGAGTAGCTGTTAAAACCACCAATCGGCTTTTCTGGTTCTGTTAGGAACAACTCTTGAGCCTAAGGCTGATATATGTTAAAACCACATGATATCTGCTGATCTGCAGCAAAGAGAAAGTGTGCTCCAACCCTGCACATAACACAAGAACCCAGCCCTCTCCAAAGGCTACATCCCAACTTCCAGGCATTTCAAAGGCTTATGTTATTCTTCAGCCTTCTACACATATTGGTGCTGTAGGGAATAAGCCATTATAATAAACAAACAATTTTCATATCAACTTGGACAGAAGCCTGAGCAGAAGCTGCTCTGGAATTACGGTCCTTACGTGCTGCAGAAGTTGAGTCCATCTTGGGGCTGGCTGTACAGACCTCCTACCTGTGATCTTGACCATGAGGTTTTCTGCCCTACAGCACCGAGCTGGAGAAACTGTTCAATTAGATCAAAACCTCAGTGGAGCTACTGAAACTGCTGCACAGCCTTTTCGCTAGCCTTGATCCTGCAATGTGTCACAGGAAAGAGCAAGAGAGGACAATAATAGAGCATACAAGACAATTTATGCCATAAAAAAACACTCAAGATAACTTCAAGTTTACAGTCAAGAGTCACTATGTAAACAATACAACTTTGAATTGCTTATATCTTTTATGCTGGGACATGTGTAAACTTAATGCTAGCAGAACAATATGCTGTTTCGCTAAAATATCCTGGCTTAATTACTGTAAGTTCAAAATTTGGTCCTTTAGTAGATATTTTAAGTATTACAATTCTGAAGAAAACTCACCAAATATAATTTCCAATGCTCTGTGAAATACTTCATCCTCAAAATAGTCTTTAATCATTTCATGTTTAAGTGTGCGTAATGTGTTTCCTGATTCTCCTTAGAGCACGCAAATTGTGTTACATCAAACAGGTCTGGTGTCTGCAACACCAGACACAATCCGCTGAAAACATCCTGTCCGTTCACTTTACTCCTTGATCTTCACAAGTTAACTCGTTTTCTTCTGACTTCTACTACTTTTTGAGTCCCAGAGTATAACAATGTTAAAATATAGCAAAAAGAACAAGAAGTGTAAGCAGGAAATGATGGACACAGCGAGGGGGAACAAATCTGGTAGCCGCTGGGGAGGAGTCACTGCAGCGCTCAGTAACGTCAGGATGCCCATCACGGCTAATGAAAGAAGAAACTGCAAGAAAAAAAGAATGGTGATTCAACAACTTGAGAGTAAGCGGTTATTTTCACTGCTTGGATGGCCTATATTCTTAATTCTGTGGCAAGATGACATTGCAAAAATATTACAACCTCCCTCCACACTGACACCACATGGCTTCACTGTTATGAGGTTTTATAAGAATTGTGGGCACTACACTGGTTCATATCAGTATTTTAGTAATATGAAGAGTTATGAGTAAGGGCTGTGAAGAATTAAAGTTACTTACCAGCTTCTTAACGATCTTTGGAAATGACTTAAACCAAGGAACATATCCCTTAATAGACAGGGAGAACGATTTCAGCTGCAAGTCCTCTGCTGAAGTCTTGTCAAATATGGAAAAGGACGTGACACAAGCGGTCAGGAATGCCAGGGTTGTCACGGTGTAGGCGAACAGGAGCCCGTCTTTCAGGAGCAGGGGCAACAGGCTGTTAAAACAGAATTGCCCACAGAAGTGAGCTAACATTCCAAGCTGTATTTCAAACAACTTAGAGGAGAAAACCCATTCCTATTGACTAGACTTGAGGAAGATTGCTATTTTGGAAGAAATCCGACTCACCTGAAGGTTGATACAAGTAAAAACCACGTCGCCATGAAAGGAATTTCATTGATGATTAAGCAGACAGGTCTGAAATGAAACCAGAAAGGTGACAGTTGAGCAGGCAGCAGCAGCACGTTGTTCCGCGACCTTTTGCACGGCTGCAGCAGCAGTAGCCAGAGCAGCAGCGCGAGCGGCACAGCAGGGACGCGCTGCAGCCCCGCACACCTGCACAGCAGGACAAGCAGCAGAAACCGGCACGGCCACTCCGTCCCGCTCCAAAGTACCCGGGAAATAACTGCAGCGTGGAGCAGAGCTTTTAAAATCATGTATTTGTGAGAAAGCAGTGTGCAGGAACAAGCACACTGAGAGCCCTGGATTAGAACATGCGTATGGGTGAAGAACATACTCACGTTGCCACCAGAAGAATGGATTTTTCATGTACTTGAAAGGAGAACAGGAAGAATGACAACGCACAACTAACCTGGGAAGAGGAAATCAGATTTCATGTATTTGACTGCAGCAGAGCCCTGCGTTACCTTCTCAGCCGGCCTTGGTTGTACATAAATGAATTCAGTAAGTTTAACAAAAAAACAAAACAAAACAACCCCTAAATTTAACTAAAAAAAGTTTATCTAAAAAGTAGATCATTTATCTAATTCTTGTGCCATCCAAAATTAGAGACCTACTCCTGTAACCCCCTATACATATGAAAAAAGTTTTTGAAAGTTTACTCAGAAGTAATTAGAAAACATTTCACATAAGCAAAGCCCCATATTGCTAAACTTGACCTAAATATCATCCCTGTTGAAGTAAACAGCTATTCACATACACAGAGTTAAGTCTCTGCAGTGAGAACCACCCAGCTTTTTGAGGTTAAATTTTGTTAATCACCATCAGTAGCAGTCAAAATCTCAAGTAAGCAAACAGTTACTCTTCTTTTTCCAAATAGAAAATAATGTGAAACACAAACCAGTTTTTAAGGAAGTTAAATGGTGGTTGCAGTCAATGCTAAAATAAACACTCAAGCAGAACTTACATTTTAAAAAAATTATTTGATAACTCTTGAGAAACCAGCACTATTTTCCGATAACTCTGATTTCAAAGAGAAATCATTTTGCAGTGATGTTACTTTGCCTAAATTTGCATTCAAAGATTCATGTGAAAAAGCAAACATTTCAGTAAAGTGGTACAGTTCTCTCTGCAAACTACTAATGAGCCTGCAATGCCCATCGTGGGAATTTTTATTGAATTTTGCAGCCAATACCTTAAGAAAAGCTATCACTGCAAACACAACAAAACAGGAGAAATTTCAACTCTATACAGGGCTTTATTGCATAGGGAATCTTCTAAAGGCTCTTTAGAGGAAACTAATAAAAATACAGCATTAAATAAAGAAAATGGAGGCTAAGGGAAAAAGTCTGTATTTAAAAGACTAGTCAGGCTTCGTGAGACTCTCTCGGATACTCAACTCTAAGAGCAACGATCTTGTGAGGCCAATCTCTTCATGAGAAACAAAGTGACGTTTATCAGCCGGCACTCGTCTGCGCACGGTGACCACTCTAGGAAAGGACTTTCTCTAAAACACCAGCACTTGGTGGTGGATTTAAAATAGGAACAATTAAAAACATGCACTTACCAAAGCAAACTTAAATCCTCTGAGAGATGGCTCCAGGGTCAGTTTTATACAAGTGGGAAGCAGGCTCAGGAATGTCACAGCAAAGCTAAAGAAAAAATGTCCTTTAATATGTGAATATCTACTTCAAAAATATTAGAGAATTTTGTAACTTATAGTTTCAAATTTCGGAATTACAAGTTAAGAATTTAACAGTAACTTTCATGTGCACAAAATCACTTAAGAGTCCTCAATCACAAGAGTGACACTTAATCTTTCCTGAAATGAGTGGTTTTGAAAACGCAGTAACAATTGTGTCGTTTAAATCACTATGTAAACAAGCAGAAAATTACTCTTAAGAATAACTTCAAGGAAAATATCACTTGAAGAGAAAAATATAGCATAAGAAGAATGTTTTTCAGGATTTTAAGAATCTCTGTTTTTTGAAAAAACACTATCTTGCACTTCAACCATGTCTTACCTGAGTTTGAGTTGAGATTGAGGTGATACCATATTTTTTATCTTTATCAAGACACTTAGACTGCACCAAATATTGGCTACTTTATCCTGGGGAAAATAAAAAGAGAGCACCCATTTAACTTATGCTGGTGACAATAATGGGGATGGCAGCGTTGTTTCCTTACCAGCATACTGCAAAAAGATACTTGCAGATGTATATAACTCATATACATAACTCATGTAACTATTTACATCAGTCTCCATTCAAACATGGAAAATTAAAAGAAACTAGATTAAGATATCCTAAAATAACTGAGAAATAGTTCATTGAGACTGCATGTTTTTACTCGTAAGCCCACATGTTCTATGAGAATAAGGTTTGAAATCCCTGTCTCCAGGAGATGTCTGCTCACGTGACAGCACACGCAAGATCTTTCTCAGATGTGAAGACATTCCCTATATTGTCACATTTCATTACCTCCCTGCACGTATTTAGCTGCGCTCGCTCCTTGCTAGCAATGACAGAGTTAACTGCTAATAAATCACGAAGTCTAAAGACATTAGCAGTTGTGCTAGGATCACTTTCAAAATTAAATTTGTAACTACAGCTATCACGCTCATGAAACTCATCCCCAAACAGCTGCTTGAATCACAGCTGTGTAGACATAACAGCAAGAAAGCTGCGCACACCAACAACTGAGCCACCTTCCTCGTGTGCTGGCGGGCAGCGGGGCTACGCGCCGCAGCTCCGCGGGATTACGGGGAGCAGCGGGGCCGCCCAGGCCAGCGCACGCACCCGGCGCCTCCTCAGCGGCCAGTACGACCGGGCAACCCGCGGCATTTGTTACCGCTCCTCCAAATGGGAACCGATTCAAAGAACCTGTTACACGCAGCCCAGGATAAATTTCCCGGGCATTGCTTACGTGGACAATTTCTCGTTTTATCTACGTTAGCATTCAGTAAGTCACTCCCCGGCTCAGAAAATATTTGGACTAATATTAGACTAAAATTCTCCGGCACTTTGAGGCTCATCCGTTCTTGCCATTTACGGGTTTTATTCTTTAAAACTTTGTGCTGGAAAAAAAGTAGCATGATTGAAAATATTTACTTATAAATTTCAGGCAGTAGCCAAGCAGCAAGATCACTGTTGGGGCAAGGGGACATGAAGGGGTTTTTTGGGGTTTTTTTTGTTTTGTTTTTTTTTTTTGTTTTTGTTTTTTGTTTATTTTAATAAAATACTAGAGTGTACTCTGAGAACACTCTTGTACTGCAGTCTAACCAAAATGTTCCTTTGGTACATCAGCATTAGCCTTTCAAGGAGAAAAGAGCTGTTTGTGGTATTGTTCACATCTAAAGATCAAATCCAAATTTAGAATTAGGCAACCCATGTAAGCATTTGCTTTAATCCCAGGAAATCAAACAATGAAAATTCAAAGCTTAATTTTCTGGAAACATCTGAAGCTGAGAATCTGCTTTCAACAGATGTAATATTAAGGCTCATCCTGACTGAGCACAATACCAGTCCCTTTTACTTGGGAAAAGTGGGTTCTTTCTCTTATGAGCCTGGGTCATTAGTTTAGGTAAGTGGTAATTGCTTTGCAGGATTAGGGCTGACGCACTCAGGACCTGCAGCTGTCAGGAACTTAAGCAGAAGTAAAAGCTGAACTGGTCTAAAATTCTTGGAAAATATTGTGGAAATTTGTACCGAAAAACACACACACATTGGGTCAAAAAGGAAGCTCTCGGTTCCACCTGAAACCCTTTTAAAACTAATCCTGTTAAAAAAGCTGAGCAGAACCAGAAGGCACTGACTGAAGTTGTTAACTTTTAAGGCTGTATCTTCTGACACTGTCAATTACTATGGAATCCATTTCAATGGAAAAATGTATGGATTGAAGCATGGGTTTGATGATGGGATAAGTGTTGTCTACTCATATAATATCCTGGAAGATGCCAGCTGAGCTGGGGTTAAATACTGGATTAAATAACTGGCAAGAAATGACTGCTGAGGAAGGCAGCTCAAGTTACGAGCGCTGTGGTGTGTCCCCCCCATGAAATCCCAAAAGGTCACCATGAAGGGTTCTCAAGGGATCTAAGAATACGGAACATTTCCCGGCGGGAGGGGGAGAAGAAAACACGCGTGCCTCGAACAAGCCTCGGTCAATGGGAAAGAGCCTCCGCAGAACCTGCAGCACTTGCTCCACGTCCGCACAGAAGGGCAGCCAGCAGACAGCAAAGGAAGCCACCACCGTCCCGCCCAGCTTAATTAACAGTATCAATCTGCAATAAAAAGAAAAGCTTCCATCAGAAAAGTTCTGCTACTTGTAACAAATGGCAGCGTCTTCATTTAATACTTAAAAAGGATTTTTTTCCCCTCCAACAAAGGTAGCAAATCTGAATAACAAAAACTTCCCATACAACAGGAAAAGCTCTTCATGCCCAGCCTGCTGAGAAGGACCATGAGAACTGCCACAGAGCTACTGCTCTTGGGCCAATTCGGTTGCCCCTCTTCACCCCTCTTTAATTTGGGTTACAGAATGAAGAGTGTAGCAGAGGGACAGCTTAATGCACCTTGTTATCTAGCCAGGGGACTATAAAGTACAATTAGGTTTTTAACGAGGATCTCCTCCACAAGAAGCACTTATTTGGCTTGCCAGGAAAGCATTCCAACAACGTGAGCACCTTCCACCAGAAGCTCATTCAGAAACCACCCCATGCAACATGATGAACGACATTCTCACTGATAGGCGGCACAGCTGGAATGTGGAGCAAAATAAAATGGTTTAAAATCACTTACCCCTTTCCTCCCAGTCCCTTCTTGAAGCACTTCCCAAGCAAATAGCAAAAGAAGGGGGCTGAATGGTAAAGTTCCATTTGCTTGTAATTTAAGGCCAAGCAAAATGCGACTGAACCCACAAGGTCCCAGTCATGAGACAAAAACAGTATTCCCCACAACGCCAAGCCAAGGCTCACTGAGTTGTATATGGTTTTTAATGTCAAGGACAAGATAAACTAAAGAAGCAACCTCTTAATACTTGAAGCTAGTGAATAAACGCCCCGGAGGACAAGGATAACACAGCACACAGAGTACATTTTTCCAAGCTACTTTTCAAAATGTGTTGCCACTTGCAACTTTTGCTCACAAACAGAAATAATTTTACTTACAAGGCCAATAATGTGGATGTCTAAGGCTTGATTCAAACTTTGCACAGACAAAAATGAGGACAAGTTTTGCATATATGTGTCTTAAATACACATGTACTTTTCTTTCTTTTCCTTGATTTTTTCATTATTAGGAGTAAGGCTTTCAAGAGTCTCTCCTTCCTTGCCCCAAAAGATGTGTACAGAATATTAAATCATTTTACCACTTGAACTGCATTTTTCTTTAGCTCAAGGAGCACTGCATGGGGAATACATCACACAGTGCATCCTCATCCGTGCCCAGCTCCTGTAGCTGCTCATACTACACACTGGATAACAGCCACCACCTAAAGCAACGGTGCTTCCTTCTCACTTTAGGAAGGGGTTCCCAGGCTTAGTAAAGCCTAAAGAGACCAACAGGTCTTATTTAACATGGAAGCTTTTTGTGTGTGTGTACTTCTACTTTTAGGCAATAAAAGAAATCCGATAAGAGATACTTGTATCCTCAGCAACTTCCAAATATTTTATCCTTATCAATATAGTCAGGACAATACATTCAGACTAAGTTTTTTTTCCCACTCAAAAGTCACCATATAATTTTGAGATCTCCTCAGCTTCACATCCACAAGCTGTTCTACCATAGGGCTGTGACCTTGCTAGGACAGGCAGCAGTTAAATTAATCTACCGACTTCTTCCGAGCAGCTCCAGGTAGCAGTTACTCACACAGAGTCACGGGGCTGGAAGTCACCCAGGAGGCTACGTCGTCCATCTGGCTGCTCAACTACTGTGTCTACGGTACCTGGGTCACTCCTGGCAGTGTTTGCTGAGCCTTTGCTTAAACATCTTCGTGCTGCAAATTGCACAACTTCCACAGGCAATAAGCTGCAGCATTTCACTATAATTTGAATTTTTTTTCCAAATTTGAAAAGATTTTTAAAAAAATCTTTCACATTTGAAAATTTTCAAATTACACTGAATATCAATTTTTCACTATTTGAAAGATTTTATCTTAAATTTTAAGCCAAATATTCCCTATAGTAGTCAACAATCTCCAATGAACATCAACTAACTACTGGGGTTATAATTCTTGTGGACACCTCTGCTTTGATGTGGGCAGAAGCCCCACTCATTACTTCATATACAAAGTTAACCTTTTCCCAGTTAAAGACAAGAACAGTGTTATTTCATGAAGTGAAATTCTTTTCACTACAAATACAAGGATACTGAAAATGTCCGTGGTCAATAAGAATTAGGCCTGGATAAAGCAATATACAGAGTGCACTGGAAATCTGGAAGGAAGGATCAAACAGAGAAGGAAAAATAATTATTTATTTAAAGGGCAAACACAGTGCAATGCATGCTGCTTCTGCAGTGCAAAATTTGGCCTTCAGTAGTCCCCCCTCAATGAAAGAAACCTTCCCTCTCCAATTAATCTTATGTCAATAATATTCTGAAGAGTTAAAAAGAAGGAAGTTTCTCTATAAGTAAGAAAACACTGAAAGGAGCCTGATCTTTTCCTGCCAACCAGCTTAAAGATCACTCCCATCTGCCTTCACCCCTGGAACTGTTCAAATATCAGAAGACTTCTTAGTTCAAAATATGTTTTTACCTTAAGGAGCATGTGTGGCAGACGCTCCCAGACTCCCCTATGGCACAGCATAAATCCTTTCTTTACTGTACAGATAATAAATTTGACCAGAAAAATATTTCCGGAGTTCACGGCTACTAAACTTCAGTGCATCTTGTTATTGAATGCATTAAAGTAATTGCTGTAGAATAAGTTAATGGCTTCTTTTAACTGAAAAGTCTTTAATACAAGATATACCCGATTGCCATCAGTTTTATGTCAACCATTGTGATGTTCTGTACATTAATCAACGCACAACCTTCTAAGTTTCTACATGGTTTAACTATATGTTTAATTTACAGGTATCAGATACTTGCCTTCTTTTTTGTAGATGTGTCTTTTAAGCAATTACAATATAAAACAACTGCAGGAACATAAATCAGCAAATCTGCAACAAACACTGAAATAAAGATTAACTTCACATTAGAATCCTCCCAGATATTTTACTGTAATGCAATCAACATCGCCTATTCTCATTTGACTCTCTCATCTGAATCTTTGACTTAGCAGGCGGTTTTACCCTGTTAACTCCTCAAATCTTGGTTGCATTTGGTGTAAAACCCCCAAATGTAACAACTACAGAGTTGCCTCCCTTTCTCATATGGGTTTTGCATCTATTTAACATCTAAACTTCAATTTAATCATTTGCCTTGATTGAAATTCCAGAGCTCAGCAGGATGTATTTTTCAGTTTTTCATATGTTGCATTAGAGTACATTCCATCATAGTATTTCAGAGATTGCTGTGGCCTGGAGGTCCCACCAGAGTTGTTTTCAAGTATTTTGCAGAAAAGGGAAAAATTAAGCAAATAAACCCCCAACATCAGGAAGATCTTCATCAGAGTCACGGAGTAGTCTCACTTTAAAGGACAAAGAGAAACAGACCTACAGAATTTGATCTTGTTAACATTTCTGTGGCTCTCGCTGCTGCTGCCCCAAAGCTGCAGCCTCCATGCGCTCAGCTGTCCTGGCTGCTGGCACCAGCTCAGTCAGTCAAGGAGCACACGCTAGTTCCTCGCATGCCGCAGGGAGCGAAGGCATTCTGAATTCCCAAAGAAATCAGCTCCAGCTCAGCCCAGCCAAGTTGTTGGAAGGCACCACAAGACAGAGAGAAATAAGACGCTCTCAACTATGGCAATCTCCAATTTATTTTTGTGTGAATGTAAAGTGGTCGGTAGTTTAAAGTTAGGGATTTGGTTCTGATTGTCTGCTGATAGCAAACATACTAGATACCCGGGCCAGAAGGTCTGCCCACCTGGAGTTATGGAAACTCCTGTTTGTGCTTAAACCACCAACTTAATTCTCAACTGTCGTCTTAAATCCTTATCAAATTCTCAGATTATTTCTATAATCAATTTCCTGAAAAAGCACAATTTTTCTAAGAAGAAAAGCATACTTCAAATCTTTTTCTGGGTCATGAGCTGTCAGAGAAAATGCTTAAAGATACAAGACTTTATCCATATGATGATTGTTTTGCAGGCTCAAGCCACAACTAAACAAATGTACCCAAGGCATTAGCAAAATAAATACCCCAACACTTAATGCAAAGGTGTAACACCAACAGCTGCCGCTCCGCATTCCAAGCTATTTTAATGCACCATTTTAATGGCTATTGTTGACAGAACATTATCAGTTCCCCTAAATTACTGTTATGTCAAGTTATCTGCAATATTAAAGAATATTTCAAGGGCAGTTTAGTGCTAATGCTTTTAAGTTTCTTTCCATCTTAAACAATTACTAGGAAACAATTTGTGAGGCTTCTGAAGCCCAGAACTGCTTTGATGACCATCATGTAACTGGTAAAAGAGAAAAAAGGCACTCGCCCAAAAGAAAGCATTTGATAGAACTCTACTGTCACGTACAGCAAAAGACAGATCTAGACTGGAAGAAAACAATAAAAGGACAATTTGGCATCTGTCATCGCCCAGAGAAGTAGAGTTCACTGGCCACATCATTCATTTCTCCACAGATACAGCTGCTGAATTAGATTATTTACATTTTTGTGCACTTGTTTTATCCTTCGTGTTGTAGAAGCAGATCAAAATAGTCAAGTGGTCAGAAAGTGACAGAATGAAAATGAGATTTAGTAAAGAGCTGGTAAAACATAATTCTACTTTTCCGTTAACATATTTTTACTTTTCTGTTAATACGAGTTTGTTTTCAGAAACTGGTTAGCATTTGATAAAAATGACATCTTTAAAAATATAAAGTAATTCCTCCTTTCAGAGAAAGTATACAAATTCCTAATAAAGATCTCTGAGAGCCTGCTAAGTAAAGTCAGTGAAGGCCAGTCAATTTGCCAAGTAATTTTTACAATAAAAGCCAAGCTGAATGTAAAATAAAATTTGTAACTATCAGAACAGAAAAATAATGGGTCTAGGCTACCAGGAAGTAGCATCACTTTAAAGTTCCTACTAAAACAGTCGAGTTGAAAAATTCTCTGTACATTTAACATTATCAGTTTCATATAAGTGAAAAGAGCAGCTCTGTTAATAACATTTAGATTTGCAAAATCACTCAAAGAACTGAACAAAAATTGGTGAAGAGAAAGAAGTTCCAAAAATAAAAAGAATAAAATGCTAATTTGCAACCTAGACAACTTTGTAAGATCATCCTAAGGAAACAGAATTTTCCTACCTGTTGCACGCATAAATAACTTATGTAGTTGACTCTCGTACCCCTGAGATGTGTGCAGAGCAATCCAATCAGGATTTATTAACTTGGCACTGTAAAAGAAAGTACAGGCACATCAAAATGTAGACAGTTCTCATTTCCCTTTACATTCCTTTCAGCAATAAAGACGACATGCACAAGAGCATATTCCGAGAATTAAGATGAACGAAAAGAAATATTTCAAAGAGCAACAGCGACCAGCAAAAGGTTTCCCTCACCATTAGATGAGTTTACACGATAGAGATCAGCTGCTATTTCACAATTAAAAAAAGAAAAAAAAAAAAAGAAAAAAAAAAAGAAAAAAGAAAAAAGAAAGTTGAAAATGAGAAAAATGGAATACAATATTTATCAGGACAAGATAAGTACTTCCAGCCTAGTCCCACTGACTTTAAGAAAAAACAATTGTAAATACCTTTCATACTCAAGTATTAAATATAAACCATTTACAGTTCACATAGATGTCCCACATAACTCTGCTATGCACTTTAACCTACATTCTTATTCCATAAGTCTCATTCCAATAGCAGTAAAGCCCCTGTGGAAAAAGGATTCCAATAACAGAATGCTATCTACATGGTATCCAGTCATCAAATGTCACTGCAGCTCTCAATACAAGGGAGGTTTCCCATGGGATGAACCCGCTCCCCACGGCACTCTTCTGCCTGCATCACTGGTCTCACGATGGCTCATTTGGAAAGCTAACAATCTAAGTTACATTTAAATCTACTAATATTTAAGAAGCTGACAAAAAGAATCTAACCCTACACTCCCTCCACAATAATTTCAAGTCAGAAAAATAGCATTATTAATTTTTAAGCTGCAAGGATACATGTGAAATCTATTTCCCTAGTTTTAAAGAAGCAAAAAGCTATTTCATCAGCTGTCCCAAAATGGTAATTTCTAGCTAGTAGTTTCTTTCCTAAGCTAGGGACAGGGGGGGAGATGTAGGAGTGAACTTGGTGTTTTACACTCTCAACACAAATAAATATTTAAAATAATGAACTTACACATAAGCACAGAGAAAACTGTGATAGGCAGTAAGTGGTGGGTAATCAAGGCCCCAGTACAGTAGATTGTTGTCACTTGAATTGAAGTACCTAAAGAAAAAAAAAGGAAGGAGAGATAGACATTTCCAGCATAGTTTCAGACTGAGAAAATGGTGAACATTAAAGCAAATTTGTTGTACGGGGGGTTTTTTGCAGCTCTGTCTTTGTTGTTGTTTTTTTACCAACACTTTCCAAAGGAACGAAGCACCTTCCACATCTGCCTTATTTTCCTTTTACAAAACATCTCAAGCAAGAGAGCAAAAGCAAAGTGATGCAGAAGACACGTATCTGTATTTGCAAAACAGAACACCAACACATGAAAGCAGCTAGTCCCCACTTGCTTACAATTTTAATTCACTAGTGATTTTCCTTATACTAATCCTTTTTGGGTGGCACACTTCATATGTGGCATTGACATCTGGGCAGCTGAATGAACTTCACCTGCTACATTTCCAGGCTCCATTGTATTTTTAAGCAAGTGAGTGCTAGGGGAGCAGGAAAACATAAAGATATTATACAGATGGACAACAAAAGCAGCATATATCTGCAGGAATATAGTGCTACAGTGGGTATATGGAGACTTTTTTGCCTAAAAGGAAAACTACGTTATTGGACTAATGCCTCCTGACTAGCCAGCAAACACACGTTGGGAACCTGAGCAAGATCTGCCACCTGCAGCCAGTCCTACCCAAGGATATAACCCAGGGAACAAGAGGGATGGGAAGGGTTTTCCCGTGAGCAGTTCTGCTGTGTTGCTGTTTCCATGGGAGGCTGGCTGCAGTGAGAATTGAGGCAGCTCTTCCAAATGAGAAACAAAAGCTTTTTTTCCAAAGAAAACAGAAGTTACAAAAATAAGACATTGGTCCTTTAAAATCTCACAGTGAAACAGATTGACTCGTCTATTGTTATTGCCAAGGGGCAAGGTTCTTGGCTTTTCCAGTTCCTCCACTCAGATGCAGCCCATTTCTGACATTTATTATAGCACATGATATTTCTTGGGTTCCATATATGCTGCCTGAAGACTCTTACAAACAACTGATGATAAATCATATTTCTTTAAGATGCATCTCTACAATTTATCCTACTATCCAGGATTGCTCATGTCAAGGCAGTTCAGATTTTTCTTAGTTTTTAATATGTGACAGTAAGCTCTCCAGTTACATTGTGTGTTTCTTACTTTTACCTTCCACAAACTCCAAGCTCCAAAAAAAAAACAAAAAACTATATGCAGTAATATTTAGCAAAAAGACTATCTCTGTTTTAATTGTTTAATTAAATCACAGATAACACAGTTAACACAGATAACAGATAACACAAATAATACCTATTAAGCTAAAAGTCTGAACATCCGTATGCTTCTATTAAGAAAGAAAATGGCACCTTGATCTAAGAACAGGGACAGCACCACCACAAATGGGTTTTTGGAGTAGCTCAGAGTATTTAAAAAAACAAAAGCACAGAAATCTAGAAAGTGCCACATTTACACCTATGAAACCTGGAATATAGCAGCACTACATACCACTGTTTGATGGGTAAATTGTAAGTAATTTCTTGCCAGTGTCTCTGAGCTTCATAGTCTCCATACATGGGTGGCTTTCCTGCACCTAAAAAGAAGACAAAAAGAATTTATGAATTTATTCCACTTACACACATTTATTTTCCTCTAAATGTGTATCTGCATATAACACACCACTAATTTGATTCTCCATTCTTCTGTTATATTTGATAACCAAACAGGAAAAACAACCTGCTAGGGAGGAAAAAAAAAGTTATGTATTCCTTTAGTTTTGGGGGTATTTCTGCGATAAGTGCTTATCAAGATATTCTGCTGCAAATGGAGAAATACAGTGGCTTCCTCACCTGACAAAAGAAGAATCATGTGGAAGTGTAGTATGAAAGCTGAGGCACTTCTTTGAAATACGAAAACGAACATAATTGACATCTCAGGCTGATTTTGTGTAGATAACTTATAACTATGTCATGGCACCCTGCTATTAAAATTAGCAGCCAGCTTTATTTTTAAATTTACTTACCAGGAAACAGAGAAGCAATAACATAGGAAAATAGCTGAAGTAACATTTTGCTTCCTTTTAAGATTTTGGACACAAGTTTATTTTAACTTAGCACAAGCTCCTTCATGTGGCTGTTTAACAAACTATGGCATCTGTTACCTGAGTAAGAGCCCAGTGATATGGTCCAGCGTACAGTAAGTCCTAGTAAAACAGCAATTGTCATTAAGCTCCACTTTTCCATGGCTGCTCTTTGTAACAGGCCAGATGCTTCCTGAAATGACACCAGAAATATTTCTATAACACTGTCTCTGCTTTGGTTCCTTAGATAGTTAATGACACTGCATAGTCTCAGTTTCCTCCTCATCCCTACGAAAAGTTCTAAGTACAAAATCAAGTGCTGGGCAGAAGCGATTGAAGCATCTTTCACATTTCTGAGTCACAAGCTGACCAGAAACCTCACAAAATTCAAAAAAAAAAGTGAAAGATTTCAAATCGCTTAAGAGACTTCTGATGCCAGAAGTCTCTCTATTGTATATCCATGGTTCATTTTAATGTACTTAGGCTTCAACTTAATAAGTTCCACACAAATTGTTCTACAAAAATGTAAGATGGGTTTTTCTCTGCAAGTGATAACTGAAAATCCACAGATTGATAACTATATTTGGTTGGCCTTCTAATGAATTAACTGCATGGATTAATAAATAAATATCTGAGTTAATATCATTTATTTTCTGTTTATGTCATTTGTCATTGATTTATGCCTGTCCACACATTAGCTCTCCTGCACCAGACAATGTATTTTAACTGTCAGTTAAAGCCTATTCTACCCTCAACAGCATGTTCACATTGTTTCTTCTTACTCTGCTGACTTTGTTAACTTTAAATGTATCTAAAACTGAATCCTAAAGGCCAACAAATACTAATACTAATGATTATAATGATAATTATTACATGACCACTAGGTCAGTGATACAAATTTGGTTCTGACTGGGACCTAGGAATGAAATGGTGTGGCCTTTCAGATCAACAACCACTGATCGGAACCTGCTTTCCATCTCCCAGAAACTCAAAAACAGGCTTGAAATTCAACCCCTCCTTTTCCAAGTATAAGCACACTAATCACCAAGATTCTTCTCCCTAAAGGATCCACCAGCTGAAATCTTCTACCTGGCAGAAGAAATCTTATTCTGCATCCTTTAACACAAAAAGGCAGAACAACTGACCTTCTGCTTGACCATGGTAAGGATCGGATACAGTAAGAATAAGGAGTGTTGCTAGATCTGTCAAATCAAAGGCCTCACGCACCAAGCTTGGGAGTGGAGGTACCAAAATAGTGATGCTACCCTGTGCAGAAAAATAAAAAAAGGCAAAAAGAAGCTAAAGAATACACAAACTTTGACCCAGAGGACCAAAGAAACTCAGAGCCTGGCAAGGTGGCAGTAAACCTGAAGCAAATCTAAAGGCTGAACAAGCGGCACTCGTAGCTCCATCCCTCCTCAGTCAGTAGCAGGTTCATCCACACAGTGGACAAGTCCGGAAAGGGCTGCCCAGGACTGACCCCTAGAAAGGGGCAGCCCCAGTGCAGGGGAGTTCAGCATACCTGTCCCTGCCAGAAAATAAAAATAAAGCAAACCCCCAGCAGCAGGACTTCAACTTCCATTTTATTAACAGACCAGAAGCACTGTAAGGCATGCTAAAGGTTATTTTGCAGAATGAGATCCATATTCATTTGTCATCTACTGAAAGCTTTAACTGACCTATACCACAGGAGGAAAAAAAAAAAAAAAGAGGAGGGTTCTTTGAACAACACCAATCTGTCACAATAGCAGACCAACCTCTATAGGCAGGAACATGAACACTAATGCTGCAAGCTTTCTAGGCTAGGTATGTGCCTAAACCACAGCATAGGCACATTTTAGTTAAAAAGATACAGTGCTTGTTGATAATTGACTTCCAAAATTGCATGTTTGGGTTTTCCTTTCCATAAAGCATCCACACCTGCCCTTTCCCTTCTATCCCCGGCCGGAAGTGGTGTCTTCTCACCTACTTCAGCACCAGTAGCCAGACCAAACCCACTCATTCTCCTCTCTTCCCAGGGTACTTGGCCCTGCTCTTCCCTCCTCACTTGCTTGTTGCAATCCCCTCCTCTCACTTCTTCCCTCCCACTCGTTGTTACCACCTACCCATTCTCCCAGTGCCTTTCTCACCTGAACAAAGCCTCCCACTCTCCCTGCTCCTCTCATTGTGTTGCCATTCCCTATATTCGTGATTGCCATTTTCCTGGTTTTCTAAAGTTTCTTCTTTTGTTCCTCTCATAAGCAACTGCTGAAAGTATTGCTTTTTTCCCCTTAGTAATTCTTCCAAACTGCCCGAAATAACCCAGCCCAGGTGCTAAACCTGCAGTCCTTGAACTTCACCAGGTAACAAGGCTACGCAAAGCAAAGCACGGCACGCATTTCAGGAGAGGGCAGCTGCTTCCAGGGCTTTCCATTTAAACCAAATACATATATATATGTATGTGTGTGTATATATATATATATATATAAAGCTTTTGGCCTGCAGACAGGCAGCACCGGTAACTCTCCGGGGCTGCCCGCGAGCACGAGTGAGAATTCACCTCGTTTGCCTAAAACGACCCCTCGTTTTTACGGCCCGCCGCTCCCTTTCCCTCAAGAGGGGCACTGATCCCTTGGGATCGCTTAGGACCCCTCAGGATCCCCCCGCTCCCGTTTAACGGGCGGCGCGACAAGCCCCTTCGCTGCCCGCTCCGTCCCAACCGCCGCCGCCCCGCGCGCTTCCCGGGGGCTCCCGCTTCCCGGGGGCTCCCGCCGCGTCTCCTCACGGGACACAACGGCGCGCGCGCTCCCCGCCACCGGC
>JAUBOD010001057.1:1333919-1345819 GCA_032353885.1 Nothura maculosa
ACGTCGATGTCCCCGTCCTCGGCCGCCAGCACGGTCTGGCCGGACATGTCGCCGCTGCCGCCGCCCGATAGGGTCATGCCGGGGCCGGGCGGGGGGCTAGAGCGGCGCGGCGGGGCATGCGGCGCCCGCGCCCCTCACCGCCGCCGCGGCGGCTCCCGACGGCGCCCGGCTCGGCCCACTGCGCTGCGCGGCGGCTCCGGCGCTGCTGCCTCGGCGGCCCCGGTCACCTGCGGCTCCTCGGCCCGCTCCTGGCCGCCGGCATCCGGGAAAGCGGCCGGGCGCCCGTCACCGCTGCGGCGGGGCGGCGCGCATGGGGCCGCGCCGCCTCCGCGCCCCTCCGCGGCTCCTCGGATTATTATTATTATTATTATTTTTGGTGAATTCCTCTCCCCTGGCGGTGGCGGGCGGGGGGGGCGGGCAGGGGGTGCGCGCAGGCGGGGGCGGGGGCCGCGCTCGCCCCTTCGCAAGTGCCGGTGTCCAGAGTGCTGATAGATTACTTTGCCGTTAAAGATATACTCGGCGGCGGCGCCACGTGACGCCGTGACGTCACGGCGCCCCGCCGTGAAGTCATGCAAAAACTCGGGTGGCTTCTCGCGCCGTCAACAAAGAGCCGCGGCCCCCGCGCCGCCCCCTCGGCTGCAGCCACGGCGGGACCCTCGGCGACGACGAGCGAGGCAAGCCGCAAAGCTGCGCGTCGGCCTGCCCTTTATTTATTCATATTTTGCCACATTTCCTTCTTTTTTAGTTTATCTTTTTCGCCTTCCCCGCGGGGCAGCGTGCAGAGCGGGTGCGTCCCCCTCGGGAGTGCTTAACCCCCCACTCGCCGCGCTCTGAATTCACTTTTCTGCCTTATTTTCTTTTTTTTTTTTCCCCAGCTCTAGCCCCAGCTGCCGACGGCAGGTCCGAAAATGGCTATCGATTAATCTATTAGCTTAGGTGCGGAGAGAAATAATAATAAAAAAAGACGTAAAATAACAAAGGGAAACTATAAATAAAGAAGCCTCTAGCCGCTTCCTTTTTCTGTGTATGTATGTATGTAGTTATTTATTTGTGTCCCCCCCTCCCCAGGTGTTAACGACTTAATCATTGCGGGCGTTAGCATGAGAAAAAGTCGGAAATGAGGCAGCGCGGGGGGATGCGCGGCCGCTCGGGGCGGCCCCAGGTGAGCGCGGGCCGCGGAGGGGCCGCGGGCGCCTTTGTACCGCGCGGGCCCATCGGAAACGCACCCCCCCGGCCCACCCCCGTGTTATTGCGATGGCCACACGTGTTGTTGTTGTTTTGGGGGGATTTGAGTAAATAGAATGAATTAGGGAGAAGAAAAAAAAAGTCGCGGGGTCGAGCAGTTTGCCATGCGGAGATTGATTTTTTTTTTTTTTTTTTTTTTTTTTTTTTTCGGGTGCGTTTGGAAAAGCGCGAATGGGCGCCCTGCTCCAGCCGGGCTCCCTCCTTGCACCGCTGCGCCCCTCTCCGCGCCTCCCGCCCCTGGCTCATTTGTTGCGCTTTTCCTCGACATCATAATAAATAAACACATATATAAAGCCCATTAATTAATTCTTGTCGCTAATTATGGTACCGCGGCGTGGGAAAGCGGCCCCGTCCCTCCGCGCTTCGGACATCAGCTGCCCGGGCGAAGTTTAGGGAAGGATTTAGGAGCCTGTTGGGGCGGGGGGACGGGACATGGGACACGATGGCTCCTTGCCTCTAAGCCCAGCAATTCCTCCCAGCTGGAGCGGGGAGCAAAGGCAGGAGAAACCGCCCCCCTGTCCGGACCCCGAAGTTTCTCCACTATAACGGGGAGGGGGGTGGGATGGAGAGGCTCGAAGTTTGGCACTAAAATAATGGAAGCGGAGCTGGGAACCCCTGTCCTGACAGCGCTAGGGAACAGAGAGAAATATGGATAGATGGATGGGGAGATGGATGAATAGATGGATGGATAGATAGATGGATTTAGCAACAGGAGAAAAACAAACTGTACCCGCGGATCGATACGGAGTCAGATAGAGACGCGGCTCGCACCGGGGGAAGAGCGGCCGGAATAAGTTATGATCGAGAGAGGGGATTAATTGCAACCGGCTTCGACTCTGCGATTATAAAGCCGGGGTACGAGAGAAAAATAAACCCGGAGGCTGCGGCTTGGGGCGGAGGGGGGCAGAGCTGGGGCAATTCCTGCTTCTCGTTGTAAAGGCGGGAGAGAGCAGAGGTGCCCCCTGCCCTCACCCCCAGCCGGTTACCTTCACTAATGACTTACATAAATCGTTGACCTGACCTGGATTAAACCTGCGCTGTGGCCGGGTATAAAAACGTGCGGGGGACAGAAGCAGCGGGGAGGAGGGTGAGAAATCCCGGCAAAACAAACCGACCCGCGCGGGGCAATCCCCAAATCCCCGCGCTGGGAGGAGCCGGGCCTGCCCCCCCCACCCCATCCAGGGCTTTTACCAAAACATGCAGCTTTCCCACCTCCTTCCATAGGTGTTCTTTCTATTTATTATTATTATTATAAATTGTTATTTGAAAGCAGCATTTTTTAATTTCTTTTTTTTTCTTAATTTGCTCGAATTCCCCTGTAAAGGAAGGCCACCCCACCGTAAGAATAATAAATAAATAAATAAAATAATAAAACAACCCCCCTCAAACGAAATCGGCCGTGTTTCCAAAACGGCGCCGGATTTATTTGTATTGGAGATATACAAACACCCATTCCGCAAAAGGCAACACGTTTAATTAACGATGAGAGAGCAGTTAGGGGGCAGAAAGCTAGTAAAATTGCGTGATAAATTTATGGCATTGTTAGCGTGCTTTTAATTATGGCTATTATGTTAATTATTTCGCATTAGCATGGAGTTATCAGCGGCGTGTCAGATTTAATCAAAACGAGCCTTTCTCTCGGAAATTGCGCTTTTGCAGCCGCCGCGAGGAGGACGGGGGGTCTCGCGCCGAAGCCGCTCCCCGCTTATTTATTTATTGAAAAACCCATAAATGAAGGGCTGTGTTTCACAGCGAAGCGCGGGGCTGCGCTTGCGAGGAGCGGAGCGGGAGCGGGCGGGTTTGGGGCTCCCGGAGAGCGGCGCTTCATCATCCCGGAGCCTCGGGCAAAAGCCGGGAATGGGAGAGGAGGAGGAGGCTGGGGGGAGGCTCAGGGGTCTCCCCCGGCCCGGGGCCCCCCCGGCTCAGCACTGCGCGCCCGCGGGGTTGCGCTGCCCGGGACACCCGCGATGTTTCCCGTGGGGGCTTCCACGCAGCGGGGCCGCCTCCGTGGGGGGGGGGGGTCTCGGCAGGGCCGCATCCCCCCCTCCCCGTTCCCACGGCCGCGGCGGGGATGCGGCCCGTGCAGCTGCTCGCTTATTTTTAGCGCGTTTCCATTCGGCCGCGTAATTTTAGAGCGATTCATTATTTAGCCCCAGGTCGGCAGCAGGGAAACCCAAGCTGGGGGGCGATGCAGGGTGTGTGTGTTTGCTGCGCCCCTCCCACGTGTCCCCCCCAGTGCCACCATGGGCCGAGGTGACAATGTGCTTGACCATGGACCCATGCGCATGGGCCACGTGTCCCCACCGCCCTGCGCAGGGCTGAGTCCTCCAAGCTCCCCTCCAGGCCCTGTTTCACCAGTTTTGCACTGCAGGTTTTTGTGCCAACACTGGGGCCTGTAGCCGCTGTGGCCTCCACAGTGGCAAGGCTGGGAGAGATGAGGCCTCCACTGGCTTCACTGTCCCCATCTGAGGCATCACTGAATGATAAAACTCCTTGTCCCTCCCCAGGCTGCTACTGTCCCATCCCGTCACCCCTGTACCAAAGCAGAGCCCATTAAACATATTGGACTGGGCCAACACCAGCATGCTGGGGCTTTACCCATCCCAAGGGCAGCCAGGGAGGATTCCTGTCGCATTCAGGATATGTCCGTGCTACCAGACCCACTGTGTTCCCACAGCTCCTGGTGCAGGAGAAGCCTCCGTGCGCAGCTTTTCCTACACTGGCTTTGCAACCGCCGCTCTGCCTGATGTGCAACACCCCCGATTCCCTTTATTAAGCACGGCGAGGCGAGCGGTGAGTTATCGCGACCGTTAATAAAGTTCCTCCGATAATATTTTTCCCCAAGACGTTGACTATTATCGATAGGGAGCGGCTGAAATCCCGGCTCGCGCCGGGGCCGGCGCAGGGCCCGTGCATCAGGCGTGTGCTGCAAACAGCGCCTTGGTGGGACGTAAGCGCCGCGCGGGCCTTTTATGGGCCTTCTGCCGGCGCCTCAATTTTACCCTGCGTGCAGGTTAAAATCTAGCCTAGGTATTTATGCAATTAGGTCCGCTTGGAAAACTCCCCACATGCCTCTTCACCTGGCAAACCAGGTCGCTCTTTACCTGGAGAGCACTGTAATGTGGTGTGGGGGACTCTCTCTTTTCCTCTGTAAGGAAAACACAAGCTGTGGAAGGTCTGGTGGCAGAGCATGGGCTGGTCAAGAATCATCCTCCCGCACTTTCCAAGCAGAGAATTGGTTTATTGCAACCATTTTTCTTTTGAAAAGCAGATACCTTTGGAAGGGCTGTTTCCAAGGATCTTGGAAAGAAAATCAGCAGCTTCAGAAACAAAATCTCTTATTTTCTTTTTTTGGCCCAAGCCGTCTTTTTTTGGCTGGTGTTGATGGTTTCCATCAGAACTGCTTCCCGCCGTTTCCCAGGAAGCTTTGGTATCCCTTTGACCATGTCGATGCCTCCAGAAATCCAATTTAGATCCTTATTAGAGAAATCTCGATTAAATGGTTTATTAACGCGCTTTAACGCCTCCCAAAAAACACCATGAAACGCTCTGGATTCCAGCAGCCTCCAGCAGCCTCCGAGAGCCCGGTGGGAGGCTCTGCTGCTGCTCGAGAGCAGGAGCAGCAGCTCAGCCTGGGTCTGGGATACAGGGAGCCACTGTCTGCCCAGAGAGGGAAGGGTGGAGGAAACAGGGTTTATTCCTTAAAACACATTATTTTGTTGTTGGAGTGCGGGGGGAGCATTTACACCCTGCAAACAGAGCTTATTTAGTGGCTCTCGTTAAAATATTGTGTGATGGAAGAGTTCAACAGGCTTGTTTAGATGGACCCCGAGCAACTGGACGGAGAGGAAATATGTCTGTAGAACCATGAAACATTTATCTGCCAAGGAGGAGAGGGGAAGAAAAAAAGAAAGCAAGCAAGCTGGGAATGATCTATCATAAGGGAAGAAATCTGCACCTTGGTGTTTGCCAAAACGTCTTAATTGCTTTGTAAACTCATCTAAATAAATAAAATGCAGCGGGCTGCTGAGCTCCGTGCACGTGCCGGAGGGATGGTGCCGCCCCTGAGGGCTGCATCCTGCCCGGGGCTCCTCGGCGCAGGGTCCGGAGCCGGCAAACGTCTTCCCGGCTGCCTCGGGGAGGACGCGTGTCCGGCAGAGCTCTGGCCAGCACGGCCCGCATATTTTACATGTTTCTGATCCATGTGAAATGTAATATACAGCTCTGTTTTCCAGTCCTGCCTAGAGATATCGTCTCATGTAAGTTTGGCAGATTAATATGTTCCTATCATGTAGCACTGACATATTTACTTTTCACGTAGGACTGCTCGTACGCAAGGACTTATTGCTGCACTCGAGAGAGCCAACGGGAGCCTCTGCAACGGCGTAGTCCAAAATTTCCCTTCCACTTGTTGCCATCCATTTGGATGGAAAACACACTAAGGAATTTCATGCTCTCAGAAAACTGTTTTTTAAAGAAGAAATTAAAGAAATGTTCTTCTTTACATGATAAAGCTGTACATTGAGTGAGAGTGAGATCCCCAAGCCGAAGGAAATCCTTCTGGACCATAAGGGATTCTCTGCATTTACGTTTGCCTTAAACGCTAACATTAGATATGGAGCCTCTCTGTCAATGGCAAAAAGATTTATGCTTGCCTGCATGAGACTTTGGTGTAAAAATAGTCGGGAGTGCTTTCAAACAGGGTCAGGATTTAATTTTCCAGCTGCCAGGAAGGGTCAGTGAGTGGCTCAGGGGTCCCGAGCACCGGCCCAATGGGACCATAGGTGCAACGTTTGCTCTCAGTTTCCTCCGGGAAAGTTTGTAGATCCGACGTTGAGGACAAAAAGTATTTCCCTTAAGGATGTGCTGACCAACCTGCTGCAGCAGCCCAGCCCCGGCCCTCGTGGCAAACACGGAGCAGATGAGGGACTCTGATTGTGCTTAATAAACTGTAATTTCTGGCAAAGGTAACTGTCACCTTTTGTTTCATTCTGTGCGTTTATTTTTCAAGTACCAGAGCTGACCTCTGAACTCAATCTGCACTTGCCTATCGATGCATAAATATCTGTAATATCACAGTAAATTAAATTCAGCTTTAAAGGGTTTCTATTTAACAATCTGTCAGAACTTCCACAGCATTTGATTTCTGGTTTCCTCTGTCCACTGACAGGTTTATCTCAATACGGCTTGATTAATGAAACCCTTTATTTGGCGTAAGCAGGGCTGTTATTACCATAATCTCTTAATGCTTGCTTAGGCAACATTGTGTCCTGACAGCAGGGCTCCCAAAACTTCCAGCCCCTCCGCTCGGGACGGGATGGTTTTGCTCTTCGTTGGCACATCTCATTTGTCTCTGGTGTGATTCTAGGGAGCCAGCAGGTAGCCCAGAGATGAGTTCTTCAGGAGAACTTATCAAATTTAGGGGGAAAAGGTGTTGCCTAAAGAAATGTAAATATAAATATATAAATGTATAAATAGCCCTGTGAGGGCTTGGAAGTGGAACATGCTGAGATTTTGCTCCTTCTGCACTGCCAGAGCCCAGCAAGCCTCAAAATAAAGTCCTCGACTCCCCGCTTAAACCCTGAAGATGAGCTTGAATTACCTCAGAGGTAATTTTATTTCTATGGAATTAACATATCCCAGAACTTAGTTTTCATTAAGATGCCAGCCAGCTTTAGATGATGCATTTGCTGTTCTGCAGCAAGATGCCAATGACCTGCTGACTTTCCAATATCTACACACCTATATATTTCTGAACATAAGGAGAAGCATGAAAGCACACAGAGCACCTTGCACACACGTATTCTGTTACAGAATATTTTCCTGGTACAAAACATCAGAGAAGCTCATTGCAAGCAAATTGTATATTTTCAGTCAATAAATGCAATATGATTCAATGGCAGCGTGTGCGACGTGTGCTGCCGGAATTGGAGGTGTGATGCTCTCAATGGACGATGCTTTGCCTGCCATAAAGTATTCATTTGCCAGAAAGCACGAGCTGCGGCTCGCAGAATCCTCCTGGCAGAATTATTCTAATTCTCCAAGATGTTTCCGACTTTTTGGGTTGTTCCACACCCTGCTTTTTAACCTTCAACAACAAATATTGTTGTATCATGAAGACAGCAAATCCAAACAATTACATATGTAGTCCAAAGGCATACACAAGAAAATCAATATTTGACATCTTCGCAACTCCCTCTTTGGAGCAG
Source organism: Nothura maculosa (assembly GCA_032353885.1). Lineage (NCBI taxonomy): Eukaryota > Metazoa > Chordata > Aves > Tinamiformes > Tinamidae > Nothura > Nothura maculosa. Next base: position 1,341,374 of record JAUBOD010001057.1, read on the forward strand.
CGCTCAATAGCTCTTATTCATTATACACTTATATCTCTTTCAGATTCGCCTTTGTCACCAGAAACCCATTTTTTTTTCTCCTTTGACTTCCACATAACTTCTTTGCCCTGTACTTTTACAGATGCCTTCTGGCTATAAATACTAATGAAATCTCTTTGCTTAATTCAATTTTGCTGGTACACTTACAGTTATGACCTAACTTTCCCACGAGAGAGACTGATTGCACATTCCAATACCTTATGGATGGGAGCAAACATTCGACAGAACTGGACTGACAATTTCCATAATTATAGAATTTGCCGCCTAATGACCTTAAAAAACAATAAAAAAGATCTCTTGTTAATTCCATTTCTGTTACTGACATTCAAGATATTTCATTTTTCACAGGACAACAAATTTACTTTTTATTTTCAAAAGAGCAGCCTATCCTTTTACCCTAGATTAAATTTTCTGAATATTGAAGGAATTCATTGAATATTTAGCATTTCTTTGTCTTTTAAAAGTTAGAATATTTATGATCCTTAGAATGCCTCTGACTGATTTATAGCAATCAATTATAAGAGTGCGTTTTCAAATAGCCCTTTTAAAAATGAAGAATAGAATAATTAAAAAGATCAGAAGTCCTCCCTTGCATATAATTATTTCATTATTTCATTACAGTGCAGAAATTGTTTTTGCTGACTGCGAGCAATTTTAATTGAGCAAAATCTGTATTAATATACGATAGCAAGCAGTTCTTCCTAAGAAATAAGATCTCTAATTGCCTAAATTTTTATTCAGCACGGTGAGCCTTAAAAGCCACGTTGTAATATAAACCTAATGGCGAGGTAGCGCGGATACCTTCGCCATAGCAGAGGCTCCTCCAAGCATAACCTTACTGTACTGCTGATTTATTCCTCCAAAGGGTTTAGTGCTGGATTAAACATTTGTTGGGGCGCTGAGGCTGCGCTCAGCCCAGGCATCTGTGTGCGAGACCGTCCATGCAACAACCGTCCTTGGGGATGTGTTGGGGGATGCGTAGGGGGACATCGGGATGGGTGGCCACGTTTTTCTTCACCCCTAGTTTTCCTGTTGCTTGCTCATAGTGTCCGGCTCTTCCCTCGGCACCTCATTTGGATACTTGTGTCGGGAGTTTTATCTGCCCAGGGAATAGAAAAAGAAGCACCAGTGGATGGAAATGAAATGCAGGAGCCTAATGTTGGTGTCTTGGGCAGCCAAGCCAAGCTCTGATGAGCAGGTCTTGCCTTCAGATCCCTCAGCATCCTGCTGGCCACATCCTGATGTGCGTGCGCTGGCAGGACAGTCCTTCAGCTCCAGCCCCGGCACCTTTCTTGGAAGTGAAGTGTGTGCAGTAACTATCAGCGCCTCCCTGGGCCGCCAGGGCCTGGCCGTGCACGTGGGCAACGGGGACGCGGGGGCTGCAGGGCGCTCTGGAGAGCGGCCTCGGGCACGGCCGCCTGCTGCCGACAGGGCGGCTGCGCCAGCTCTGCCAACTGAGGCTGCCTGAAGCCCCTGAAGAGGAGAAAAGAGGGAATTCAGGATAAAAATCTGGGCCAAAGCACGAGTGGAAGAGAAACAATTTCTAAGTACCTCAGACAGAGGCTGGAATTTGACTTCTGGGCCCATGGTTTCTTGGTCCCACCATGAAGCCTAAAATAGCATCTGGGTGGCAAATAGACACAGAGGTTTTAACTTGAGAGCAGCAGAAACAACAGCAGCAGCCAGGGCTGCGCTGGGCCCGCCCGGCGGCGGCTGCAGCAGCTCTGTCTGCTCTTGCACTGATGATCTCTGTGGGGGTTGACAACAGACTGAATACTTGCCATCTCTCAACATGAATTTTCAAGGATGGGCTAGGGATTTTGTGTCATTTCCAGCCTGGTTAGGGGAAAACTGGAACCTGGTCACTGGTGTCTGCCCACTCTACAGGTAGCTTGGACCAAGCGGCTGGTTTTGCCTTTTGCCTCAGTTTCCATGTCTGCCAAACAGGCGTAGATGCTGTCTTTTCTGCGGAATGATTTTGACCTCCACTTTCAAGCTCCTCTCCTGCCCAGAATTGCTCGAATGCCCTTTGAGGTGTTTGCTGGAGCTGCACTGCTGGGCATTCCTCCTTCGGCGAGCGCTGCCAGCGCTTCCTCGGCCACAGCGAGCTCCGTAGCAGGTCACTGACTTGAGAACAGCCGGGCTCGGGGCAGCTGTGACCATCCTGCTGCCTCTTACAAAGGCACCGAGTTGCCATCTGCATCCTTGCTCATGGCTTCGTTCCCATGCCCTCCATGCTGGAGAAGGTTATTTGTCTTAGGAACGTCTTCTCCGTCCTCCTCTGTCACACAGCGGCCTCAGTGAGCAGTTGCTGGTCCCCTTTGGTTCCTTGGATCCCCTCCAAGATGCTCTTGTGCTGCCTGGTGCAAGGGGGCGCTTGGAAAACTTGGAATTACCCTGGGTACAAATGGCTGGGGTGGTGTGAGATGTGAGCGGCTGTGGGACACACGTGGGGTCTGAGCTCCAGGTGGGATGAGCTGCTCTGAGGAAAAGGAGGAGGGTGGAAGGGCCCCCTCTCCACATGTTGCAGCCATCAGCACCCAAACCGGCTCCTCTACAGCTGACCTCCTGCTTGCACGTGCTCTACTGCCCTGTGCAACCAGCAGAAATACGGAGCAGCTTTTCCTCTTTCACAGCAATGCTTTGAGGCTTAATTCATTAGTGTCTATACAGTGCACAGATGCTCTGTTGGTGACAAATCCTTTTTTTTTTTTGACATGTTTTCCATTCCAGTTGGTCTGAGGAGAGTTGCAGTTTCTCTTTTGTGGATGCAATGGGTGCATTCCCAAAATCTTGTGATGGAGAAAGGCCTCTGCTTTGCGCTCCAGCTTCCTGAAAGTGACTCTGCAAGTGAGAGACTCTGTAAGGTACCTGAAACCAGCTGAGGTTGAAGGAGCTGCCAGCTCGATCTGCTGCGCTCAGCCCAAGCAGGACAGGTGAGACTTGGTGCACAAGGTTCATGGTGGACATCTCAATGTCTACCCATCAAGGGGACCAAGGGAAAGCTAGGCAAAAGCAGAGCAAAACCCACTGCATGGGTGTTAGCAGCAGGGCTATCTATTTAGCAAGAAGGCCAGCAGATTGCTTTTTTTCCACCCATTTTATAACAAGCACCTTCCTCCTTGCCAACACTGCGCCCATGCAGGGGCCTGCGCTGCACCCCCAGCAGCCAGAGCCACATCTCCTACAGAGACAAAAAAAATCCACTTTTCTTTTATAATAATATTTCCACAGGCCAAGCAATTGATGGCTGGGCTAGGGGAAAACATACATCTCTGCTTCCGAGTAATAGGCTGCAGATTTGCAAGACTAAATCCTTTTAAAGAAGTAGAATCACATCCATTCAGTCCATAAAAGAGAAAGAAGTCTAATTTGATAACATTATACGTAAAGCGCTTTCTTGACTTAGATATATTTTAGGCGTGTCAGTTATATAATACGGAACAGGCAGGGGGAAAGGAGTTGATCACATTCGGATGATACTAAATTATCTGATGACACAGGCTGTATCTTTTTTATAACAGAAAATGGAAACAACTGTGTCCTTGACCTTCAAAAAGGAATTGACTCCCCTAGCTTAACTATTCAAACAAACAACTGTGTACTCTCCTCAATTCCTGTGATAATTTTGATTTACTGTAAATGACTGAATTTAATGAACTAAATTATGCTATTTAAATGCATTTTGTGAATGGTAGTGTAGTTTGTTCCTAAGCATTATGTCTATGCTAAAGTGTGCTGTAAATGATATGATATGGAACATATGTGCTGTATTCATAATTTAACTGTTGCTATGGAGTGCCTTCTTCAATAGGCTGCCTTGAAAAACGAGTGCTGTATTTACCTGGTGAAATGAAGGTGATTTCTCAGCAAATCTCTAGGTCTCACTGACCTTGCCAGAATTACAGTGCTAATATTTTCACATGGATGATCTGTTCTTCAATATATTTTTCTTTTTTTGTCTTCCAAAATAGATGGCACAAATAGGTTTCCTATTAATGCCGGGACACACTGCATGTTTTCTAACCTCGCTTTTCTTCTTTTTTTTTTTGTCCCCTCGGAGCAAATGTGTATTACAGCTGTTGCAAAACGACTCTCATCCTCATTAGTGCCAGCAGGTTTCGGAGCGCGGCGCCGGATCCTGGGGGCTCCGACACGACTCCCCCGGCTGCCCGGAGCTCGACTGGAGCCACCAGGTGCCCAGCTCCTTTTTCCGCCCTGCAGGAGCTGCCGCCGGGCACTTTGCTCCTTTGTGTCTCCCTCTCCAGATATTGAGCAGAGCCCTTGAAATACTTTGGAATTTTTTTGCTGTCGGAAACGCATATTCCCATCGGACACTCGTGGTCTGTCCTCCTCACCCGCTACCGCTTTTGCGGCTCCATTCCTAGATGGCAGCACAACTGAATA
>JAUBOD010001057.1:1353736-1395664 GCA_032353885.1 Nothura maculosa
TGTCTGTGCCCTGACCAATCGCCAGCTGCCACCTCAGCTTCTGACCAATGTGGTGTGAGCGCTTGGGCTCCTGACCAATCAGCAGGTGCCACCTGGCTGTGCTCTCCTCGCTGAGGCGAGGGCTGGGCGCATGAGGGTCCCTGAGGCAGCTGTTGCAATGGCTATGGGAAGGGAGGGGGTCTGTGTAGGGAGTGCTCATTCCAGCCTGGTGTTGTCACCTGCTCCATGGCTGCCTGTGATGAAAAGGTGCAAATGGAGCCTGGCTGTGTGCATAGGTCTTTGTAGGGGACTCCCACACGCAGAGCTGGACCTCAGGTAGCAATACTGAAGATGGCCCCAAGGTAGGAGGGGAGTTTCTGCCCCCTCACAAGTGCCCCAAGCCTGTTACAATAAATTTTAACTGCTTGCTGAATCAGAAACCTACCCAGGGCTCTAAGTTGTGAAGAAGTTATTGGTGTCATTGTGGTGGAGACTCAGGGCTCTAGTAGAGCTTTAACGACATTTGGAGGAGGCTCTTTTGAGTGGGAGTAGCTCTTGGGGCTGCTGTTTTATAGGAAGGTGGTTTAAGGCCTGCCCGGCTAGAGACCCAAGTAACAGCAGGAATTTGGTTGCTTTTTTAGGTGGTGTCTAAGCTGAAGCCTGGGCTGAAGTTTCTGCATCGATGCTGAAGCTCATGCCTTCCTGTCATTGTATTTTGATATCAGAAGCATTTTAGTAGCAGATAACCTGACAACACGGGTAAGTTATGCAATATTCTTTTTGACCAGTACATAACCCTGTTTGTAATTTTCTTGGGTTATTTTTTTCTCTTTTTCATCACTGAATATGGTTTACAAATATCACTGTGTTATACTGAAAATAATCCATTACTAATGTCAACACACCTATAAAAATATGATGTGTTCACAGAATCCATTTTGAATGAATTCCGCAGACCATGGGGACCATGGTCTTAATGCGGACAGTATAGCAGTATTTTCTTAAGATGTTGGGAGCTAAGTGTGAAGGGTTAGAGGATAAGCTACCACAGAAAGATTAGAATTCAAATGTTTATAACAGGTAAAAAGGTTTGAAAAACCTCCCTACAAAGCTTTACCTTAGAAGTTCACATGCCTGATCTTAGTCCAACACTTTGTTCCTACTGCTCTCATATTCAGCTAAGCTTTGATATAGCTATTTGCAGAAATAAAATTTTATCTACTGTATTTGGTATCACCAGAAATTAGATACTCACCTGACCATGTCCAGGAAAAAAAAAAATCCCTTGGGCTAAACTCCCAGTCATCTACCTAGAATTTGAAGGCTAGGTGCCTTAGAAGTTTCATGTAAAATCTATCTGCAACATTTATTCCGCAATAGCTCCATTCAAGCCCTGTTGATACTATTAAGATGCACATTTGGCAGGAGCAGGAAACAAGCCGAGGGAACATACTAAGATTTGGCTGAAGTGTAAACTCTGTATCAGGAATCAATCCAACTTTGATTCATTATAAAGCATGAAACTGAGTCTAGATTTAGACCCAGCCATTCCCAAACTCCAAGGGAGGCCTAATTTGGAATGCAACTACATCGTTCTCAAAAACACAAGTTTTATATGCTTAATCCATGCATGTGCATAGGAAAACCATTGGAAGTGATACTGGCACAATTTGAATTAGCAGAAGAGCTAGAAAATATGGTCAGTACAGTCTCATTCACTGAATAAAATTGTTTAAACTTCTATTGTCTCTTACTGAATCTCATCCCTAAGAGGTATCACATAAAAATGGGGTATTCAACCTATGGAATAAGCAAATGTATTTGGACACTACAGATAAATTCATGAGAAGGAGAAGTTAAAAAAATGGGTGGAAAGTTGACAGGACCTGAGAAAACAGCTACTTCCAATGACAGTGGAAAAACCCTGGAAAGGTAGAACTGTTCCCACCCCCACACAGTGTCCTCGCTACCGCTCTCTGTGTCAAATTGCTTCTTTGGAAAACGAGCCGGTCGGAGTACATTCGTCCTCAAGCCCGAACGGGTACGTTATAAAAGTGGAGAGCAGCCTGTAAATCATTCATGGATACAGGGAAATAAATAACCCTTTATGTCCATATAAATACTGATCAGATGTTCATAAGGGAAATTTACATGGAGCTTTATTCACTACTGTCAGCCATTCCTCGTCTTCCATCATTTTTGCCGTGAAGACAATTCAAAATATGGCGGCAGAGAGAGCAGCCTCTGCAGCGACTGAGCCCCAGCACATCATGCACAAAGCGCTGAACTTGCCCTCCCTACTGCCGTTATTTTTCTTACGGCTCACAGCTGAGTGAGATCATTCTTCCTGGGTTGCCTCCCAAGAAATAATGGGAAGCAGTGTGTTTAGTCAGTGGATTGATTCAGTGATCTATTAGTCTAATCCTGACTCTGCCAATCATCTGCTAGGTGACTGCAGGCAAATCACGTCACTTCTTTGTGCCTCTGTTTCCTCTCTGACCTTCTGTCTGTCTTGTTTGTTTGGATTGTAAGTTATTGAGGGCAAGGGCTACTTCTTACTGTTTGTATGTACGAACATGTCTAGGGCACTGGGGCTTCTGCGATGGTTTCATCTCTGAGTGATATTGTCAACAATAACATTCAGCTTCTTCTCCAGAAGTCACAGAAGGAGTACAACTTGCTAGGTGGTTGTACGACGCCGTGGCAGGAGAGAAGGAAACAAGGAGGATACTTTAAGGTGAGCTATTTCAGTAGGTGCTGAGCAAGTGTGGAGCAATCTCTGCCCTATAGATCGCAGTGGGAGGCTGCCTGAGCCATGATGAGCTGCCCCGAGCTCTAGAAGCCTGAGCTCACAACCTCCTGTTCGTTGTGAGTCCCGTGGAGGGAGCAAATTGCAGTCCCAGGGCAGGACTATTCAGTTAGGCGCCGCTGCAGCTTAGCCTGGCCTGCAGCTTAGCCTGGCCTGCAGCTTAACCTGGCCTGCAGCTTAACCTGACCTGCACCTTAGCCTTGCCACTGTCTCAAGTAGCAGGGGCTCTGACTAGTTCAAAGATTCCACTGTTATAAGGGCCCTCCACGTAATAGCAAGATTCATGCTCCTCAGCAGGATTTATCAAGAGTATTTTTCATCTGTGCTCATTACGCATCTTTCCCCAGAATCCATGTAGCTGTTGTTCTAGTTTTGAAGCCCTTGTTTTTCAGAGCAGGGATGGCAGCAGCACTGAGTGAGTCTTGGTCATGATTGGAATCTCCTGAGGGAAAAAAAAAAAAAAAAGCTTGTGTTCTGGCACCCCTCACTTCATCCTCTAGCCTGCTGCTCAGGGATAGTGCGGAAAATTTGTTTTCTGGCAGGTCTGGTACTTTATCAAGGACATTTAAGATGCACAAACTCTAAAAATAGCTTTAAATGCCTTTTTTTTTCTATACTGGTGAAATCAGGTGTAGTTTGGAGTGATCAGTCCCAGAATGGAAGCTAGGATATTTTTTGCTCATGTGTTCATATACAGCTGCCTCCTTTCTCATCCTTTGGAAAGGACCCATCCAAAAGATGAGCTGAAAGAGGATGATCCTGCATTTTGCAGCATAGCTTTGAACATGAAATTCAAAGTGCTTTTTTTTTGTCTGAGTATGTCTTAGGTACCAGCTTCAGATATCTTTTAATCCTAAATATAGCCCAATAATTGAAATGAGCTTTTCTTGAATCATTGTGATTCTTAAAAAGGAAAAAAGAATCTGATCTGTATGTTACAGGTAAGTAGCAACTAGTGTCCCTTGGATAAAAATGCTGAAACGATAGATGTAGTTTTCCAAGGGGTGATGCATTAAGGATTGAACTAGGAATGTCTAGAGGTAAGGGGGAAAAGCTCTCTAGTTCATTGCTGCTAGATTTTTCTCTGTGGGGTGATCATAGATACTTTGTGATGCAGAGAAGACTGTGAACTATATTTGCACTATTTCAAATGGCACTACACTTAAAACACAGTGAAAAAATGTGTAAAATTGAGGTTTTAATTCCTGTACATCGGTTTTAATGACCATTTCAAGAAGATTCAGAAAAAAACCCTCAACCCTAAGGTGTATCCACTGTACAAAAATATCTCCCTCTGCCCTCAACTATCCTTCAAAAATTTCCCCGGCAATGCTTCCTAGTGGTGCTGGTAAGCAGCAACAACCATTCTAGCTATTCATAAAGACCATAGCCTCAGTTCTGAATTCTGGCATATCCTGTTCTGCCAGCCCCTCTCATCGCTGGAAGGTGTGCTCTTCTTCTGTACATGATGTGGAGCTCCTGGAATCGTGGAGTACCAGTATATTCTAGAGCAATATATTTTGGGATATGCCCTAATCTTGATGAATGGGGATTTACGCAAGCAGTTCCTATTAGCTTTAATGGGAGTAATGTGCATAAATCCCTGTGTGTCAAGAAGATGAAACTAAACTCTCCAGTTTTAAATACCAGCTAATCACATCACCTTTCTGTCCCTTTTACCTTCAGCGTGGTGATGTGTGCGGAAGCCTTGGTGCAAGTGCTGGCGCACTCTTCAGGCTTTGTGCTGAGTAAAGACTTGCAAGAGCAGCAGATGCAGATCACTACTGCAAGAACACAAAATGGAGCTTGTGCCTTTTGATAGCTCCAAATTGCATGTGTGCCTTTCAGCATCTGCCTTTAATGAGTCTTGCTCAAAGAAAGTATTTGAAATACTAAAAAAAAAAGTGCAAAATTGGAATGTGTGCTGTGCTGCATCTTCAGTGAGCTGAGTTGTCAGTGCAAGTGCCTGTAGTCACAGCACTTGAAGCACTTCAAATGTAGCACAGGTCCACAAATGTATTGCTGAGACTGGAAAGAGTGCAGCGTCCCAAGCTACTTCAGGTTTCTTTGGTAGAAAACAATGCAGGGAAATACCCTCAGCTGGCGCATAAATCAGAAACACTCCATTCAAAAACTTAATTTGAGCTTACTAGCTTACTTGAATTTGATGGTACTACTTTTATTCATGCCAGATGACAGTCTGCCCCATCACTTTTTCAATTATCAAAGAAATACAATAGATAAAAAACAGCACAAACATAAGGTATGTACTGCAGAACAGACATACAAGGAAGGACTTACTTAGAAAAAATTATTAGGAAGTTGAAGCAAATCTAGAACTTTAAATCCAAACTCTGATTAAATTTTAAGAGATATCAAAAAATTGTTATAAAATAAATTTTGAGCATATTTATCTGTTTATTTTACTTCTTGATGTTTTCTTAAAACATACGTTGCATAATACCCAAATTAATTATTAGCTTTCTGAAAATCTGTGTTTTCCATTTCAATTCAGGTCTTCCAGAAAAGTAAATTAGACAGAAACATAAGCATAAAATACAGTGGTTAAATATAAAAATTTAAGTACCTTGAGTCAAAAATAATAAGATCACTGCTATGAAATTAGAAGAGACTCATCAAAGTAAAAGTAACTGTGACTAAGGACTATGAAAATATAAAGGGATTAACATATGTGATAATAGGGCAATTAAATCCTTAGCTTTTCACTGTGATGATTTTATAGCATCTTCTTACTGTTGCCAGTTTGGAAGCTGCCAGCAAATATTTTCTTAATTGCAAAAGGAGACAATATGTGTCCCACTGTTTCATTCATAACATTTGATTAAGTTAAAGAGGCTGCTTTTCTATTTGAGAGAACAAAGAGTTTAGGATGGAAATAGCAAAGACACATTGCGCGTTTGAAAAAAGATCCCTGGAACAAATGATTAACCAGAAATTTTACAGGAAAAAAAAGTCTACTTGTCTTGACAGAATAGCCTGATCCTGTAATAAACCCTCCCAAAGTCAACAGTTCATAAAGTCTTTTGTTCTAGTAAAAGGGTCTTTAATTTTTAACACAAACTCACACTTTGGTATGCATGAGCTTAAGTAAAATTAGAAGACATGTATATAATAGGATTTAATGGATTATCATCTGCATTTTCCAAAGATGTCAGCTTCTCTTGGCTCTGATGGAGTAGCACTTAATGTAAATTTAATTTGAAGTGATGTATGGAGGGCTTGAGGTGGTACTCTGTGATTCCCTAACTGCCTGGAGAGACTCTGTGGGTAGCATCTGGATTTGGCTGCTCCACATGCCCAGCAGCATCTACTAACTAGGATTAATGAGGTGGCCTGTTCACCAGTGATCCAAAGGAGGTATGCTACATTTACTCCCAACAATATGAATAGGAGGGCCAGTTTCCTTTGGGGGCACGCTGTTTGATGAAACTTAATGATGGTCTCGATATTAGGTGCAATAAATATACTGTATAGAAAGCACTTTTGCTTTGTCAGATTTAAATGTTATTTAATCATAAAATGGTGTTTGCGTTAGCAAGGTTGAGTTAAAGAGCATAATGGCCATAGATGACATCTTTAAAGCTAATATTTTCCCTAAGCTGGGAAATAAAATATCGACTTAAAAGATTTGGGATTTACCTGGAAGGTTTTTTTTTTTTCCCCTCTATTGATGGAGGGGGGGGTCTGGGAGAAAATCTCTGCTTGTTTGTAAAGTTATGAGACTGTTTTGCAAAATATCTTTGCACTTACCTAGATATGTTTATGTACAAATCAACAGCTATTAACTTGGGCAAAACTTCTTCATGTGCTCTCAGCCTCATTTAGGCATCAGAATTGTATTTTGCCTTTGTGTCTAACTGAGCATTGAATGAAATCTCAGCTAATTTCAAATTCCCTTTGTCATCATGGTTTTCAGCCAAAAGTCTATAATAAATGGTCAGAAGATGAGCTGAGACTGAATGAATAGTGAGTGGTATTCATCAGCCAAACATAGAGTCCAGATCCAATTATATGTATTCATTAAGTGATAATGATATCATGGTCTTTAACTAGGAAGAAAAGAGTGTAATTGAATAATAACAGTTGTACAATCCCAACGGAACACACTTTCCATCCCAGCACAGCGACCCTCGGGGATGATGCAGAATTGATGGAATTCTATTACTCTTTGATAGATTTATTATGAAGGGCTGAGTGGACTTGCTACTCCACTTTGTCACTCACACTAATCAGTATCGTAAGGCCCCGAGCGTGCAGGCTTTTGTATCCCTTTGACAAAGACAAGGTTAGGGGAGGATGACAGACACCCAGACCTTTACAAACCCATACCGCAAGATGAAATGGGCCAGCTGAGCTCTGAGCTGGGACAGAATTTTAATTTGTTTATCAATGGCTCACATGTGCAACACCATAAGGATATTTGTCAGAGGAGTAACACTGAAGCTAAACTCTTTTGTTTGGCAAGTGGAGCTTGGAAAAATATTTATTGAACTGTAAAAAACAGGGTAAATGAAAGGAAGGTGAAAAGTCTAAATGGAGTGGAAAATAACTTGCATTACTGTGCATAAAGTATAAGAAGGATAGTTATCTTTGTCTATTTTTGCTTGTTGCAGCTGAAAGAAATTTACTCACAAACTACAGTCAGATCTTCTGTAAATTTAGATCCTGTTGAGGGGGGCAGAGGGGCTCAAACAAAACAGAAATGGGCAAAATGAATTTCATGTGTTTTTCTTTATGGTTTATTTATAAGAACCTTCCAATTCTTCTCCTTATGCTTTCTCACTATTAAAAAACACAAAGTAAATAAAATGCTAATCTTAATACAGTTCTTAAAGCTGAAACTTACAAATACAGCTTTGGATTTGTAAGAACAATCTAGTATGTGTTCAAGTGTGGCTGTTCCTGCTGTTCCTCGTTCCATTCAGATGCCGGCAGCGGGCTCTGTGAGCGCGGTCGCTCGCTCTTTGAGCCTGCTGGAGTCACAGGAACAGACGATTTGTTGTGCTTCTCATCCAGCATCCAGCAACCAGCATTGGCATAAACAAGGCATTGCATAGGAGGCTGCTGCCAGGGTTTGTTTTTTGGTCAGTGTTGTTGAACGAGAGATATTTCCACCCTTTTCTTCTTCTGAATTGCCTTTTCTTTTTTTTTTTTTTCTTTTTTCTTTTTTTTTTTTAGAGTAGCATTCTGCATTCTGAGAGAGACTTGAAAATTCAGAGTGTGGGTTCAGTGTCCCTGTCCCTAAAGCTAAATACCTACAGTGCTGCTGTCCTGTGTGGACTTGCCAGGCCAGCTCCTCTGTGGCTGGGTGGAATCCGTGTGTCAGCTTAGCTGGATGCAGGCTGAGTGTGGGTGGTAGAGCAGGGTTACCAGTGACCAGGCCTGCAAGTGTTTAGAGAACGTTACTTTCCCACATTTTAGGCTCTGGGTCTTTTCTGCCAAAAGAGCTGTTTTATTTTCTGTAGCCAAATGCACAGTTGTGCAGGATGTGTCCGCAAAGCTTGATGGCACTGCTGAATATGTCTGCATGGGACACTGCTCAATGTGCCTACGTGGAGAATTGAAGGGGCATCTGGAGTAAGGGAAATGGGCCCATACTAATTATTGTCTTGCCAACAAAATCGATGACAATTACATGACCCGCATTTTACCACCTGTAGTCACCACCATACAGAATTGGGGACTGGCCTGTGGTGCCACATCAGTGTGAGTGTTAGCTGTCCTGTTTTGTCTCTCTTGTTCCTCCTTCACAGGTAGCTCTGAGCTCTGGTGATTTGCCCTTGCTCTCTTGTAGGACACTTGCACAGTACATTTATTTGGTTAAGGTACCAGGGAGTTTGTGAGGTGGGTCACACAGAAATAAGCCTTCCTGAGGAGCAATAAGGTCTTGCAGCAGTGAGTTCTTTGCTTTCCTAGAGCCACCATTCCACTGTGGCAGGAGCTATTGGTGTGGGTTGTATGTGAGCATTTGGATGGATGCCACCAATGTAGTGATTATGCAGTCTGTGTTTAGCATAGTTTTATTCAGCTTGAATATTTCAAGACTGAAAATGGTCATCTGTACCACAAATAAGACTGGCCTTGGCCATAACCCTCTTGCATGATTTCCTTTGGATGGCACAACTGCGTGACTCTCCTCGGGTTGGCTGGAGCCTGCTTACCCACTCAGTTGCTCTCATTTCTTTGCATCTTGCACAGTCATGGGAGCAGGGAGCAGATGGTAGCATTTTGCAGCTGTTTTATGAGAGGCAGATATCTGCCTGCGCCCAGAAAAGCAGGTTCCCTAGATGGTGTACAAGAAGAGCCATTCTTTGCAGTGGCAGCATGGGGTTCCAGTCTACGTGGCACGCGTGAGCACTGTGAGCAGCCACCTCCCAGCTTGGTCTGCTCTTCTTCTCTGCCTTGGCACATGGTGATCAAACAGGTGCCACAGAGTGGAAGGGGAGTGTGACACCGGTGCTTGCACACAGGACCCCCTCCCGCAGCACAGATGTCGTTTGCAGCACTGTGCTGCCCGCTGGGTAACCCCTTCAGTGTCTGGCCAAGGACCCAACCAAATCACAGGCAGGCACGGTGCCTTCCAAACAGATGGGCATGAGCACAGGCAGGCCAAGGACCACATGTGAACATGAAATATGTTGGAGGCGGGCAGGACCAGCCGCCAGGAATGTCACAGTATCTTTCACTCGGAACACTTTCAAAGCAATGGCAAGAGCTGATCCAGATTAGGGATGAGGGGTGGGTTAACTCTGAGTGAGAGGAAGTTATTATGATGAAGCAGTGCAGAGCCAGGCAGAGGGACTACGTGGAGGAAAGGTTTTAATGGTGTTGCTCTACCTGCTTTGACTAATGCTGCATGGTATTTTTGGAAGAGGTCAGAATGAAACTTTGTAGTTCAGCAGTATGAAGAAGCCTCTTTGGGTGATTTACCGAGCAAAGTTTTTGTGATGCTAAAAGATGTGCACACACCTTAGCAGATTTGATGAAAGACAGGAAGACAGTAATTTTGATAGAATATCCAGTGTTAAAGCTGTTTTCACAGCTGTCACAATGAATGCATTCTCTACATTTCTTGTGCAGTTCAAAGTACTGAGATATTCTGCAATTGAAAAAAAAAGTGTTAAAAAGGTTTTGGAAGAAACTTTTTTGGGAAGAAAATTGGAAGAAACTTTTTTTGGAAGAAAATTTTGGAAGAAAATGCAACTTATGGGCACTAAAAAGGGCCAAGAATGATATATGTAATATATATATACACACATATATACACATATACACATATGTGCATATATACATATAGGGATGTGTGTGTGTATATATTTATACATACACACACACGCACACGCACACATATATATATATATAAAGTCTTATCTATGAGTTCCTAGACAGAAACCTTGCTGCCAGGTTTCACTTTTAAATGCAAGATCATTTTCTGTGGAAAAGCAGCATATGTGAACTCATTATATTTTGATCTCCTCTGTTGGCAGAGAACAGGTAACTGCATGAAACTCATTATATGAGTAGGAGCTTTGTCTTGCAGAGCAGGAATCCCAGACAAGAATGCTAGTTCATGCTCTGTGCTACTCTGGAGGAGTCAGTAGGTTGATTCCACTGGTACTTGCTTCAGCACAGGCTTCACAGGAGCTGCCCTTGGTGGTCACCATAACCGAGAGCAGAATCAGGCCCCTTGGATTTGTGCACGTTGAACCAAAGGCAGCGTCAGCCCGGCACACACATGCGGTTAGTGTCTAGTGGGAGCAGTGATGGGAGCAGTTAGTTCAACAGGATATTGGGAGATTCCAGAACAGTGGTTTGTGCTGAGCAGATGTTACAGATGATGTCAAGCTCCTTGTCAAACAAGGATTCACATTCTTCTAAGAGGGAGGTTACATATGAGAAACAGTCCCCTTGGGCTCCCTGTGCTACAGTAAGCGAGGACACCAAGTGTTGCTGGTACAGCCCAGCCAGAGCATGTGTGTGGCAGCTGAGATCCGAGTGGATGCCTAGAGTTCTACCAGTAAAATGGTATGGAAGCTGTTCCAGAGTGTGTCCTGGGATTTACTTCCCACCAGACAGTACAGTGTACACTAGCTGACTTATCTGTGAACCATGGAAACATTTTGAAAAGGTAAAGCAGACAGTACACTGAAGAATCATTTGTCACAAGTAATTGCAGGCAGTCAGAAAGAGCAGAGAGAGTATATGAATCATGACGTAAAAACAGTGAAGGGCAGGCATTTAGTCTGGTCTGTGGCTATAAGTGCAGTGACACAGGTTAGTCCTGGCATGATATACAAATGTTATGTGCAGAGGGACAAGTACAATGAATAAAGAATTCCCGTTTTCTCATTATCTCATGCAGCAAAGAGGTTTTTTACTCCACACATAACTCATAACTTTTAGTAGGCTGGAGATGGCTACATTGAATTAGTGGGAACATTTTGTTTCCCGAATTTAAATATTCTCTCCGTGACAATTTATTTCCAGTGTAAAACCTAGACAGAATGCACAGGGGAAGGGAAATTATCCCAACCTGCCATTTCAGTTGGCCAAACCTGGAGCTGGGTGCAGCAGATCTGCCACCGCCAAAGCTCCAGGCACACACACAGTTTGACAGCTACACTGTTGATATTGCTGACAGACCAGCTAGATCAGCGGGCAATACAGATTGGGCTTTACAACTTCCAGAACTGAAAGCAGCACAACTTCAAATAAGGATTGTTAGAAAAATCATACTGTAAGGAATTAGAAACAAATAAACAAAATGAAACGTTTTTATAACTTCTGCTGCATAAGTCAGTGTTCCTATTCTGAAATACCAAATATAGTAAAATCTGTATAACTTAGATCAGGAGCGAAGTAGATTTGGATCTAGAATGAAACCTGTCACTCAAAAAATGAGCAGCTGAGAAATCATGTACAATGCTATTGCTTATGAATTTGTTATAAAGGTAGATGATAGTAGAAACTTTGGTTCTTACAGCTGCTTCAGGAATTTATTATTTACGGGCAAACACATGCATGATACATAATAACTTTTAGTTGTTTTGTAATTCTTTTCACTCATGCATCTCAAAATGATCTGTAAATGTGGGAAGAATTATTAGCTGCATTGTAGAAGAGAAATTGAGACCAAGTTGTTGTCTAGCTGTTGTCTAGAAGCCTGGATGGAGGTAGAAATACAGGACCCCAGACTTCCAGTACAGTGCTGTGGGCTGTAAATCTTCCAGGATGAAATAAATTCATCTGTTTGAATCTGGTTTTACATCAGGGTATATCCAGGGGCTGAGGCTGCTGATTCACAATCCCATTTGGATTTAGTGGAAACAGCTGAAAAGGTTATCACCACTTTTTCTCCCTACCACCAATGGAGTCAATTTTCAGCCTAAAATGCTTTCATAATCATGTGAGTAATAAAAATTCACCAGGCTGCAAGTAGACTGGTCTTAGCAGACACGCTGCTTGGGGCAGTAACCAGGTGGTGAGAGTGGTGAGGACAGATCCCATGAGGAGCCCCTCACACTGTCCCTGTGTGACTGAGCAGAACACATGTTCTCAGTTCCTCACACAACCTGAAATGTGACAGCAAGGAAGCTCACTGGGAGAAAGCTATTAGAAATGTAGATTACCAGCACCCACTGACCATCCTAGGAACTGTGGTCTGCCCAGGACATGAAACATGGGAGGCAGCACAAAACAAATTATTATTATCTCTAATGAAAGCACTGAGGAGTCTGAAAGCCCTGTCTCTGTCTTGGTCCTGTTTTCTTGTGGCACTCCGTACACTGCGACTTGCTTAGCACATTAGGTTGTATATTGCTCATGTCTCTGTAAAGCTGTGAGCAAGTTGTTACTCAGCAAAGAAAGGCACCCCAGCCTAACCTCCGCTTCCCCTGCAAGCCATCAACAAATAAATGGGGTGGTGATAGTAGGAAACGAATGGGGGTACCTGGAATGGGGAGTCCCTGAGCTCTCCCATTTCTGCTGGCAATCAGGTGCCCCAGTGATTGATGTAAATGCATAGTGGAAGCTGAAATTCTCAGTTTTGACTTAAAATGGGAGGGAAGAAAGTTCTTGGAAAGTTGCAAAATCCTGTTTTGACATTTTCAGAGCAAAAGTGGAAATTTCAAATGTTGAAATTACTTTTCATTTCAAATATTTAAATTCTGTATTATATTTAATGTTGTTAAGAGATATAAAGGTCAAATTCTAAAAGGCCATGTTAGAATTATTATTGCAACTTTGCACTGAAACTACTTTCTATGTTATACAAAATTTCCTTTATTGGAAATTTCAGGTTTCATTTCTGATCAGAACGAAGACAAATGGTCAAGCTCCCAAGTTCTTGGCTCGAATGCATCACAGGTCTCTTCTCCTCCTTCACGGAGACGTGAGAAGCCAAACTAACTTCAATGGAAGCATCCAGGCATTGTAAGGGACCAAAAAGGATTCTTATACTGAGATATAAATTAGCCTGTTGGGCTTCATGAATACAGCTGATGAATAAAAATTTGGGGTTGATCAATTAAAAAAAAAAGCCTAACAATCCTCAAAAGGCTGGGAAAAAACATTTTTTTTCTCTTTCTATCTCTCTCTATTTTTTAAATGTATACCTGTGTATAATAAAACCAAAAAAAACAGAGACCAGAGACCTTTTTAGACAGGTTTAGGTATTTTTTTAAATCCGGTACAGATGAAAATGAACATCTGCTTTGCCCTAATCATCAGGCTTACATTTCTAGTTTTGAGATTATACATATCAGTCCTTACAGTCTTCTCCCTTTTGTTTTCTGTGGAACTGCCTGTCATTTCACCTGTCCTGTCTTCTTATATTTGTATTTTTTTGGCTGTGCCAATTGCAATTGGGCTATTCTCTCGCTATTTCTGTAGTGTTTACTGTGTTGGGGTAAACCTCAGTGCCTGCAAAAGAGGACTAAAACTTTGAACTTCATCGGAACCAAAATCTCACCTTTCTTCCTTTACCTGGGTTTGCAGCCTTCATGACATTTTGTAACCTGTTGAATTTTGTTTTTTTTTTCTCATCCATCTTACGTTTCCTCCTCCTTAAGCAATTGCAGTAGCTATCTTTGAAGTGAAGGATCAAGCTCAAAATCTTACTGCTTTACAAGTGAAAAGGGAGATTTGGAATGTAATGTCTTTTTCAGCCTTAACAATAACATCACTGCCAGCAACTCTATAACAAGGACTGTTATACTCCCACTCCTACTTAGTAGCAGAAATTGGTCTGTTTTATGTTCCTGCTCAGACATTTCCATTCATCTCTGCCTTGCCTTTAATGGCCCAATCTGTACTACTCTCGTTAGTCAGTGTTTGCATTCATGGTCCATTTGGGTGGAATGATTTCTCACCTGAGAGTGGCGAGGCCATTGGTCTGTTTTGGTTTTGTTTATTGATTTGATTTTATGCTGAATTTGCCTATGGATGGCCTTGTGTATTAAGCCATGGTATGGCTCGGAGCTGAGTGCTCTTGTGAAAAACATCAGCTTAGCTGGCACAGAAGGAATAGGACAGGCAGCTCATGCTGTCACATCCATGTGAGTTGCTAGCCCTGTTTATTAAAAGGTCCCTATCGCCTGTCTAGGACCGTATGCAGAGCAGGGACTGGTTCTCTTTTCTCTCCGGGACTTGTTCCTTCTTGCCAGTGTGCAGGCAAGTAGATGAAAGTTACTCTGGGTAACAGGACCTCCCATCTTTGCAAGAGTCGAAGAAGGCTGGAGAAGGTGGATGAAAAAAGAGGCACGAAGGCTTTTAAAACATAAATGTATCCTTTTGTGGAGGCTGCCAAGCACTCTGTGCTTTGCAGCTGTGTGGTTTTCAGAATCATCTGATGTTTTAATTGTTGGCAAATAGCCTCTCAAAGAAGATGATTTTTGAAGACCGAACACAGTGACTTATATATTCACCAAAAGTGAAAGGGTGGCTGAATCAGGCACCCACGGTGTAAAGGAGCCCCAGGAACTATGGCATTTGAACAATTCATCCCATTTTCTTTCAGTCAAAATCTTAGTAAGTAACGGTTAATTCAAGTATTTGTTTGTTTTAGATTTTTTTTTGTAATTGGACTATTTCTTTCATTGCAGTCAGTTTAAATAATGCATCTCAACTGCAAATTTGATTTAAATTTAATAAGAGTTATCATAAGATAATTAGATACCACGAGATTATTAAGAATGTTTTTAAAATTTAACAGTGATACTCACTACACACTGATGAACATATTCTTAATAATCAATTGGACTTTAATCACACAATTTTCTTCTAAAACACACATTAATCTAATTCAATTTTAATTTAAACAGAACCAAACAGATACTCAGGTATCTATTACTATAAAACAGAATCTGTCTTGCTTAATCACTGTTTACAAGGATAATATATAGCTTCCTAGACTGAGTAATACAGTGGCCTGGTAGCCTCTAGGCTCAAAAATTACAGAGTTACAGAGAAATAAGAGATGGAAATTACGTGTGAAGCTGCCTTTACTGTCACATGGCTGAAATGTTTCCAGCCATGGCTGCAGATGGGCATTGAGTAACATTAACATCTTGTTGGTGAATGATACAGCCTGGAGAGTGTGGTCCTGTGTGTCATATTTTATAAGTTACTTGTAATTTGGGAGGAGGGAGAGGAGAGAGAAAATCAAACTTACGAAAGGCCCAATCTTCAGAGGTACTAGCTCCTTTTGAGCAAATATCTCTGTGACTCACTGTGTGATTTATGCCAGGGCAGGTAGAGGCAGCTGCTCTACCTGGTGAAGATAGTTGGCCTTGAGGAGAAGCCTGTAAGCTCTGAGAGAAGAGAATGAACTCCAGAAAAGTAACTATCCACTTGCATGAAAAAGACTCTCATTAGCTAGTGCGAGGTTTATTTGCTTTGGACCCTGACAGGATCAACTCTCGTGACATAGCAGTGATGCAGTCAGCCAGCTAAGGCAGTCGATTCCCTGCAGTGTCCCCTGCAGGACCCTGCAAGGAAATCAGCAGGAGCAGATTAATCCTGTTCACTGCAGCCCCTGACTCTTACTACTCATGCTAAACACTCTTGTCTTCTAAGCAACTTAAGAATCAACAAGCAGTGCCAGATGTGTGCTGTGCTGTGAAAGAGCAGCTTCCTAAGGCCAGGTGTTACATTAAACGTGCAGGTGTTTGGATATGCAGGCCTGGATGGGGCTGCATTAGCAAGCACAGTGTTTTCAAGTCAATGTGGAGGATGCTGAGGTTTGGTTGATGCTGTTTTTTGTACCAGACAAGCAATGCAGACCCATCTCTCTTCTAGCAACCTAATAGATGGCATGAAGTGGTCAGTATTTGTTACTTGCTCTCAGTCTCAGCCTCAGCTTTTTCACCTCACACAAATTTTTCACAAATTGTCCCATTCTATTTAACAAGCTGTTTATATCTTTCATTTCTGGTAGTAAAATATCACGGAGAGATGGGAACTTTTCTTAGGACTTTTCTGCAGCACAGCACAGTTTACCCTTGCTCCAGTAGCCAGATTCCCAGTGTCAATGTGATGTCAATATATCGGAAGTTAGCCTCTATTCAAATAACTAGGTCTGAGAGAAAAGAGAGGGCCCTGCCTTGTAATGGGTGCTGCATTTATTGTTTGCCTTCGACTCTTGCAGATGCCATGAGCCATGAACCACAGTGTGCTTCAGCTTTCCCTGGCACAAAGAGCCTCAGCAGGACAGCCCCTCACAGGAGTGGGTGCGTGGCAGCTCTCACCTTGCTAGGGCAGCCTCCAGCTGCACTTGAGCTCTGCCTTTAGGCCTTCTGTGCAAGCTCTGCACCCGTGTTTGTCCTGGTGGGACACCAGGGAAAACATGGGCTTTGCATTTCCGTTGCTTTCCCTGTTGTGAACTGTTGGGGACAGGCAGGCTGTTATCACGTGTATTCAAGCATTTTATTTATAAAAGGCAGCAAGGTACAGTGCAGAATTTCTCAGTCATCTAAAGAGGAACAAAAGAGGATCAAGGAGGTCTGAAAACTGAAAATATTACAGAAATAGACAACTCTTCTTAGCCTTCTATACCCTCATCTGCAAACCTAAGTATAACCTGTTTTGCAAAACGTGCACAAATACATGACACTGGCTTCCTGTGTTACTGCTGGTGCAGGTGTAGCAGCTTCGGTTACCTCTGTGGTAAGGATCTTACACCAGAACCTCCCCAGGCTGGAACAGGAGGGAGTGACTGATCATGTGTGGTTGTCTCTAGTACTATGGGGCTTGCAGCCGGCAATGGTGTTTGTGTTAGCACCTCTTGGGGTAGGCTCAAGGCTTTGTTATACTCCTAAGAATCACTGGATATGAATTTGTATGAATTTATGTAAGTCATCTCAGGGTCAGAGGGGCTGCTACAAATGCAACTGATGTGGGTTACGATGTCTGCTTCTCCTGCAGGTTATCACCCTTCAGCTATGACAGCACACTGCTTGTGTAATGAGTCATTAACCCAGCTCAGTCAGAAGTGATCCTGCTTCAGAAAATCCTGTCCTAAAACTCCTTGAGCTAAGCCAAATCATTTTGCAGAATTCGGCTAGCTAGTGGCTACCTGAATGGTTCTGTTGGCTGCCCAGATCGGTGGTGGTGGGGTGGATAATTTGCAGTGGGTATTGAGGGAAAAGGGAATTGCAGCTGTGGGCTCTTCAACCTGGACCAGCTGCAGCACCTCCTGTTGTCGTGGCAGGCGAGTAACTCAAATCCTCACTCCTTCCTTCTGCACAGTGCAAAGGGGAAGAAACTGTTTGGTCTCTGAATGTTGCAGGGCTTGGCTGGCTAGTATTTATGCTACTTGTACATCACTGCCTGAAGGCTGTAGTTACTGCAAACCAAATGTGTTGTCATTCCATGTGCCAGACTCTTCCTGAAGTGAAGGAATTGCTCATGCTCTGTAAGATGCACTCGCTGTCAGGCATTTTAAAGAGGGAGTATTTAGAGACAACACACACTTTGTTGTCTCAGACTGGGAGGATCATTGAAGGCCAGGGAAATTTGGAAGGATTTAGCCTGCCTGTTTCACAAATTAATTTACATAGAACAAATGATGACATTTAGAAACTGTTGCAGAGGGTCCTAAAATAAAGAGGATGGAGGTTGAAAATATGAGGAGCAGCCTTGAAGCAGATCAGGAGGAGTGATATTAATAGCAACCCCCTTAAAATGTAGAGTAATAAAAGACATCCAAGAATATATTTTTTTTTCTGCTTTAGGCCTTCTGAGTTTTCCATGTAGTTCTGCTGCTTTACAAGCCCCTGTGCTGGTGGGGCTGGGGTGTGCACGGCCGCAGGAGCAAGGGCAGAGCGGAGCCGCGTGGTGCAGGGGCAATTCTCGCTGCGGGCGGCCGCGCTCCTCAGGGGCACATGCAGCAGGACTCCCTGCAGTAAAGGATGCCTAAGAAGAGCCTCCAGTTTAACTTCAGAAACAAAATTTGTCAATGCCAGGATACACATTTTTAACCTGTTTACCTTCTATTTGGGAAGCACCAACATCCAATAAACATCAACTTTATATATTGGCAAAATAACTTGTCAGGAAGGAATCACAAATTTCCATTGAATTCTAGACATTTTATTAGTTATTTAGTATAATAATATTCTTTTTTTAAATGATAGCATTTCATATGCAACTGAAAATTCCCTATTATTGTGATTGGAGTAGGGACACCAGTGACGTGAAGGTAATAGTCCTCCTTTATTCAGTGTCCCAATGTCTTGTTGGAATACGAACAAATACTCTATGGGGAAAATGTCTTCACTGGAGATGTGAAAACATTGTCATGGGGGAATTAAGTATATTTTGATTTCATTTGAGATAGCCATGGTATGCAGGGTAAAACTGGATTTTTGCATTCACTGCTCTTGCTTTCTTTTAGAGGGCCCTGTTAAATACATGCTTCCTTTTCACTTCTAGATACCTGACATTATTGTGGTATCACAGTAGGCTGCTAAATAGCTGATTCCAGCTACTCAGTATGTGGCTGTATTTCTGATAAATCCCAAATAAATCTTCAAATAGAAAATGTCAAATTATTATTATTATTGTTATCATTACAGATTTGCAGGTTCCAATAACAGTATCATAAAATACCAACAATGTGCCTGAGATCCTGTAAGGCATAAAATGAGTTCCTGGTAATGGGGTCACTCTGCAGCAGATGAGCTGGCGGTGAGGAGAGCACCATGCGCCGCAGCTCTTTGTTGTTCCCAAGTGAATCCTATTTCCCCTGAGATTTCAGTGTAGTTTAAATAGCAGTTCTCTGTAGTTTCCAAGGCCAGTAACTATTTCTTCTCCCATTTTATTTTAACAACCAGTAAATCATAATTTGGAGTGACCAAAGAGCCTTGTAGCTATGGGGCTTGTAAGCACCATAAAACTGCCTCTGCTGCCGGTTAGCACAGATGGGAGAAGCAATCCAGAGCATGTCAAAATCTCTCTCACTCTTGGGTGGATAAGCTTAATAAGGCAAACTTGCCGTTGAAGGAAAGCACTGAGGTGATTCCAGAAACAATTAGAAAATACAGCAAACAAATAAGCGTTGATGATGATTTGAATGACTCAGGTGATGCATCCCATTCAGAGGTAAACCACATTTGCCTTAGGTACAGACTTGCTGTTGCCTTCATGGAACTGAACAAAAGCTTTCAGGAAATCCCTGGCATTCACTCTTGTTAAGAACTGTCACTGGAGACACTGATAGCAACCACAGGCTGCTAGAAAATGTGCTCAAATGTGCTCATCAAAATGGGCTGTGAGTGTGTGTGGGGCTCCAACTGGAGGAGTCCTAAAAGAAACCTGGCTTTTTCATAAAGTGCCCAGTTCTCATTTTCTGAAAAGCAGCAACTTCAAAGGTGCCTGCTGCTCTTAGGAGGGCATTTGGAAAATCAGCCATGTGATTTGACCGTTACTTAATGATAATGTGGAAGTAGTTTTTAATTTTCTCTGTAATAATTTTCCCAGCTCTTTACGGGTCACTATTGCATGAGATGTGCTCAGGGCATCAGGGAGGCAATTTGTGATAGTTTATGCATAGAAGCCATCTTGCAATATCTTTTGTTGCTACATGTTGTAAATTTATGCCATTCATTTTTCTTAAATTTAAAATGCACTAGTATATATACAGCAAAGAAGAAGCAAATGAGAATTCAACTGTTTGATCAACAGGCGGCTCTGCTGCCAGCTCTGCAAGGATCGCTTGAGTAACCAGACACCTAAAATGATATTACAGAAGTATAATCTCCCTAATCTACTTTAAGAAAACAAGGCACTTTATTTCATATTACAACCAAAATAACCCCCAACCCTACATTAAAAGGATATTAAGGGCCTCTGCAATGAGAGATGTCCTGCAGAAAAAATGGCAGGTAATTATATTTCTAAATGCTGTGCTGTAATATAATTGAAGAGGGTACTGAATTAGAGCTGTCTGAAGCAAACTTAATTCTGGTATTCCGGATGGGAGTGCTGGAGATCGTTCTTTGAAATCTGGGTTTATCTGTGTGGTTTCCTGGACTGTTGTACAGGCAAACTGAATCCTCCTGAAAAATATTTTTAATGAAGCATTTTACAGACACCAGCTTGCTTTGAAGATCTGGCATCTTCAGAGTCACTAGTGTTGGCCTTTGGGTTAATGAATTGATTAATAACACACCATCTTGATGTGTGAGCCAGCATGATATTGAAATGAGACATATTTTAGCACTGAGTTTCAGAGATACTTCCCAAGAGTGGAGGAATTTTGACATGCAGGAAGCCTGAGTTTCCCTCATCTCAAGTGATGGCCACAGCCTTTTTGCCCCATTCTCTCATTCAAACCTTTCCATTTCTCTACTTCTATTTTCTTCTTGGGTAAGGCCTCTCCCACACATTTCATTGTTCTCATCCCATCATTGCCTCTCATTCCCCTCTGCTTTTTCACACCTTGTCCTTACAGGAGAGCATTCACTAATTTAATCTCAGGTTCTCTGTTAGATCTTGACCTCAGCTAATGCAGCTGCTCGCGTTAGTCACCTCATCATTTCCTCACTCTAGTTCTCTCCGTCCCGTACTCCCTGTCCAGTTCTGCTTTCTGCCAGCAGCTCCAGGTGCCCTGGGCTATCGCGGCGGATGGTGCCGCTTGCTGCACGCTGGGCTCTGGGCTGCGGCCTGACTCCCCGCGGGTGCAAGGAGTGAAACAAGTGGTGCTAGAGGCAGGAGGGGGAGAATCTTCTTTGCACTGACTTCCTGAAACTACATTTCAAGTCCTGTCTGCAAGATCTATAAACCTGCAAGAGGTTTAGTTCTGTATTTTATCTTTTTAGTTCTGTATTTTAGACTTGGCCGAATTCCAAATAGTTAATGGTTAAGGAGTCTAAACACCCATCAGTGGAGGAATAAAAGCCGTGAGAGGCGAAGTGCCCTTGGAGAGCAGGGCAGGCTGAGCGGGCTCCCGTGGCCCTGCTGTAATCTGGGTGCTCACCAGGAGGGGGGGATGTTCCATGGAGGAGGGGGTGCAGGTGCCGCTGCGCAGCTGAGGTTCTGCAGCCAGAGACCGGGGAAAAAGTGAAGGGCAGAGTCGGCAGCCCAAAGCACGTCAGGGATAGCCCCTGTCTGCTCAAGCCAGGGCTTTCCCCCCCCCCCCCTTTTTTTTTTTAGTCACCGGGCATAATATTTGGATCTAGAGGGCAGTGAAAAATGAAATCATTTGTGTCTGCAAAAGGGACATGGAGATTTTGTTAGCATCACAAGTACGGAGATTTCCCGAGGCTCCAGGACTCATGTTACTGTTGCAGTATCTGTCATAGTGCTCAGCATGAGTCCCTTTCAGACCCAGAACTGCACCCTTAATAGTACAGTCTCCTTCAGCCTTGCTATGTTCTTCAGCATCACAGATTAAACTATCCTTGAGCAGCCTCACGGTACAGCCCGTAGCCATCCTGGGCTTGGAGGGTGCAACTCTGCTTTCTTTAGCTGCTGTAACTGTCCAGAGCAGAGGGCAGTGATGGGCAGAGCTGGTGGATGTGCTTGGTGTGCATGTGGGCTCTGAACGGCCCAGTCCTGCCCTCGTGATGGGGGAGCATGGGGGAACTGGCTGCTTCGACATGTGCCGAGCCCCGCAGTGCACTGTGTGCAGATGGTGCCGCTTGGAACCTTTCACACCAGGAACCCCACTGCAAAACACCCCGTTAGGTCCTAACGTTGCCATACCAATCAAATGGATTAAAGCCAAATAAAACCCAATTACAAAGTAGGTAACCCAGAGTAATGATTCAGAGAGCACATGGGCTCATGGAGCTCTCAAAACAATGTAGCTAAAAAGTCATAAAAATGAATAGTATTTGATTAGATCCGAACCAGTGGTATCAACTGGCTCTGCTCATTTAACCTGTCTCCTGATCGCGGTACAGCCGTCATTTAGCTGCAGGGTGGATGTGTTCATACTGAACTATTAATCTGTTTCAAAATGCCATAACATTTCCATGAAGAACTTCCTAATTTTTTTTTCAGAAATTAAATGTCTGTTTAAAGTTCATTCCCTCCTGCTGCAACTAATTGAAATGAGATTTGGTTTATCTTTATGACATGAAAATGAGATTGAGTTTCATAATAATAACAATAGTGATAACTCTATAGATTTTAGGACTAGTAGTTAATAATTGTAGTAATATGTAGAGATTAGACAAGAGTAATGCAGCATAAACAGACCATTGGTATTTGTTGAGAAGTTGGAGTGGGTATCAGTCAACACAAGTTTTCTTATTTGGTATCTATTTTCTGTTCTCATAGATTTAAAGTGCATTAATAAACTTAGCCCTAGTATATTGTAATTTAAGAAGCCTTTTTGAACTAGTGAATGGATTAATAATACACAAAGAAGTAGATTTTATATGTGAGAAATTCTTGAAAAGCAAAAACCAGGGCATATAGATGTTCATCAGCCACTGGCCCTGCCAGCCTCCAGGAGGTAAATGTGGGAGTCAGCCCGGCAGGGTGAGTTGTTGCAGCTTCTGCTACAGTCTGAAGGTGAAGGTCCTGCTTTGTGAGCACTGAAGTCAGGAGAGAGGTTTCAGAGGGACAGAAATGCCCAGGGCCTTGTCCAGTGCCTTGCCCAGTGGCTGGTCCCATAGCTACCCCGTGGCTTGCATGCCACTGCAGAAATCCTTGCTCTGTTAGAGGAAAGGATTTTATCTCAAGTACTTTAGATTATCTAAAATAGACTTCGATTATCGAGATATCAAAACATTGGTGCAATGAGCTCATCTTGAAGGTCTGAACCTGGCTCTTGTGTGACAATAGTCTGTTAGAAGAAGGGGTAAGTTTTGAAATATCAACTACATATATATAAATAGGAATATATATGTGTATTTTACTAATAACCTCAAAATGTGCTTGCTATCTTTTGAACAATCCCAGTAGTTGTATAACTGCTAGGATTTTGTATATTTTAAATCATCTGCCTACCAAAAGAGTAAGGATTTGGGGATGGAGGGGGCCAAATAAATGCCCATGAAACTAGGGGTACATTCCAGAAGAGATTTGTGTGTTCTCTTTCCCTGTGGCTATTCTCTTTTTCATTTTACTTCCTTTGGTTGCTTTTATTCACCAACCCTGAAAGTCACATAGCTCTTCATGTCTGGAAAAGCTGAACTGCCTCAGAGTGTGCTACCTTTGCCAGTGCTGAGCTTTACCTTACACTATAAATAGCTACTGATTGCAACAGGCGTTTGGTAAGTGAGGCAGCATTTAATATAGGTCAACAAAAATCTGGTTCTTAGTGCTGTGAATAATAGAAGAGATGGAAAAAAATATGAGCAGCAGAGTTGAGATTCCTGACCATTTTTTATTCAATGAAACTTGTATTTCTTGGCCACAGCAGGAGAAAATAAAAAGCTCTTGTGGCTCTTCATGCATGGTGGGTCCATATCAAAACACACTTAGGTTCAGGAGCTTTCTGCTTTTGAGATAACATATCCCAGCCCCTCTGTGTGCCTCCAAGGAGGAAAACAGAGGCTGAAGATGTGGGCTGGATGGGAGAGGGCCGGCAGGGAGGGAAGGGGGGCATGTGTGATGCTTTGGAGAGGAAGGGAATTGTTGTTATTGGAAGTAGGGTCTCCAAGGGGGACTCAGCTGAGTCTCCTCAGGAGGGAATGGAAGGAATTAGTTGACACAAAGGACAATTGACTGTAATGGCTCTTTCAGATGGTTATGTTTTATTGTGTAAATACATGTTTATAAGTTTTTTTAAAATGCAGATTAGACCCCAGCACTGTATTTAGATGTTTGGAGGAAAACAGTCATTGACTCAACAAACCACTGCCCCTCCTTTTACGCTTATATGTTCTCTCATGTTAAAATGTGCTTGGGCAATGTTTAATATGTGTATTGCATAGTCAAAGTAGTTGAAGTATCTTTTAGGATGCGGACCTAGAGATTGCCCTTATTACTGTGCATGTGGTGAGATGGTGGAAATGATTTTACTTCATTAAAATAGGAAGCAAACACACGACAATAAAAGTGTTGCTTTATGAAGTAATATATAGGTTTTGTTTGGGTAAGTTCACTGACTTCAGCAGGACTGAGTAACTTTGGCAAGATGAGGGTTTGTTGCAGGGAGCTTCCAACACATGCTGTCCTGCTTTCCAAAGCTGCAGTCCCCTCTTGATTTTGCTACTGACTTATGGTAGGTTCATTAGGGAAAACATAGGCCTCTATTTTTTTCATTCCTCTGCTTGGTGGACTGAAGAATCAGGTTCAAATATTCCCCTTTAAGATCCCAGTGCCAGTGGAAGCAGCAGTGCTTTGGCTTTTCCCCATCTCTGCCTGTGCTGCTGGTCAGAGGGCCCTCTCTTCATGGCAAGATCCACTTGGACCTGTTCAGATTCTTCTGAACATTTCCAAGATATTTTTTCCTCTTCACATCCTTCAACACCATCATCCCAGAGGTGAGATCAGAGCATGTTTTGGGAACTCTGAAGGGCTGAGATGGGCTTTGCAAGAGGCTGCGGAGGTTGTGGGCTGCCTTCTGAGCAGCCAGCTTGTCTTCCCTGTCCCCTTGCTTGAGTTCAGCTTTCCCCTGCAAAATACGAATGATGTCAACAAGGACAAGCCCAGAATAACATTTCCAAGACAGCTTCTTAACTGTCTTCCCAATAGGGGAGAGAATGACAGAGCTGACACAGAACGGCAGTAAAAGACTTCTCTAATGCAAATGGTCATTTTTTTTCCGCTTGCAAAGGAAAATTAGGTTTTGTACTGTGAATATTTTTATGACAGGTGCCCACTTTCCTCTGAGCATGACAGTATCCTGTTAGAAAACAACACTTCCCAGCTGATGTATTTAATTTGAAAATGAACCTTCTTTGCTTTTTGTAACCTGACAAGATGTAGGAATTCTTCCTGGAAAACACTGATATAGAGGGGAAAAAAAGCCATCATTTTCTTAGGAGCTGAATTACTGTTTGCTGTTTCACCTACACTTATAGACAACTACATAGATCATGGGCCAGCTGTATCAGAAATAGTCATTGAAAAATTATGCCACTTTTTAGGGAGACTGTGTAGTAATTTGTTACTAAGCACAGCTAGTGCATATGAGGCATCCTAAGACATTATTGGGGAAGTGATGGAACCAAAACTAAAATTTTAAGTGCTTATTAAAATTCTGTCAAGAACCATGGCAAATTAGTGCACTCTGAGGCACGATGACCCTGGGAAGAGTGTTGATACTCACATTGCTAGTTAAGATGAGCTGTATCTGTGACTGTATTATGGAGATCAGAGTGGAATCCAGAATGAGACCAATTCATCCTTATTGATTTAAATATATATATAACATAATATTTGATTTTTGTTCCTTAGCATCTGCTTCTGGCATACCTCAAAGTTGGTGGCATCTCTATTCGTCATGTAGAATATGGGAGTGAAGCCTATGAGTCCTGATGAGAGACCTTGATAAGATACTGTATGGGATCACGTGTGACTTTGTATTTCTTTGCTTGCATCATTTTGAGCTACACTAGTTGTAGTTTCATAGTTAACTATTTTGGATATCTTCTTAAGACAGAAGAGCTGGCTTCCTCTTATACCTTACACTTATGGCCTTATATACAGGACCAAGTATCGTGCTTGGTGGTCTGAAGTGATGTAGACCTATGGTCATTTCACCTACAGCATATTTGGCCTGAGCAGAAACATTTATTGAAACGTGCTGGCCTAAAACTAAATGGTAAATCTTTGAAACACAGGAAATGTTAATCTTCATTACCCAAGGAGCCTGGCTCGTTCATATAGCATAGGTTCTTGTGTCACATTTTAATAGATTTAGACATGCTAAAGCTGCAAGCGCTTATGCAAAGAAAGAAATCTCTTTAATGGCATTGCAAATGTTCACCCAGTAAACCACTTTCACCCATGCTTAATAAGCTTATGAGCAATGTTCCTGAGAACCACTTTGAATTTTCTTAAGAACAAAATCTCCATAAATTACTGACTTGTTATTACTGTACCCCTCAGATTTACTGATACAAATATGTTGAATATTTCTACCACATAGTTCAGCTATCCTATGTATTTTAAGGGATGATGCCTCAGATAATGCAGCCTGTTTTAATTTCTCCTGTTATTTTTTAAAGAAAAGGAAGCCTTTGTTTTTCTTGCCGAAATGAGTGTGAACAGAATGCTACTTTGATTCTTTAAATCTATCTCAGGAGGCATTGTAGCATCAGCTGAACGTATAAGGGAGCCCTTAGGGATGAATACAGCACTTATTTCTACCCAGTAAACCATGTCCGGGTTGGTAGCAGCTCCCGCTAACTGACTGACACGGATGAGCTTTTGAAGTGTCAGACGAAGGCAGTCCCGGTAGGCTTTTTGTTTTGCTATCAGTGCAACGCTCTCCTCCACAGTATGGGGTAGTGTCCAGAGGAGTCGCAGCGGCCACACGGAACCCCTCGCTACGGCAGCAGCCACTTCAAACATCGCTGCATGAATAGCAGCTCATTTGACCCTTGACCACAACCAGCCTCTAAATTGGCAGACAGAGAATCAGAGTAATTTGTATCATTTCAATTAGTTACTAGCTGCATAACAGAGAGGTCATGACTTTTTTGGGATGATTATTGCCCATGGCAACCAAACTTCAATGTACCATCAGTTTCCAAATACTTTCACTTAATAAATGTAAGTTCATAAACAAGGCCCGATTGTTGGGGGACACAACAAAGCTAATTATCTGCTCCGCTACCAAGTGAGCGGAAGATGACATAACTTTGTCGGCAAAATCCTTTTTATTAGCAACAAGGAAAAAAGTCACTGATAAATGGCTTTAATAATGTTGGCTGAATGAGCGGTATTGATCTCCGACTATGTAAAATGGTGAGGAAAGGCAAGTTTATATAAGAGCACTGTTGTTGTACTATTGAGAGCCGGCCGTTTTTGTTTCACAGTTTGTTCTATGCACCCAAATTCTAAAATTCTAAAATCAATGTTGCCATTGTTGGGCCAAAACAGCACACCCTTAGCCCAGACAATGCAAAGAATTTGAAAATATAGATAGCTCCCTGATACATACAGATTGGATTGTAAGAAACATTGGGTTGTTTTTCCTTCGCGAAGAAAGGCCAGCTTGTTTCAGGGCTCAGACAATGGTGTGTCTACATGCCTGTGAAACTTCATGAACCCAGTGCAATAATTCCAGCCTTTGATTTGAAAAATGTTTTGTATGTCTTCCTCCACATCTGCAAATACCTCCACTTTCCCTTGATGCTAGCCAAGAGTTGTTAGCAGGCGAATGTTTTCCACTTGAGGAAGGAAAAAAAAGTTCAGCACGTACATAAGTTTTGCTATTTGGCTTTTGTTTTTTGAATTAAAATAAAGGTTTCCTTCTTTCATGTCACAATCTATTAGCCACTGGGATACCTGGTATCACAGTTCTTTCCTCTTCACCCCTGCATTTGTAGCAGATTTGACGGTGTGTGGAAACCAACACAGGCACTGCGCTGTGACTGCGTCACCTGCAATCAGCCGGAGATGCTGCTAAGATTAATCATGACAGTAGGCAATATTTCCAACATTATTAGAAGAGAAACCTAATATTTTGGGACATCAGGGATCTCTGAGCTGTTGTCCATCAAACTGAGAACCTTCATTTTCTACTCCTTGGATGGGTAACCTTAAGTTTTAACCGTTTCACAGACAGGGGATTCGTGCACATAGGCACAGGCACAGGCTGCACCGGATGGACGGAGTCAGTGCTGGGTGTTTGCTGGAGTCCAGCCCAGGTACTTGTACAAAAGGAGACACAGTGACCAGATCATGTCTCTGTCTCCACTTTATGTTTTAGTGAACCTCTACTCCCTGCCTTAACTCCTCATCCATTTGATTATTTTTTTATAAATCTTTGGGCATTTGCAAGACATAAAGTCCGACGCTGCTGTTTAGCTCACATCTGGCCATTCTGCTGCACAGATTGCAAGGGGGAATTCGTTTATGTTGCCAATGATCCCTCAAATGCAATTTTAATGAATCATATTTAAAGTATGCTTAAATTCTGATGCTTTGGTTACATTGTAGGGCACAGAAATCTAACAAGAGTCTAGTTGAGCTGTTTAGACTGCATCGTTTCTGAGGGACAGAATTAATGCAGCTTTTGTCTGAAGCTGAAGAAGTGCAATATCCATGTTAATGGGCTGGGAATTTTCATCACAGTCCTTTTTTTTTTCTTGCAGCTGTTGGTTGTAGGTCAGTGACATAAATTTTATTTAAGGCTTCAACCTGCAAGCCTTTATTACACATGGCAGTGATTATTGGCAGTGGTGCTGGGCGCAGCGCTAAGCGCAACCCTTCTTGGGAAGGACTTACGGGGTCAAGCCGTGCTCTGCTTGCAGGAGTTAGTGGTGCCCCGGGATGAAGGATGTTCAGGATCTGGCTCTTATATTTAGGGAGAATCCCTAAATTCGTGCACAGCATTAAGCCCATTTAATCCCTCATGAATGTAGTGGGAGTTGAAGGCACTCAGCACCTTCTGGGATTGGGCCCAAAAT
Organism: Nothura maculosa; assembly: GCA_032353885.1. Lineage (NCBI taxonomy): Eukaryota > Metazoa > Chordata > Aves > Tinamiformes > Tinamidae > Nothura > Nothura maculosa. The sequence goes on from JAUBOD010001057.1 coordinate 1,382,582, forward strand.
AATTGTTTTCAAATGGAACTCTTTTTTTTAAGCAACTTGGAGTCCTTACTCAGAGCAGAAGGCTGACATTGTTATGAACAAAAATCAGGGATTTTGTCCTCGCTGAGCACAGGGCCTGAACAATCAGCCATTGATTTATAATGAAAGCTCAGTGTACAAGTAGTCTGGACACTGCACATCTGAGATGGACTAGCTGGTTTATTTTCAGGCCATGCTTGAGAAGTTAGTGAGAACTAGTGTCTCCTTAACCAACCCTGCACCTTCACTGGAATTGCTCTACACAGTGTTTGGGACCTACCCCTTATCCTGCGCTGCCTTGTCCTGGAATCGCACACAGGTAAAGATGTCTCAGGAATAAGCAAGAACTTCACTGAAGTGCGGTCAAGATACAAAGGGCCAGCAGTTTCCTTCCGTTCTTTCTCTGGCATGTGGTCCTGGGGAGATGTTGAGCTGCCTCAACACTCACAAATTCTGAAAGCTAAGGCTGAGATGTTGACTGAGAAGTCATTTTGTTCATAGTTGAGCTCCTGTGGATTTTCCTGGCAGCCACAGACCCAGAAGCAGCTAAGAAGGGTTTCCTTCAGGTTTGGTCTAGTCTGGAGCTCAGCACCCTTGTAAATACCACATCTACACACCTAGGCACAAAAGCAAATGAAAAATGATGTACCTCATCTCGGACCAAGTAGATAACATTCTCTTGGTATTCATATCTTGTGACCTTCCACAAAATCATTAACTCTCTAAAGCAAAATAGCTGTTGAGACAGCAAATAAAATACAATTTCCTGTGTTTCCTAATACCTTCCAAACAAACACAACTCTTTCCTGTACCCTCGCTTCCCCCTGCTCCTCTCCATGATTTCTGAATATTTCTAAAACCTCTTAAAACTCCTTTGGCAGCTGATCCTACCCACCTTATCCATCATCATTGCTGCCTTGAGAGCAGATTCATTTATCTCATTGCTTTAACGCTGTCACCTAGAGCTTTGGATACATAGACCCAATTTCTTGGATTTGGTCTTTCATGTGGCCTCTTCCCTGCTGGCATCCACTCAATCATCCCCTTTGCCATCTGATCTTCTTCTAAGCTCCTCATATGTTACACACTTCTCAACCACCTGGTGGTTGCACGCAGTATCTACTTTCAGATCTTTCTTCCCCCTGCATTCCTTGTTTACCATCAGATATTGGGGGATTCATCTTTGTGTGTCTTTGTGTCTTTGCAAGACAGCTTCTATGTTAATTGCAGGCAGAGTGCAGGAACTCTGACAAATGACACCTTTGTGTCCTTCCTTTTTTATGGTCAAGGATAATTTTTTCCCCTCTGAAAAAATAATTTCTGATGCCTATATTCAGTTTTATTTTACTTCATTTTACTTCATTTATTCATTTTACTTCTTACTCTGTCGTGCTGTCCTGGCTGCAAGTTACTTACACTTAAAAGTAACACGTGTACTTCCATCATCTCCATCAGATCTTTACTGCTAGTGTACACTAGAATATTATAGCAGAATCACCTTAAGATTTCACATATCACAATTTCTGGCTTTGTCAGCTGAGCAACTGCCATTCAAAACCCTTTCCTTTTCATCTGCTCTCCTTTCCACCAGCCTGGCCGCAATTAATATTCTTTGCTGCAGAGAGCATCTTGTGCATATTCCAGCACCTTTTGCTCTCCGAACATAATTCTTATATAACTCTTGATATGATAAGTCATACTGGCCAGAGTTAACCTTATTACTAGAGATGTACTGAGCAATCTTGCAGTCATGAGATACTGGGGATATTTCAGTAATGGGAAATCTGCTTCCCATACAAGATTGATTTTACTTATGACCTTTAGCTGGAATGATACCTGTAAATTCTTATCTGCATTCATTTCTTGTTTTCTCTTGTCACATGCTGTCAGTGTATGTGTATCTTGCACATTTGGAGTATTTAAGATCTGTCTGTGTAGCACAGTCTCTGTGAGGGCCGAAAGTTATTGAAATGCATTCAGTTTTATTGGTCTAATGTGTATGGATTGCTGTCCTGCACTTAAGACATACTGGTTAAGGAAGATACAAATCCTAATATTGACATTTCTATTATTTAGCAACTGAGGATTATTATGATGCTTACACTTAATGTTTCCTTAATGTGAGATAATAAATGATATCTGCCCACAGTAGGCAGTTGGTGAAAATCAGAGTTCGAGGAAATGAGATTAATTTTTAAGACAGAAATTAAGGTTTAATTTTCTAATGTTATATTTTTTACAACATGCATTTGAACAACATCCTGGTCACACAGAATATTTAGGAGTCAATTTTCTCCCTTACACACAGTCTGTTGTCATTGCTGATACATATGAGTTCATCAGATTGTGCAAACAAGTTGTGAATTAAGCTGAACGTTTTCCTTAAAGATGGATGAGGACTTGCACAGAAAGGTAGGCTGATTAGAAACACCAGTGTGGAGACCCTGTGGCCATTGTTATGCAGGAGGACAGTCCCCTTTGACCCTCAAATCTATGTGTGTTTAGAGATGAGAGGACCCTCACTGTGTCTTACAGATTTTTTTCGCCATTAATTAATTTTGGAAACCTTGCATGGAAGAAGTCTACTTAATAATGCTTCTTTATGTTTGCTTGGGACAATATTTATGAGACGTTCGTTAACCCAGCACTTACACTTCTGTTCTTTTGTAGACTCTGTACAGTTGAGTGTCTTATTGTCCATGAATAAGAGATGAAATGCATTGCAGGTCATTTAATAAAACAGACATCCCATTTCCTTATTGCTGAAATGATTGCTAAGGAATCTTTCTGTTGAGTAAGATGAAAGGTGCCATCAATGAAGAAATCTCTCCCTTTCATCCATTACATCGTCTTTGTACTGGTCACAGGCACATTTAAGTATTTTGTTATGACTCCTGCAATATGCAAGTTTTTTTTCTTGAATATTCTGCATTTAGTTCTGGAATTACTGCTCAAGAGAACTGTCTGAATGAAATACTCTGGCTCACTCTCCAGTAATGTAATGATAGCACTTCTGGAAGGAAGGCATGGTTCAAATGGCATATTGAACTTAAACTGCCAACTGTGTTAAGACAAATCTTGTACACATACTCCCTAAAAGGCAATTAAAGAGAACATCTTCATAGATAAGGCAACCTTTGTCATGGCTGCATTCAGTTTTCATGACAAAATCGTGAGGCGAATTACAGACACACTTCTCTGTACCGCAAAGGAGGACTGAAGTCTTCTGTATATCAACACAGAAAAGCAGTGTCTTGCTTTGAAGAAGATGGGCCCTTACATTTTCATTTTGATACCAGTTGCCTTCTCTAGTGAAAACCTATTATAATGGCTATTCTGTTATAAAAGCTCTTCTTTATAATGCAGCTGATGGTTTTCTCTTGTATCATGGAGATAAGTGCTCACCAAGAAGACCTAAGTAGTAGTGTGGGCCTGCTGTAGTAAAAATGTTTTCTCACTGCCTAAGATCAGTCAAAAAACTTAGGAATGAATGGAGAAGCACCCTCAACATTACATAAATGTTAGGTGCTATTCTTGTCTTTGACCTTCAGGTTCATTTTAGTCACTTTGTTTCAAAAAAAGATGTAGCAGAAATATCAAAGATCTCAAAAAGGGCAATAAATATTGCTGTAAGCTTGAAAAGCTCTGTATTTTATGAGCTAAAATATGATTTTTGTGCTTAGTTCAACAAGCAGACTGATATTATTTGTTGAGTGAAATGTATACAATAGAAAAAGAAAGTGATTGGTTTAGCATTTGTCCTAGTACCCAGACAAGGAGATCACTGCATGATGTAACACTACTGAGACCAAAAAGAATTTTAAAAATAAAATACGTTGGTTTGTAGAATTCCCTGCCACTGGATAATGAGGCAGAACTGCGGGAAAATAAATGATTAGTCTGTGGCATGAAGAATATCTGCAGATACAATAGGTAAGAAAGAAATAGATAAGCTCTCTTACTTCAGAATATAATTACCTGATATTAGGAATTTCCCCAACGGGTATCTTATTGCATAACTGTCCATTATAAGGATTTTATATTTAATACTAGATGGACCATTGGTCTGATTTAATATTGAAACTCCTCTCTTTCTACCATCATTTTCTCTTAGGGATACTTCCTATCCAAGTCTGCAATGTCATTTGAGTTAATTCATTAATTTTCATTGTCTTATTCACCGTCTTAAGCTGGTTGCACTGACAAATCAATTAAGGGATTGTACAACAGCTTAGACCTCGTTCTGGCTCCCCATCAAAGGCCGTTGATAGTGGGTCCATCTGCACAGGGGTTCCTGGTGGTTTGGGTTGGGGAGCTGAAGGTTGCCACACAGGCAACCTAGACTAGACCCTTTTATCAGCCTTGTGCTGGTGACTGCAGAAACCTCACACCTAATTCAGTTTTGCATCATAAATATTTGTTCTACGTTCTTCTTTATTCTTAATATCCTTATGTTGGTCAATAATATAGCTTTTGTTCTTCCTGCTATTCTCTTAACCTACTTTATTTCTTCTACTTTCTCCAGCTATATGAAATCCATTTTTCTGCTTTCTGATTTTAACAGGTCACAGAGTGAATTTCAGTCATGTTTCCCCCATCATGCCCCGTGTGGACTTCCCAAATGTCATCATATGATGTTGCCCTTGTGCATTACATTGACATACTTAATTTCTGAAATTGTCCATTATATGCATCCAACTTACTGTCCCAATATGGAACAATAAGTAACAGTAAAAGTAAAACAAAGCTAAATTATTGTCTTTCTGATCTAGTAAAAAAAATCATGCAAGACATTTTTCCTATGTTTATTAAGTAAAGCTTTATAATTTCATGTTAACAAAATCATGAGAAAGGCAAGTAAAGGTAAAAACTATCATGGAAGAGAGATCGAGACTAGAGTGTGGAACTTCTTATGTGGGAATGTGAGAACATTCTAACCTAAAAGCTGCTCTTTGCCTGCCAGAGGAGTAGGGATGAATGCTACAAATAACAGCAGTTCATGGAAGTTCCTCTTGCATTTCTAAATGCCTCCTTCCACCTTGCTCAATGCGTTGCTGCACAAGCAATGCAAAGTCTCTTCTATCAATCACAGCTCTTTTTCCCTTGGCTGAGGCAGCCTCACCTAGCTTGCAGCTGTTATTTACTGTTTCTCCTAGGTTCCATCTTCTTTCTGCTTCAAGATTTTAGGAAGAGCAAGAGTGGCCATGGTCAGTGGCCAGCACCACCTTCTATCAACTCCAGATCCTCTTCAGTCTCATGAACTTCCCCTTGGTTCGTGAGTACCCTGATGTACACGCAAATTGGCAATAGTAGAAGGCATCTACTTAAACTGCTCAGAATATGACAAGTGACTCAGTTTTCAGTCTCTAAAGCCACACTGTCCTGCTGGCAGTGGTGCCTTCTCCAGCGCAGCCTCTCACCAGACAGGCTGCGCGTGGCGTCATGAGAAACTCGCTGATCTGCGGTGTTGACCCCCAAAGCATAAATCTTATTGGTGTCACAGCACAACCATGAGTAAGGAGCTCAGTAGTAAAGCTCAGGTCACGTAGCCAGGTCATGTAGCCACAGGCTATGAAGAAAGGTCTCACCCTCAGATACCATTTGCTTAGCCAACTATAGTGAGGCTATAGAAAACACAGGTGCAGAGAGCTGTGTGCGAAGGCAAGGCTCCCATGGCAAAACCTGGTAAGTGTCCTCAGAGGTCGGATTGTTGGATCGGCTGGCAGGGAGACAGAGACCCAAAAGTTCTATAGGAGGGAAAACTGGGAAAGGAGGGAAGAGTGCAGCAATTCTGGGTTGTGATATTTCTGTGGTGTTTGTACAGACACCTCTAATTGCTGTGTCAGATCTCCAGGCTGCCCAAGACCCACTGATGCTCTGTATGCGGCCCTCTGCGCAGCCCTTTCTGCTCTGTCTTTGCTTGCTCTTCCTGGACTTTTTAGCTTGTGCACTTGGCTCTCAGCATTAAGCAGTCTTCCCTACTTCTGGATTCCCAGAGAAGCAGGCTGAATGTTTTCAGTGCTATCTTCTCACCCTCTTTATCAGACAGTTTTTGAGTGGAAGAAAGAAAAAAAAACCCAAACGATAGGTAAAGAATCACTTGGAACATTTTTTTTTAACCACTCTGAATGTTTTAGGCTTTCTTCACATTGCTTTTGCTTAATCACTCCCGCCAGCTTCATTTGTTGCCTACAAGATGATGGTCAGATCCAATTTAATGTCTCTGGAAGACTCTCTGTTTCGTACAGTGGTGTTAGGAATTCCTCCCTTATTCTCACACGCTCAGTTAGAGCCTTCAGTTAGAGAAATGTGGAGGAGCTGGTGCAGTTTTTCTGCCGTGGAACGTGTAATTCACAGAGGTGCAGGGCTGTGGCTGCTCAGGTGCTGCAGGCGCCGGCGCCCCAGTGCTGCGATTAATAGTTTGCTGCTCTTGCAGCAAAATTGTGGCTCTGGGCTTTGTTCTATTTTTACACTCATCCTATATGCATCTGTTCTCGCTGTATTCTACATCCTGTTGCCATTCGCCTGCTCATCTGTCTCTGCCATCTCTAGGCATCTTCCACTAGCAGGTTGACACCACTCTAAATTCAGTGCCATCAAAGGAATTATTTCTGAGTTATGTCATTAAGGATAGAACTTAGGTCTATGTTTTTTCTCTCCCAAGCCCAGTTTTCCTTTCTCACTTTATGCAATTGGAATTGTGTGTCAGTGATCTCAGACTATTATTTGCAAATGGCACCACGCTTACTTGGGGAGAGACGTAGGCTATCATGAGGCCAGGTCACATGAAAAGGCAGCAGCAATGCGACTCTCAGAAGTAGAAACCGTTTAGAAAGGCGAGTTTAAGGTAAATTGCGTCATGGGGCTTCTCAAGTCACAGGCACATCTGACATTACAAACCTAGGTTTTGTATTATCAATATTTATACAAGATTAAGTAAAAGCAGTAGCTCATGCATATAACCCTACAATAACCTCATAATTAACACGTATACATAATTACATAGTAACATAATTGTTTTCAAGACTGAGCTCAGAGGTGCCAGACCTGCAAACCCTCTGGTTCTGGGTCGGCCTGCTCTTGATGAACCTGTGCACAGACTTCCACCCAAGAACAAGTGGTTGTTGGGCCTGGCCCTTAGCTGCAGCAGATTGGGCTGCGCCCTTGAAATTTGATCGGGGCCTCAGTCTCTTCTCTCTCGTTCAACAGTATATTGATCTAATGAGAAACTGTAGTAAAATAATAAAAATGTGCTACTTACATAAATGTTGATAAACCAGTGTCTCTTAAAGTGATACTTCCTTGTTCCTTCCATGAGCTGGTAGTGTCCTGAAAAAGAGAGAAATAGAAGATAAAATGTGAAAACTCTGGCTGAAGAGAGTCCAATCTGTTGTCAAAAGATATGCTGCAGTTTCCTTAACTCTTACCATAATTGCAAAAAACACTGAAATTCTGACATTTGCTGTCCAACAGAAAACAAAGGAGAGCAATATGTGCACGAAGGCAGTAGGAAGCCCGAAGCTATTAGCATGTCATTGTCAAAGGCAGAAATAAAAAACACAAAAGTTAAAGGATTCTGGAATATAGCAGAAATCTCCAGACATGAGTCAGACACTAAAAATGCCCAAATTCATTAAAAAAGCTCTTTGTCACAGTCCAAAAAAACAACATTTTTAGTGTTTTTCCTTTTACTTTGCATCCCGCTATTGCAAGTACATGGCTAATTATGATCTGAATGATATCTATTATTCCTGTGTCCTTCTAGATCAAGCCGGATGTGTTCCAAATATGGCCACAAACATATTATAGTGTGCAGTAAAATCAAAAGAATAAGATAATTCTGTTTCAAGGGTTAATGGTATTCACTCCCACTCAGTTTGACTCACTGGACAAAAGCTCTAGTGTGCCTATTCTAGGCAGCTGTGCTGAACAGTAAAGATTTGGAGTCCTTTGTAGGCTGCAGAAAAATACAGTCTTTGTAAACTTTTTATTTAGTATATTCTACCAAACACCCATGTGTAACAGTTAAAACATTTGGAGTTGCAACAGGCTAAGGAAAGTTTGCACAGATAAACAGAGTTATTCTAAATTTTGTGCCTACTAAGGCCTGAATCACAAAGTGCCATTGCATTTCAATTAAAATGTATGTGCAAGAAATTGTTTTTCTTCACAGGGCCATTGTTTTCTTTGAGCCTTACTAAATGATGTTAAAAAGGTTAATATAAAAGAGAAAAAATATGTAGGGTATGAATCACCACAGGTTCACAGTAAGCTGTGAGTGATGTTGCTTTGTAAGAGCTTTGTTTTTGTGCTGGTTTCATTTTCTTCACTGATGTGCTTGGCTTATTGGTGGTAGAGAGTTTAAGAGGAGGCCTAAGACCATTAAAAAGACAATATATCTCAGCATATTCTTTCACTGCCTGGATATGTCGTTCTGAACAAGGAGATATCACTGTAAGAGCCACTGATTTACCAAGCCAGGCACTATAGTCGTGTTGTAAGGTCAATAAACGTTTATTTGGATCTGCAGTTTTGTTTGTCTGCAGGGTGTCAGGTCTGGGTTTTGCTCCCCAGGAGCAAAAGTAGTGATGAAATCACCTGTGTGTCGGACCCAAGTCAAGTCAGTCTGTAATGACATCTTTCAGTTTTTTATTAAGAGCACAAAAGCTAAAGGAACTTTCTAAAAAATCATTTCAAAAGTATCTGTAATGTTACCATAGTTGTAATTATCTCAGAGGAAGGATGGTGCTTCCTTTTCAAGCTGAGTTTGAAGTACAGATTTGCCAAACTATTTGAAAACTGCAGACACTTTAGCATTCATGACACTATTATTCCCGACCATAAATCTCGATCAGATATGTGCTGTCTGAATTGATAGTGGGTATTCTGTCGGAGAAAAATGTGCTCCCCTTTAACTTTTAGCAGTGACATTGCTTATGTTACATCACTTTTCATGTTACTATGCATCATATTGGTCAAAGATGTCATTATTTATAGCGCAGCGAGTGTGTCACTATAATTAAGGTTGTGTTAGGGTTTATATTACCTTATAAAAGCTCTATTTTCCGGAGCTTGTGACTCCATTACCAAATTCATTTGGGCTGTGAAGTGTGTGACTGTCTCCTGTCTGCGGTTTGATCTCTGGCACCATGGCTGCCATGACTAGCAGTTGCATGCCTAGGTATTTTGCTTTAATGTGCATTGAGAGTGAAACAGGGGTATTCTCTCTTTTATATTTTTAAACTTTATATTTTTAAAATTTACAGGCAACAGGTAATAAAATAAGGACGCAATTTGTGAACCTAGGAAATACACATTCTGCTTCCTTTGCACTTTATTCCTTCTTTCCTCAGCCAACTGGTTGTAGGTCCCTCTCCTCACCTGGGACTTGCTCCTGCAGGTTGGTTGAGCCAGTGGGATTTTGATCCTACCTGCATCACCAGAGTAGTAGAGAGGACCAGCCCCAGACAGCAATTTGCAGGCACAAACACGTTGCGCTGGGACTTGAGTTGCCCTTAACTGGCGTGGGGGCCTCAGTGCTGCCAGAGCGCTCGTAAAAATACGGCGCAGGAAGAGAGGGCAGCTCCGCAGGAGCAGTGAACGTCGCTGCCCCCCCACCTCCAGACTGAGTTTGGGTGGGTACAGCCCTTCCGTGAGCACAGGGCTCTGCTTGCTTTAGCTTGATTCTTTAACACATTATAGGCTATGAGAAGTTCTTTATAAGTAACAGTACATAAACACTAAAACTGCAAGTCTGTAGACAGATTCTCAACTGGTTTATGTCAATATGATCACAAAGAATTACTCAACTGGGCACCAAGGAGAGTTGGGACCGACAACTTTGTAGCATGGGTGTAACTCCAGGTTCTGCAGAGCAGCCCTCTGGTTTGTAGTGATTCACCACAAAATGGACATACTTAAAGTCATAAATGTGTAAGCTAAAAAGTTCAGATATTTTCTTTATAGACTAAATGTGGAGCCAGTGTTTGAATAATCCCTTTTATTGGACTAACTGTCTACTATTGACAAACCAGCTTTCTGGGTATAGGAATCCATTCTTTAGAGTCAACCCCTTCCTGACCTGCAGGCGAGTTTTGTATATCCCTAAAGCGTGACTGTCAATATTGCTGCATTAGTCCAATAAAAGGGATTACTTGAAACTTGACTCTAAATTTTGTCTCAACAGTAAAGGCAAGTAATTAAAAATATTGAGCTGGGCAATAAGACGCACTGTGTATCGTGATGCACTAATAACTATGTCCTTCCAAAATGAGTTGCTGTATTGCTTCCAACATACACAGTGGGTAAAAACAAGTAGGAAATGTCAGAAAAAGACAACAACAAACAACAGCCATTGCTGATTTCCATGTGACATCAGTCAAGTTGAATATACAGATCAGTGAAAAGAGCAGCGAGTTGAACAGCCTCTCTGCTTTCAGGAGTGGCTAAGTCAGATGACCTTTTCAGTACAGCTTTCGGGCAGAATTCTGACTCACATACATGTGCTGTGTCGTGGGTTGCCAGCTGAGTGTCCCTTGGAAAATACCAAGACTGCTCTCGCAAGAGGAGATTACTCAACAGAAATAAAGGTACTACAGCCCATGGCCCCTACATGGTGCTGGCTGGATTAGGACCAAGCCATAAACAAGGCAGAGTTAGTACTAAGCAAGGAAACTGCTGTTGCATTATGAGCCCATCAGCACAGGGCCTGTTCTTTTGTTCTTGTGCATATAGTTTAAAAAAAAGACACTGAAATCACAGCAAACTCCAACTGATGCAAACTTGCTGCTATGCAAGGATGTGGGAATCCTGCCCTGGGGCTTCAAGGAAAGCTGCATATTGGAAAGCTGCACATTGGAACCAAAGCTAAAATCCAGAAACTAAAAGCAGCCACATCCGGGGGACCCTGGTTCAACTTGATTAGAGCTCTGCTACTTAGGCTATTTTCTCTCTGACGTAAGAGAAAGCTAGCCTTGTTTCTGCCATCCTTGCTCGCTGTGGAGCAGCACTTCTCTTTAGAGTGGAGCTGCCCCAAGTGACAGTTTTGGCACCCACTTGGTAATGGCTGGCAGTGCAGGAATGGGGGCAGTAGCAGTGGGTGTCTGCGTCAGTGCTGCAGGACATTCTGATTCAGGTGTTTAATCTGTTTTCTTGCCGCTTCCCTATTCTCCTAGAAGGTAGAACGTGCCTGTTTCTTTTACTGGCTTTATTTGCTTGGGCATTGGGGTGCTTGAGACTGCCTGGTGATGATAAATTCTTCTCAGCAGTAGCTTTTGGCTTCCTTCTTCTTTGAGCTCTGTAGACCTTTGAACTGCTGCCATTACAGCTGCCTCTGAGCCTGTCATGTGGCTGCTGAATTGAGCTTTTGAGTCTGCCTCAGCAGTGCCCTCATTCCTAACTGTTGTACTTCGAACAGTATCATTGTTGTGAATGAAATAGCACTTCTGTGCCCGAAAGGGAGGCAGTTTCTCTCCAGTACATCCTGGGCAGGGAAGCACCCGGCCTGCTTGATCTCCCAGCCCGTGCAACACGTTGGTGCAATATTGCACCTCGCTAAATTAACGGGAAGGGCATTTGGGTAAAAGTTGTCTGGAAGCCAGGGCTGATTCAGAGCACAGGCAGAGGGAGGTCCTCTCTTCCTAGGATGTGCAGTAGGAATATATTTTAACTGACGGGATGTATGTTACAGTAATTTATTATTATTATTAAATAATACTTCTAGTGACTCAGTGACTCAGTGTCAGAACAGACATTTCTCTGTAGTAGTCACTACACATTCACATCAGTCGTCTGCAATGTTAATCCTAATTTTGCAAGCATTTGCACTTATATTAACTTATTGCTTAAAAGCAATCAATCGACTATGTACTTAGCCCTGTGCATAACTGTTTCATAAATAGGGGCCCTTGGGAGAGCAACAGCATTGGTCCTTGCTTCCAACACATAGACATTTGTTGTTATAGACAACGAATTACAGTCTGAATTAATGCAATGGTAGCGTATCTAGAGCCAAAAAAAGGCACTCACAAAAGATCACTGGTTGCAAAGGGCCCGTTACAAATTTTCTTATGGTTTGTGTAGGGTCTGCCTATTCTTGTACCTAGAGCAAAGTAAATAAACAGAGACAAGGCTGCAGCCGGCTCTCAGCAGGACAGATTGCAGAGACAGAGCTGGGGGAAACTATTACTGCGCAAACAGACTGTATTTGCAAGGCGCTGCCGTTCCTGCCTCTCCACTAAAGCGTCACTGCTCTTTCTGAAGCCATCAGGAAGCTCTTCAAAAGCCACTTCAGAGGATATGGTGGCCTACTGATACTCTTCAGCTCAAGTAGGAGTATTAAATTAAAGCAATAGCACAATTAGCACTCAAGCTGGAGGACACATGATGAGTTTTAAAATAATCTTGAGAAGAGAGCAGAGAATAGAAGAGGCTTTGTATCTTGTTAGCCTTCGTTTTCCAGCAAAACTAAACATCAAAATATTAGAATACAAGCACAAGAACTCATTGTCAGTAAAACTAATTAGTGTTCTGCTGCTTAATGCAAAAGCCTACATGATGTCTTGACCTTTTTTACACATTTTGTCTAAGGTTGTGCAATAAAACAGAGGGAAGCACAGAATGCCTCCGGTTAGCCTCGGAGGTTTTCTTCTTTAAGTAGTTCAATTGCTTGTAACAATACAGGCTATGTATAGAGCCTTTTTGAAAGCTCTGCTCTTTCTTAGAACTCGAGACAGTGAATTAAAGTAGTCATGCTGGCAAAGAGCTTGCCTGAGAATGATTGCCATGCCATTTGCATGTAATCTTCCGTGTATTAAGAGTATACACATAGCAAAGATTAAAAGATCTTAGAGAAGTAATTGCTTAGTGAGAGGTTCCCACGAACCCTCCCTTCCATGAGTTTTTTCATGCAAATAGTAAGGGGAGACTTTGAAACTGATAGCCCGATCTGTTTCGTCCTGGCCGGATCCTGCAGAAATACCTTGCTCAGTAATTCTTTGCTATGGGCTATTTGGTATTTTCTCAGACAATGAAAATGGATTTTTTAAAAAGCCAGAATTTGGGAAC
>JAUBOD010001057.1:1410583-1420936 GCA_032353885.1 Nothura maculosa
CAATATTTGCAGTCATCTTATTGTAAAAATGTTTCAGGTACCATGTGAGGCTGAGCAGAGACAGGGAGTGGGAACTGAGCAAAGCCAGCAGGCCGGGGAGTTCTAGTTCCACCCCCAGCTCAGGATCTAGGAGACCAAACCATGCACCAGTCTCTGCCTTTTCTTCCTTTCCCTCTTCCAAATGCTGCTGGAGAGGAACCTGGATGCATGGCCTGATGTGCAGCCCTCTCCAGGACATCCCACATGGAGCTGACCATAGGACCAAGCTCATGTGTGAGGCTGGGCCTGCAGGTTTCTAAACCAGCTCAGCTTCCTCAAGGCTCTTAGGGCAGCTCCTCAGCTCCCCTGGAAGTGCCCTCTGAAAACCCTGATCTTTCACTTGCACCCAGGGACACTCGTATGTCCTGGGTGCTGTACATAAAGATGGGAAGATGTGGTTTCTGCTGTGAAAAAGGTCCATTTCCAAGGTTGCCTCCTCTCCCTACCCAATTATGAACTTGCTTTCCCCAATGCCTCTCAGATTCAGCCACCAGCTTTTTTATTAGGTGATGAGACATGACATTTGGTGGCTGAAAATGTTAATGAGACAGGCTGAGCGCTTTGGAGCAAGTGTGTGCGGCAGGGTGAAATGAGGTGTGAATCTGGGCTGAAATTTGGTCCATTGTAGCTAGGAACTGACAAATTCAGCACATACTTATGCAGAAAGGAAAAAAAAATCTTACTCAGGTATTGAGCAGTCATTCTTTATTCACATTTGCACCTAATTAAACCCAAACCCATAGCAGAGGCTTCCAGGAAAGGACGAACGTGGTTCGTTGGCGCGGCTCTGAAGAAGCGGCGTTTGGAGTGAACTCTGTGGCCTGCTCAGTCTATTTAGCAAGCTCTGAGATGTGTAAGTACATTATCTGCAAGGCTGGTAAAGAGCGCTTGGGGAGGATTTGTGGGTCTGTGGGAAGGACAAAGAAAAATGTTTTCTAATAAATTATTCAGAATCTCACAATCCCTTTTGGGCAGAATGTTGCTCTGTTTGCCCCAGCGCTTCGCGGCTTTTCTCTCTGCATTCACACGCACATAGTTTCTCACCTCCAGAGAGCAGCAGAGATCTCAAGCAGGCTGCTGCAGCTAATGGTAGCAATTAATAACTTGTCATAATCCTAAGGATGAAAGGGAGGGCTCGCCATCAGCAGTCAGGTCATGGTGCTTCTGTAAAGCAAATGAGGTGCAGGTGTTGTCCAGATTTAAGAGCTTTGCTAGCCTGTCAGTGCACCGCAGCGCCAAGCCATAGGCAGAGCATCACCCTACAGGTACATAACTTACTGTACTAGTCTTCATGCTCCAGGTGCACACCCATTATGCAGCCTCCCCGCTCCCCCCTCGCCGTGTTCATTAGTGCTGGAGAGGAATCCTCAGAACATTTCAATAAATCATGAGACAGCACCGTTAATTCCAAACATGTAATTGCAGTTTGCCTATATATTTGCATATACAAGGCAGACCAGCGAAGCTTTGTTTTGCATCTGTAAACAGAAATGTGTTTGGAGGCAAATGTGTTATCTTTTTCTTTTAATTGAACATTGTAGATAAATAGCAGCTCGGCTACCGAACAGCATTTTAGGTCCATGTTCTCTATTCAGGCTTGAGAAAATGAAACCTCATTATGCCTTTTGTTAAACAACAAACTACAGAATCACTTATTTCTAGACAGCTCAGTTGGCTTTTCCTTTCCCATTCTTGTGGGTCAGTTCTGCTTGAAATGAACCAAGTTTACAAATCTCTCCTGGTTTGTACACTCCTATTATGCATACGAGGTTATGCATTTGTAACTGTCACCCGAGTCAGGGTGATGCAGCATTCTCATCTGACCCTGTTCATTTAAATGGGAGCGTCTTGTTGACATTGATTCATGTTATAAGTTATATCAATGCATTATAATCCTTGTGTGTCACCCCACTGGTTATTTCTACTAAAATGTTGTGCATAAATGCTGGCAACAATGGTCAGGAGGATTTGAAAGGGTTTGAAGGGATGTGGAGTCCATGGGAAGTCCCAGGGCAGTCCCCTGCAAGACAGTTACGATGCAGCCTATTCCATGGCCGTGCATTTGCATGGCAAAGCAACATGCAGCTTATTAATAATTTGGGGCTGTGCATACCCAATGTATATTGCACTGAACTAAAGGGGTAAGTAAACATGATTATGCATGCATGTAGGTCTTTATCAAGGTGTGGTTGATAATGTTTTAAAGCAGAACTATTTCTCATGAAAATAGCTCCTCTTAATAGCCTCTGTCTCTTTATTGTGCTTCTTAGTGAAACATAAATCACTAATATGTTTTCAGCTGCAAACTACTCTCTTTTTCCATTGTATTCACAGATTTAGTGGCATTTCAAATAGATAAACACAAGCAACATCTATCAACACTACAAAAAGGGGGCCTTAATCAAAGCTCCAGGTCCCAGGTCTCAGCATCTCCATTTACCTTGAGATAAATCCATTGGTGTGACCACCACTGCACAGGGTGACAAATCACCCTAGTCAGCTGAGCAGTGCAAGGGCTTATTGGCCTTTCTTTAAGTGGTCTTACCCTTCAGTGAAAAGGATGGTGCTTGTCAAGCAGGGCCAGATTAAAGTTAGACAAAAAGAAATGATCTGTTATTAGAAAACTCCGATTGAGAATCACAAAACAGGAGAGAAATATGAATAAGTATTTACAGTGAGGATGGTCCCCCCCGACCTTTTCTCATCCTCCCCCAAACAGAAATTAACTTTAATTACTTTCCCAGCTTGGCACATTATGAATGTCGAGATAACGAGGCATTAACGTTAAATAAATATGTGGCTCCAGGAAGGCGCCTGTTGGAGTGCAAGAGAATTGGAGCACATGGGCTCTGGCATGGCCTGCGCTGCCGGTGCCTCCGGAACCCTGGAAGTGCTTTGCATGTGAAAGGGCTGCAGTGCATGTTGGCTGCAGAAGAACCCCCGGAGCCTGTGTGAAGTGTCTCCAGGAGATCCATTCCCTATCCAGGAAGGGAGCGCACACTGCGGACCTGGAAGCCAGAGGTTGGGAGCAGGGAGAGGCAGATTTCAGCTGTGCCTGGAGACACAGAATCACCTGTGACTGAGTGCGAGTTGATGCTGAGGGCAACCTGGAAAAGCTCTGGGCACTGCTGCAGCCACGCTCTGACCTTATTGATGCCAGCATGACTGCAATGGCCTCCCAAACTCCTTTTGAGTTTGGTCCTTAGGATTTTAGTTTATGTAGTTCCTGAAAAGAAACTCAAGGGCAGAAAAATGCCTGCAATTTCCTAAATTCCTCTCAGTGTCATTAAGTTATTTCACTTAATGATGGACAGTTTCTTCCCTTTAAGAGCACCCACAGCTGCTACAGCAGAGTGTGACCCACACAA
This sequence comes from Nothura maculosa, assembly GCA_032353885.1. Classification (NCBI taxonomy): domain Eukaryota; kingdom Metazoa; phylum Chordata; class Aves; order Tinamiformes; family Tinamidae; genus Nothura; species Nothura maculosa. The sequence continues at coordinate 1,413,991 of JAUBOD010001057.1, forward strand.
ATGCAAGATTGTGTTTCAGAAAAGTCACCAAAAAGTGTCCAGCTTTGAAAAAGGAAATGACCAAACAGATAGCGGCTGAAAAATCCACAGCAAACATACTTGGCTATCAGAGCAAATATTTGCCCATGCAATTGGTCTATTTGCTAAGAAGTTCACGGTGAAGGTCTAGGCACAGAGAAGGAGAAAAAGAAGGAAATGGTTCATGTTTAGATTTATTCATAGGGCCAGTGCATATGGTGGGTTGGAGGGACAGAGTTATTTTTGCCAATATGGAGATTCATGCATTTAAAATGTGCTCGATTTCTTGTGACTTGATAGACCACTATGGAAAGATTAATTTTCTGTAATCATTTGATTTGATAAATGTCTACACAGCCCAGCATAAGTTTATTTTCTATTTATCCAGATCCTGAAATTAGTTGCTAAGGATACTCAAGGGAAACACTTCAGTAATTATAAATAGGTCCTGACAACAGGCGTTTAAAATTGTAATAATCTAAAATGGTTATATTTCATGTCAGAATGTAAAATTACAGTAGTAGGGATGCACAAAGGAAATGCATATTGCATTTTTTAATATTTCTGTGCATAAATAAACATGGCATTTGCAAGCAGAGATTTCAATAGCAAACAGGCTTCATTATTTATTTTTTAAGGTTTAAAAGGTAAGATACAGAGAATGTCAGGGGCTTGTACAAGATCACAGCAGAAGCAAGTAGAAGAGGTAGAGGAAGGGCAACATTTCCCAACTGCTTAATCAGAGAGAGCAACTGTGCTGCTACTCCAATTTATGAAGTAATCCAAAATTAACATGTTTATTGGTACCTCTAGAGTCATATTCAAAACACAATGAAGCCATGGAATGAAAACTTGGTTCCTGATTCCTTTATGGCAATATTGCTCGTATTTACATCCGTCAGCCAGGCAGGCTGTACAGCAGGAGTAAAGAGCGGGTTGGACACGGAGGAAGCCTCCTTGGGGCCTGGGCACCACGGGCGTTTGCTGGTGCTGCAGCCGTGGCTCCCGGCCAGCCGGCACCGCGGGGGAGCGATTGCTGCTTTGCTGCTCTTCTGTATCAGAAAATGCAAAATCAGAAATTTTCTGTATCAGAAAATGCAATGTAGAAAATTAAATCACACCATTTTTTAAAGATCTGAAGACAACACAAGTCTCAGTTACTGCAGTAGTCCAGATATATTAAAATATTTCTACTGCAAGATACCAGTTGTATAGTAAGTGAAAAATACATAGTGAAACACAAGTTTCAGCAGGTTCCAAGAGTTCAGGTGATGAAGTACCCGGTATACATGGGGATAGCCTTAAACTGCCATGGTGATTACATGGTAATTTCATATAGATTGATTAAGTACATTGTTACTGATGCTTCAAGATTTGTCATGGCATGGAAAGTGATGTTTTATCAGCTGTTACTAAACATACAGTATTTATTTACTGTAAGGAATCCAAAAGGAGGCCTTCAAGACCCCAAATTTAAGCCACATGCAACTGCTGATTGTGCCCTCCAGGTTGAAGACAGTTACCAAGCCCCCCACCTTGAGTTACCAGGACAGCATGACGTTCTCCGCTGACCAAAACGTCCCTGATGGGCCCCAGTTGTGCAGCTGACCTGGCAGCCCCTTCCAAACCACCCGCTTGTGTCTACCACGGGGTGCAAAAGAGGAGCAAGACGGGCACCTCCAACAGTGTGAACAGCAGGAGAAGCTTCCTGTCCCTTGCTCCTGTAGGAAGAAATCTTTTGCCTTGTGGGATGATTAAAAACAACCTCTCATTTGAAGCGGAGCTAGTGGAATAAGATCACACCAGTTTATATCCGCCCGTCTCTAAGGTAACTGTTCTTGATCTGTAAGCGACCCCAGAACTAGCCTAACCTTCCAGATCAGTAGGTTATTTTCTATTCTGAAAATGACATGAATATTATTAAAAATGTAACTATAAATATTTATGCTGTTAGAAAAACATTACTGCTGTTATTAGTTTGATTATTGTGTTTTAGAAAAGATGCCAGATGACTCCCAATAACCTTTAGATGTAGAAGAGATGCCAGATGACTCTCAATAACCTTGGGAGTCTAGAATTCCCTGACTATAGTATCCCATTGGAGCCGTGCTAAAAACTTCTGTGTGTGCTCACCGGCTGAGGGGCTGCTTCTTTAGGGAAAGTTCTTGGCAATGTGAGCAACCAGGGAAATCAATATTATGTCTGGCTATCAAAAGCAAAGAAGATATTTAGGTGCTCAAATAGCAGCAGACATAATTAAAGCCTGTATCTCACGTCATTAGCAGCAAGTATGCTGTTCAGTTTTATTTCCTAAATCAACCAATGTAGATAAACTTAGATGATAGAGATGCAGAAAACTGTGATTCAGCAAAAATCCAGTGAGGAGACAAAGTGAAAGAATGGCCAAATCTCAGTGATCTCACTGCTCAGCGCAAACTTACTTTATTGAATTGTACTTTTATATGCCATATTAACATTTCATTTGCATACAGATGATACTGTCTTTACTCTCAGACAGCGTGCTCAGCAGTCCTCAGTCCTCCTCAGCAGACGCCAGGTGTGGTACAGCAGCATTTTAAAGTGCTCTGGTTAAATTTTAAAGCAAGATGCACGGCTTTGAGGGGGTCTGCCTGCAGTTACGGTGCCCGCTCGTCTTCCCAACACAGTGGCAGGTTGGACGTTGATTTTGTTTGTTCATTTTTGGTTTATTTGAGTGCGTCCAGGTGGCACTTGAGCACTGCAGCCCCTCCATGCCTGGGATGCCTGTTAAATGCAGGGTCCCCTTCACACCGAATTCCCTGGCTCACCGTTACTTCTGCAATTCGAACTGCAAAAACAGATGTAGCACTGCCAAGCTTATTTTTGCCACAGTGTTATATTTACTTCCAGATATAAACACTTAATTCTATCATTGATACTGGTGATAGCCTGGATCCCAGAGAGAGGACAGCCTGGCAGTGCTGACCTGAGGCAGATCTAACTCCACCCAGCTGAAGTACAAACACACCCTGCAATAGCCCTGTTTATGGTACATTAACATAACAGTTTTCCTCCATGAATCACAGCTAATTCCCAGCTGACCTAACATTTTTTTGTGCCCACCAGCTCTTAATTTATCAATTCTCATAATTCTATTCTGAGGCTAAACAAACAAATACACCTAACTAGCATTAGAGAACATGGCAGAAATCACAGCATGGTATTAGCAGTCGGTATCTGCTGTGCTGGAATAATAGACTACAATAAGGACACAGAAATAAGTACATTGAGTGGCCAGGATAAGGTGCCCCTTCCACAGGGCACAACTAACCCAGTGCTTGGCTGCAGTCAGGTCTGCGCTGCTGTCCTGGGCAGTGGCACCTCAGCCTCATCCCGGGATAACAAACCAGCTGCTAAAGGCAGGGATCAGGAGCCCTGGGGATGGCTTGTGCCTTTTGTCACTGTGGTAGCAGTGGAAGTGCTGAGGTTTCCAAAGGGAATAGTTGTTAGTGCAGCTGATGATTCTTCCATCAAAGGTCCGACAGTAAGGCAGGCAACTCGTGTTTAACCATCACAATTCGGAACTGAGTCTAGTTAAAACATTCTTACAGATGGATCTTACTTGTCTAAACATTTGGTCTTGAAAATAAAACCCTATAAAAGTGACAGGATTGTAGCATTATGCTGGGTTATACCTCCAAAAGCTGATTCTCCGCAGATACCTAAATATATATACTGCCCTTTCATCTGTCATTCAGACAGAAGCTTAGCACTTAGCACCGGTATTTCTTATCAGAGAATCTCAAGTATTAGTGAAATAATTCTCTGTACATTCTCACATTACTCTCTGTAGAACCAGTTATAACCAGTTGATAAGATAATAAGCACGAGTCCCTAACCAGATTGTCTTTAACATCACTGTGGTTATTATAACTCCTCTCTGTAGTTCATTTTCCTCTAAACAGAGATTCTCACTACTGTGTTACACTTGTGTGGACAGTGAGATGCTGCTGCCTTTAACCTCATCTAATGAGAGCATCATTGCTGCTTGGTTTTGACCTAGCTGAATTCTGATGTGTTGAGTATTATGTGTTTTCATGGTCACAGAAACCTTGCTTCCAAAACCTTGGGTTTGGCCCCTGTGACACACACCTTGCTCTCCTGCTTGCAGTGCTGGCAATGGGTCAGGCTGTATGTGAACGAGCAGATCGGGGCCAGCAGTTGCTCTCAACAGTGAGACCTGTGTGTGCGGCTAAAAACATCTTGCAGCTTTTGTAGGTACTGAAAAAGAAGAAAAACTATCAGACACGAAGTGGCAAGATATTCTAAAAATACTTCGCCATAAAATGAAAACTCTCCAAACGGAGATTTCTTTGCTAACCTTGTTCTATACGATGTGTGTGTTTGTGTGTAAACTTCCTTCAAGGAGAGTCAAAATGAGCCCCAGGAAAGAGCAGGAAATGTCTGAGAAAAAGGAGGAGCTGTGATCGCTTGGAAGGCTGGAGTGCACGATCCAATCTCTCTCCATGGATGGCAGGAGCATGTCAGACATAATGGAATATTAAGAGAAGGAAGCTAGTGCAGGCTCAAGGGACTTCAGTAAGAAAGCATTAAAAACTTTACTGCTATTAAATCTTGGGAAGCTGCAGATAATTTTGCTTGAGAGGAGCGTGGCTGCTGGTGTGGTTAAAAGTGCTATCGAAAAACCCACTCAGGAGGAATCCCTCAATAAAACAGAAACAATTGGGGCTGCATTGGAAGTTCCTGCTAAGGAAAACATCATTTGGCAGAGGAGATTGGAGAGGCTGGAGACTGACAGGAGCAGTGGAGTTTTAGGACTGCAAACGGGTGCTGAGGGAAATGGTGGGAAGACTATTGAGACTTTATTAACTGCTACATTGGGGATCAGAAAAAATACTGCCCGCAGATAGAGGAAAAGCCTTTCCTAGGGTGGTGAAATACTGTGTGCTCACTGCTGAGCTAGGTAGGGAGTGAACCGTTCCTTTCCTTGGGAATTTCTCAGGTTGAGGTAGCAAAGCAGGGAGCCACCAGCAAAATGAGATTTCCTGCCTGCAAACCTCTTCATACATGAGGTTTGCTCCTCAAGAAAAATTCTGGTGAACAGAATCAGTAAGAAATGGAAATTGGGGGCATATGTAGAGCTCTTAAAGGCTGCTTTCTCCTGTGATTACCAGAGAGCTAATAATACAGCATTCCCCCTTTTCCCCTGGATGCCTGGCATTTAGTCCCAGTCTTATTTTATTACCTCATCTAGTACATCTTCCTCACTAAGCATGAGCAGGGATGGGAGTGCAATTTTACCTTCAGAATCTTTGGAACCAGAGGGAAATGCCTGGGGTGTATTTCAATATATCTTTCTTTTTACAAAGGTGATATGTATCTGGAGAAACAAAAGATTGTCTTTTTGTCGCTCTACATGTGACACTGATAAATATGTTACTGTTGTTAAAGAACCTACATTCAGGAATGTACCTCAAGAATGTGTACAGTTGTATTGTTATTTTTAATTGTTTGTGCTTTTTGCGTGTATTTTAACACACTAACTGCTGCAGTGTTGCTCACATTACTGAATATCTGAATCTCACATCACAACCGTAGCTGAACAAGCTGTTGGGCAGGCTGTAAATGCACCCTATGTATTTGTATGTTTGTTTGTATGTAGTATATAAAACCCAAGTCTTGGAGGAAGATGGTAGTTCAGTCTGTGTGGTACGAAACACTGCTCTTCTTTGTGCAGGTGGGAGTGAGGGGCATGGTGAAGACGAGCTCAGGGTGTTTCTAGAAGATTGCCAGGAAATAGTGCCAAGCTGGAGCCGAGCACTTGTGACAGAGGAGAAATTGCCTTTCTCGTAAGTGTATTAACTTGCTTGCCCTTTGTGCACTTCTGGGGGCTTCTGTGAGCACAGCCCTGTTATCACATCTAACTTCATGGCACCCCTACCACGCAGAGCTTCTCCAGCTAAAGTGGGCAGTGTTGGCTGCTGTATCACAAGGAGGAGCATTGACCAAAGCTCTCAGTGCTGCTGCCAGATCCTTCTTGGAAGCTCTAGTGTTTCCAGGGGAAGAGAACTGCTCAGTGCTGGAAAGCAGTATGGTGGGTGGAGGAAAAAAAGCTGAGTTTGCTAAAAGGTTTTTGGGGCTGAAGAAGTGCTCTACTCTGGAAAAAAAAAAAAAGCTTGGTGCTGTGAGAGTCAGCCTGGAGGTTAACTTACCGTAGTTTGTTCTTCTGGAGATACTTGTATTTCTGGAGATCCAGACTGCTTCTGTGAGTCCCCATGAATATGATAGTGTTACACCTACCAGCTCCCCAAGATATTCAGGGTTGTCCAATGTTGATGTTTTTATTTTTGTTCTCCCTAATCAAGATTTAAAATTTCTTATTGTGCTGAAAATCACAAATTTCTTTTATTTATTCACTTTTGAAGGAAGAAAAGATCACTTCAACTTTCCCTTGAATGGGAATTAAGGATATCAACCAGCACTGTGCCTCATTTGGCAGAGAAAAAGTAATCTGTGGGCACTCACAGAGCTCTAGCAGCTCTCAGGGTGATTTAGTGGGAGATCTGCTGCAGTCTGGGATTGAAAAGTGACTTCTCTGTGTCCAGCCAGTGTGGTGTTAAAAATAGTATGGTGGAAGAAGATCTTTCCCTTTTCTTGTAGAAATAGCCTCAAATTGCAAGGTCTGCACCTTGATCCAAATTTAATGCAAAGCTCTATAAACCCTTTCTGGAACAGTCTTTAGGACTGTCTGTAGTTGTTGATAAACCTTATAAACTCATTTCTGGGCTCTATATAGAGCTATATGCTGAATGACTTATCAAAGTATTTCTTCATGTCAGTCACCAAGAGCTGTCTGTACCTCCTGGACACCTCCTTCCTCTTCTCATCCAAGATTCCCATTTCTTATGTATTGAAACAGCTGCATATC
>JAUBOD010001057.1:1421036-1436036 GCA_032353885.1 Nothura maculosa
GTATATTTTAGCTCAAAAATGAAATGGAAAACAGGAGGCAGAAAATGAATGACAGCCACTAAAAGGTCATTTGGAGCTTGAAGAATGGAATCGAGTTATATCAGAGGCTAAGAGCCTAAAATGTGCTTTATACACTGCCTGCTCTCTTCTCTTTGTACCTGAGTTTTCATGTGCATCTGTCATGGCTGAAATTTGTATGATTCAGTTATTGTTGGTGTGGTATTTCGAGAGTCAGAGATCCAGAGAGCTCTATAGCTTGGATATTACCAGACATGCCCTGGAAATACCTTCCAAAGTTCCCAGGAATAATGTGTGGTGCTCGGTTGCTATTCATAAGAGCACAGTGTAACCCATGCTAAACTGCATTGCTTCCAAGAGAACGTACACAAGGACAGGAGAATCCAAAACAGATTTCTGTGATTCTCTCTCAAGTTGCTTAGTGCATTTGGGAGCGTCTCTTAAGTCCTAGCAGCTAGTCAGGTTCATTGCTCAATGTTGGTCAGGAGAAAGAACCAAGAACTTGCTTTTCCAAAGCTGTTTGCTGTGAATTTCTGCTGGGAAGAGTGGTCATCTGTTACTTAATGCTGAAGAGATAAGGAAAGAGTTGGATTTTCATCAAAATTTTTCCTTCAGAACGAATCTGTCCCTTTTCTACAATAGCCATGACATCCATAATATGTACGAGTGCAAGCAAGGGACCTCATAACAGAGATCACAAATCCAAATTGAAGATTTTCATTTCTAAAAAAATATATTGTATGGAAACATAAACAAGGAAGGACAGTTTTTACAAAAAAAGAAAAATACTTTAATGAATTGCAGATAGGCTGTAAGTGACTACAAAAGCAGCTTGATGATGTGAACAAAGTACATAAAAACCCTGTGTGCATACACTGTTGATAAATCAAGCTCTCACCCAACATACTTGCAGTAGACATCCAAAGGAACTTATCAAATTACATAAAAGGTCAGTGAATGTAAAATACTGTACAGATTGTTATGGGATCATTTTTAATCTTTTTCATCACCTAAAAACTTGTAAGGAGGGGAAAATTACATTAAATGAATTGAAGAAGCTAATGAGAGTTTTTGGATTATAATGGGAAAATCAGGAGATATTTTTTCATTCTAAAGATCTCGTAGTTACTAGAAATTCTATTCAATTACTGAAGACATTTGAGAGAATTAATTTTCTGCTTTATTTTTTTATGCACTGTTGACTTAAAAAAATGTTTGCAAGTATTTATAGCATTGTTAAGATAGTTAGAAGTTCTCATTCAACTGTTGCAGAACTCCCTGGAGATGCTGTTAACACCGTTTTACAGAAAAGGGAGCCGAGGTGCTGATCCCAAGTGCTGCATTAAACCTGCATCCTGCTGACTCCAGGTAACAGCTGAGCTAGAGAGTTTTCAAAGCAATCAAGGGTGGTGAGGATACCCCACTCCAGCTTAATACTTGCATTTTTAACTCTTTGAATCCTCACCTCTAACTCTGTATTTAGATGCAAAAACAAATGGCTGGATTCCAGGGTACTCCCAGATTAGATGTCTTTCCTCTAGGAAATCGAGCAGGGTCTTTCTTTCTCTCTTTCTCTTTTGTTTCTTATTTGTTTCCTTTTTCTCCTTGGCTTCTGATTTTTTCTTTGACTAAGAAAACTTTTAATTTAAACTCATGGTAAAATTTTAGAGAACGAGGGGTTTTTACTTTCTACTTGAGGACTCATATAAATGAAACTTGGCTTTAAATTGATGTAGGTCATGGGGAAGACTACAGATTATCTTGGCTTAATCAGAATTTTACTTAATGTTAGTTAACTCAAACCTACTGGGGTGATAACCCAAGCTGCCTTCTTTGTTAAACCTTTAAAGAATCTCTTTCTTTTGCAAATATGCTATAGGAGAGAGAGTGAAAACTAGCTCTTTCATCCCAATTCATCCTATTTTTTGTTAACTAAGCAGGAGTCATTTTCTCTTAGTTATGTATTTCAGACACAACATTTCTTAGCTATACTAGCATTTTATGATCATTTGAATAATGCAATAAAAATCATATAATCAGATAAGTTTAACTGCAACCTAATGCATTAGCCCTTGGATTGTGAATGTTACTTAACAAGGAAATGTTACTTAGGTAACAAGGAAAAAGTAAAACTCCTCTCTTTGGATCTGGACTGAGCAAAGCAGATTCATGATTCGTCATCCTCACTGTTTAAAGTTGCATACAGGAAAACCAAGACTTTGGTGTAAATTTTGTAATTTACGTTCTTATTTTCACTGGATTTCTCTCTCTCCTTCTAAACATTCTTAAATCTCTGTCATTTATGTTGAATTAAATTATTTTTTATTTTCAGTTAAAGTAGCTCAAAATGAAATGTGAGTTTGTTTCTGAAACCATGCAGAACTATTAATTACAGCCTGGACACACACAGAGCACCCTCCAGAGTTCTCCTGCAGCACCTTGCTCCTTTCCCCTTCCCCTCCAGGGTCCCAGCAGCTATGCAGATGAAGTAAAAATTTATTTTATACCATCCTGCATTAGTAGGGAGTTTAAAAGGCTTGTTCAGGATAAGATTCACAGTTAAGCGGTCATTTTTGGACAGGACCAAGAATATTTTCCTTTTTCTCCTATTTTACTGAGGTATGGATTATTTTTAGGGGTGTTTATGTATGGCACTTTGTGGATGTGTTATATTTGTGTGCATATACCACGATGTATTTGTATGTATGTCACATATCTTGCACCAATACTAGTCTTTGCTATTTTTTTCTCTAGGAACATGCTGTGATAGCCTCAGTATTTCAAAGAGCATGCAATCCAAAATCTGTCAGTATAAAATATTTCTTTAAAGAAGAAAATGTGTTTTTGGTTAACTTTCTCAATCGCTCATCCATTCAATTCTGTGTTGAGTGTGTATGTTGTTGCAGGGCTCTGGGTGGGACTCCAGTGACTTTGTTCATTTCACCATTTTGTAAACATTATTTCACAAGAGTTACCCTGAAGCCATAAAATTTGGAGCTGTGTGTGAGGATCCATTCGAAAACCAGAGTTTTAAAACTCAGAATTCAGACTATCAATTTATATCCAGCTCTAACCCATCACTATTCACCTTGCAAGGAAATAACCTATATTGTCACCTCATATTAGTGGTAGGTAATTTTGCATACCTACAGGAAGACTTTTAGGCAGAAGAATCCAGGCAGTTTCTATAGCATCAAAGCCTTGTTGGGGGTTCCAGGTGACTGAATTCAGATGGATTGTTGTTGAACTTGGTTCCTAGTGATCTATTTAATTCTGCATTAGCATCTCTATAGCGATGCTTAGCTCTTACCTGTGTGCTTTCCAAACATACACTAATTTGGTCTCACACCATCTCTCAAACAGGAAGCCAGATAATGAGGTGCAGGATCTTTTCTTTTTTCTTTTTAACTGTGGTATTATTAATGCCTGAACTATTCTCAGGTTATATATAACAAAAGGAGACAAGTCACATTCGTTTATCGAGGGGGAAATTCATTGAGGCCAGCCCTGGAGCTGGAGTCCGGCTGATCACACTTTCTGTATCAACACAGGCTTCCTCCACCTTCCACAAAATTCATCAGTGCCTCCCCAGCCTCTGCATCACAGTTACTAATAAAGTAGCCTATACTTCCCTGATCCTTCTGATTGATATTTTCCTGGAATAATATAAGCCTGTTGATATTTTCCTGGAATCAGATTGCCCTACATTTTACAAATCCTCTGCTGCTCTGTATCTTCTGCATGTTTACAAATAACTTTTGATGTGAGCATATATCCATGCTTTCCTAAACTCCAGGTACCTGAAGTGTAAATGCACTTTATTTGCCTGAGACAAGGGGTGCAGATGGCTGCTGGCTCACCGAGTAACGCTGAGGGCTGAGTGGACATTTGTAGTGCTGTGCAGTTGAGTTTTGGTGGCTAGAGAAGGATGCTGAACTGTGAGAAGTATTAAAGGGGAACAGATGCCTCCAGTCGAAAGCATTTTGCAACACCTGCTTTAGAAATAGCAGTTATCTTACAAAAAGAATATGTCTTTAGTCTGTCATAATCCTTTTAGTAAACTCAAGATACCTTATTTCTACCTCCTCTGTACCCCCATTCCTGTTTAAAACTTTGAATACCATTAAGGTCATACTTTGGATCCAGCAGTGGCATGCATCTCCATTTTCCTCTTTCTCACATCTTATAGGAGCAGTAAGTGCTATAAAGTACTCGGTGCCGTTCTAGCTAATCAACCCTCGGGCATCCTGAGCAAATGCAAGTTAATGGAGAATCTTTTAATATTTCTATTAATTAAGTATATTATCCAATATACTCTATAGTCAGTTTTTCATTGCTAGGTAATAACTAGAGGTGGGTGGGCATTACTCATGTACTTGAAGGCATTTGTTTGTGATGCGCCTGCTGACACAGTGTAATTCCTACAAGTATATTTCCAATGGGAAATTAGTTTAGGGGAGCTCTGTGCAGTCATGACTAAGCTGGGGGGATTTCATCAAAAGATTCCACTTCTTGAGATTTGGATGCAAGTATCCACACAGGTTATAGAAAATGGCTGCTGTAAATCTTTGGTTAATAAGCTTTTATATTTCAATGAGGTAGAGTTTTTGTCTTGGACATTTTATGGAATACGATACATGCATGTGGAAATGATTACACAGTTGGTGTATGGGTGTTGTAGATAGTGAGACCTGTCTATTTGCTTAAATGGGTAATTTGAAGTCAAGAAGAGGCTGAGAAGTCTTGGGATATAAGCACTATAAAGGAAAAGAAAGAGGCAGTAACTCAGCCAGGCTCTGCAGTCATTATTGTATTGAACTTTCCTGTTTGGTGGTGAAAGAACAAACTTGTGATAAGGTTCTGCATGTGTCGTGGTGCCGCCCTCCATAATGGGGTGGAAACAAAATGCAGCCAATTCAGCAGGACTCTCATTTTGATGAGTCCGTAGAAAGGTCTGAACATAAGGATTGTTTCACAGGATCTGGGCAGCAATGAAGCTGAAAATATTGATTCATAAATTTCCCAGGAAGGTGAGTGAAACTCTGTAATCATCCTGAAAAACTGATGAACAATTTGCATCCAAAAATGCAGTGCACTAATAGGTGTGTTTACAGGAAAAGGTAGAAGGACCCAGAAAGCTTTTAATGTAACCACATATGAATAAGTAGGGAATATGTCATTAAGGAGATACTGATAAGAGGATTTTAAAAGAGGAATTCTAGGAAAAGTCATAATGTCTGCCTGACGCTGAAAAAGACAGTGCAACTGTCAGCACAGTCCAAGCAAGTGAGAAGTTGCCCCAGGAGTGTAGGAAAGAGTGATGTAAGGAGAACTGAAAGTGTTCCCAGGTGCAAAGGGAAAGCTAGGTGAAAATGCCTTTTTTAATAATTGAATTCCTCGCTCTGAGATGTAACAGGTAGACAAGGCAAACTTGAGGCTGGCTCAAGTCTGAGGCAGTTGTGCTGGGAACTGAGAGTATGAACTTTGTGTTGCAGCAGTATTTAGATGCCCTAACTGTAGATATGACCAAGACTGTACAAACACGGATCAAAGAGCTGGTCTGTTCCTAAGTCTGCTGCAGTCTGTTCCAAGCTCATTGTGGATGAGATAACAAGAGTGACGAGAGTCATTTCTGTTTTCTGGGATTTGAGTCCTATGGGCAGCATTCACCAGGGGATTTGGCTTGTCAGTCTTCATGTTTGTGCTGGAAGTGGAGGGGTCTTGGTGAAGACATGGCCTTGGTGAATCTCCCAGGTAGTTGTCCTTGCACATAAACGCTTCTTGCCACATGGAAGGTCCACAGGACTTGCCCTTCCTGGGCAATGACTGCGCCCATTGCATCCCAAGCAAATCAAGCCACCTGTTTGTGTGTAGATAAAAATGTGGAGCGAAGCGTGGGTGTCTAGGGTGCTTTATGCTCACTGGATGTGTCAGCTGTCTTCCTCACACACAAAAATCCAAGTTGTGGAGCCCATAGCACACAGTAAAGGAAAGTGTGGGCCATGGGGGATCCTCCTGAGCAGCCAGGAAGGAAGGATGCAGAGGCTATGGCTTTATAGAGATAACAACAGTTTATTTATTTATTTGCTTATTTATATAAAAGTATAGCTACTCTATATTTTAGATAAAATGATTTGACCATTTTTCCACAAAACTGTATGCAGAGAATATTTTCTCAATTGAAACTTGCTTAGAGATCCAAGTAACGTATAAGACTTCAAAAAGCTAATTAAATGTATGATTGAATGTCAGCCTTTCTGACTGCAGCCTTCATTAGCAAACTGAAAATGTGAGGGTTTTTTGCCTAATATTGAACATAGTTAATTAAAAAGGTGAAGATTACATTTGCTTCAGTTAATTTGAAGTAAAGAACCGCCATTTAAACAATAAATTTCAGATTTTAGTTATAGCAATTAATAGACCAAATTGTGTACTTAAGGTTTTATTATATTGATTCTAAAATAATTGGATTAGCAAACACATTGCAAATATATTATCTAAAACAAATAACATTACCGCTGTGCTTTTTGTTATATAGCACAGCAATAAAACATACAAGTATAATCTAAAGCAATCTCATAAAATTAATAGTCATCTCTCCTATATTACATTCTTGCACTAAATGACAAAAGGCAGCATGATGAGCATGTGGGCAGTTTTATACTGTGGGGCTTGTGAGCTGTTTTGGCCTAGAATTCCTAAAAGTTAAGACATGCTGGTTCTGTTTCTCCCTTTGCTTTAGTAGTGTAGGTGCTTACTGGGGTATTTGCAAGGAGTGTGTTTTATTAGGCTGCCCAAGGAGCCTTTGATAAACTCGGCATCTGCCAGTCCCTCGCCCGCCAAACTTTCACATTCTTCCTTGCGAAGCAAATTGTAAAGAGGGTTTCAGCAGTTGCCTGAGACATCAATTTTAAAAGCCTTAAGGCTGTTTGAGAGGCCTTTTAAAAAGCATGACATTCAATCAAAGTTCAGTGAGGAAAGTTTTAATGAATAAACTTGGTAAATTAGAAAGCACTGCGGCACAGTGATTAACTCTCATTTGTGCATTAGTGTTAAAATTAATTAAAATGTTTAAGCCGTAGGAGGCAGGTTACCTCCTCAAGACCTGGCTTTGCCCTCGGAGTCAGTCTGGATCCAGCAGCGATTCATCTTGCACAAGAGGAGAGGAGGGGAAGAAAGGGAAGAACAGCCGGGACAAATGTGTTTGCAATGGTGCTGAGCGGCAGGAAGGCCTGGCTGTGGCGCTCCCGCAGGGGACACGGCTGTGCAGGGGGGACGTCGGTGGCCTTAGGCTTTGAGAAGCTCTGCTGCTCCGCGCTGCCCGCGCGGGCTGCGTTCTGCTCAATGTGCAGAGCCTAGCTTAGGATTTCCCTGGGAACATATATTAGTAGCCAGTTTCGTAAGACAAAGCATTCGATTCCTGTACTTGCTTTTAAAAAACATTTTTGATTAGTTTTTCTTAAAATCCAGGAGCCCGTATTTCTTCCTATCCAGAACCATTATGTTGTGGCACAGATTTAACAAATCTGTGCTGCTTTGGAATTACAGATGACAGCCTATTTGGTAAAGGGAAAAGTCTTCTTTGACAGCAGAACAATATCATACCAGTAACAAATGGAAGAATGTGTCGTGCAGCAGAACGGTTGTTTTCCCATGTTCACCAAGGACCACTTACTAATTTTACGTTGGTCAGAATTAAGGATTTTGGAGAAATTCATCTGCAGGGAAAGTATGAAAAATTTCTGCTCAATGAAAATTACCATTATTCGCTGTAGATCTATATTCATAACTTTAAAACCTGGCAGTCTGTCCTATTTTTTTTTCTCTATAGATTTCTTGTCACCACGGGTGTCAGAGGTCAATGTCAGAATGCCCCTCTGGCACCCATTAACTATAACCAGAAAACTTGTTCACTATTGATCTACAATGTCTAAATATCTATTATGTTGGGTATAAAAGGTGGTTTCACGTCTTTCTAAAACAGATAATTCATAAAGGCCAAAGGGTCAGGTCCAGTGATATATTATTGTCTCACTGTATCGGTGACTACAAGTGTGGAAGGGGAGCGGGCCAGGAAGGTGGCGGGAAGGCTGCAGGGAGCCGTCTTGGGCACCGGCACAGCCCGATCGGGCCAGGGGCTCATGGGCACGTTGTGCTGGTGCCCACATGAGTGGTGTTTGTGTTTGGGGCTCTGGCCGGAGCTCAGAGGGATCGGGAATCTAAATGGAAGCCAAGTCTCAGCACGGAAGCCTCTTCCTTCAGCAGTTAATGAGGCCGCGGTGGAGCTGGCCGTGGGCAGAGTCCTCTGTGCCCGGACGGTCGCGCCGCCGGCGCTCTGTGTGTGGTGCAATTTCGTTACTACAAGAATGGTGCACAAAAGGGCAGAGCTCCCGTGGGTATTAGTTGTCACAGCTCCGTTGACTTCAGTAGAGCGATGACACTTGATGTACACAGAGGATCTGCCCTGGAATACTTGTCACACTGTGGCCATCGTCCCAAAATCATGTGTTTTCAGAACAGACACTTGTGTAATATCAGATGAATGATTTTGTTAGCTCATATCAACCCATCACATTTATTGAGGCTTCTTTAATCTCCTCATTATTTAACCATTGAGATTCCTCTGCTCTGCTTAATGCTATGATGCAGAGTAGAAAACGCTGTGAATTTCTTTGTCCCTCTATTCCTATGGTGGAGCCTGGGAACACAAAAGGGATGGAGACTCCGTTGCGGGCTGAGCTCCCTCCTCGTCCCATGGCCTTCGACCACGAAGGCTACTAGGCATTTCCCAGGAGGCATCCATGACTTTTGCAGGCTGAGACCTGGAGCAAAGGAACCCTCCTGGAAGGGCGCTGGTGCCGTGCGTGTTAATGGAGCTCGGGGCCTTCCAGCAAGCCCCCAGCATGGTTCCTGTTCTTCCAGGCTACCTTTTTGAAGAAAGTAAATTGAGATGAATCATGCTAAAATGAGATAGTTAAAATGTCAGGCTCCATAAGTTTCAATGCATCCTTATAGCTCTGAACACTAAAATGCAGCTGAACATCAGAATAAGGGAAACAAAAGAGAATCAGATAGCTAGCTCTTATAGGGGGAAAAAAGTCATTTCTGTCTGGGCTGCTACACCATGGCAATCCACATAGTACAGTTTTAGAGCTGTACCTTAAAAAAAACAATTGCAGTTTCTTTTTATCACTGGTCTTGGTTACACCTCGCTGCCTACTCTATGGCACACTAGAACTGCAGAGTTTCTGAGGCAAACAATACAGCGGCAGCTTTATTTCTGTTTACAAATGTTACCTGAGGGAAATGTGCCTCTACTTGTTGGATAAATTACAAATCATCAGCACTAAATATGACCCACAACTGTAAGGCAGAGGGGGGAAGCAGTGCCGAGAGCAGGCACTTGGCATTAGAGAACCATTCCTGTTCAGTATTCTGCTCTTGGAACCAATTAATAAAATTACCTTGTTGCAATGTTTAATTAAGAGCTGCCTGCACCACGTTTGCTGGATTTTTTTTCCTTACAATAGATGCTGTCTCACACTTATAATGGTGCTAGACCTATTGGAATTAAAACCTATTTTGCTCTTTCATGAACGAGTGCCCCCTGTAAGGGGGGAGCAGCCACCTCCGTCAGCTGCCCACTGCGTCCCATGGCAGAGGTAGGACTGTTTGCTGCCCTTACTGGCCCTGTTGAGAGCAGTAGGAGGCACCTTGAGCAAATCTCTAGGCGTCTCTGCTCACGTGTGTCCTCGACCTGGTCACAGGACCCTCCAACTCTGAGCTGGAGGGTGCAGGGCTTTAGGCTCAGCTCCCATGGGAAAGCCCAAAGCCCACTGGGGTCACAGGAAACAACTGGTTGGGAACTGGATCCTCTCACTGTGCTCTGGCTGCAACACAGATGGGCCAGAATGAAGGCTATCACTCCTAGTTTATAGCCATTAGCAATCATGATCTGCCTAATAGGAAACAGAAATAATAGTATTATTAATAATAATATCACTGACACATTATTAGCCTCTGCAGATGGCTCTATTCTTCCTAATAATTTTTATTTTTATTTAATGTTTGGAGATGCTGTAAAAAGTGACTAGTGCTTCAAAATGTGACCTCTGTGGGGTTTAAAACCTACTGAATCAGATGAGATATTAAAGCATTCAAGGTAATGTATGACTTAAAGCTCTGTTTTTAAAACTTCAATAGGAAATGTCTGATGCTTTAGATGACTATTTTTTGAAGTAGAGTCAGCTGAAGAATTTGCTTCAGAGGGTCTCTTTATACCCAAGAAGAGCTACACTGAGAATACACAGTATGTTCCTCCTTCTCCATGCCTCTAAATAGATGTAAAGGAATTAGCCTGTATTAATAATACATCATGTTTCTACTTTGTTATATACTCTTGTACATATGTTCTTATTCCACACTCAACAGCACGGTATTTAAATATCTCTGAGCAGTGCATTAATGTAGGTGATTAACATCTGCCATGTGTTTCCCCCTCATCCTCTCCCCAAGGAGAGAAGGATGTTCAGTGGCATGTCTTATTTTAAAAGGGATCTATCATTTGCATGGGAGGCTTTTTTAATTTGCTGAGATTTTGTGTGTTTTATTATGTAAAGATACCAATTGGAACAAACATTTGCAAAGGCAACGCTGGAAAAAAAACAGGTTAACAGGTTTGCAGTCAAAATAAGAGCTGATGAGATTTACTTTGTTGTGAGTTTGTCCCATATACAGGGTTGCCCTGTGATGGGAAGCCTGGCTTGTCTCTGCCCCAGGCTGGGAGACCTTCCATGTAAAATCTGGAATCCGGGCAGCTGGGTTGAATGTCACGTTATTATCTTCATCATGTTGGGACTATGTTGGGCTTTGGTTTACTCTTCTGCTAGACGTCAAATAACCAAAGACTGGATGTAGGCTGGCGGCTGGCTTGAGTGGTGCATCCAGAATGGGCATCTTCGTTTTTGCTGGATTATTTTGTGGTCAGGAACACCACAATTCAGGTTAAATTCAGCTTTTCCCACCAATTTCAAGGTCTGGAGTGACCAGTTCCTAGATAGCTCTGAATTACTTTGGTCTCCATTACTTTTTTCTTTAATTTTACTTACTTCACGTAACTATCCAGGAAAAACAGATCAATTCGAATTTCTGCACAGCCTCCTTGAGCCTTTGTACAAACTGAGGGACCACAGGTCCTTCAGAGCAACAAACTTCCCTCTGTTAAAGTATTTACTAGTGTACCTGGCTCCCAGTAATTGCATTCTGCCTGCTTTTCTGGGGAGAATTTGATTGCTTTTTATGGACACTGTAGTTTTATATGAGCTGGTTTCCATAGCCAAGCCAGTTGTTTCTGCCTTGTACCACAAGGTTCAGGCAAGGAGGACGAAAGAGCGGGTCTGATCCCTCCCTTGAATATCCCCTCACACAAACCTTTGGCCTGGCAAGGAGGTTTTCCAGGCCCCCAAAATCAGTCTGTGGGGGAATGCGAAAATAAAGGGCAGGGAGGGGAGCGGCGTGCGCGTCCCCAGCACCCTGGCGCACGCACCGTCTCACAAAGATCTCAGTGGGGAACACACACTAAAGGTTAATGCAGCCCCAGGCTGTAATTAGCCTTTCGCACAGAGTCTCCTTGTTGTGGAATCTCTATTTATGAGGGTTTTCAGGGGCAAGGAGCCCCTGGCGCCCTCCCCCAGCTGGGGAAGCTGGAGATGATGCTGGGGGCCTGAGGGTGCTGGGGCCAAGCTGCTCCTCCGAGGCCTGGGAGGCTCCAGCAGGTCCCTTTGAGGTCTCAGGGGCTCCCAGTGACCAAGAGAGGAAAAATCCATTGCCCCACTGCATGTTTTTCTCAAAGAGCAGGGGCTGACCTGCTACCTGGTTTAGAAACTCATCCGCACCTCACCTGGGGACAGCAAATTTGCCTGTTAGTTGTATGTGGCTGGCACCAGGGGGAGATTTTCCATGGTCCTGTTTCAGTTCAGGCAAATAAGATTCCTCTGGATTGAAATGGAAGAAGTTAGGCTAATTGCAGAGCACAGTAAACATTAACATTCCTATAGGCTTGAGTTAGTGCTGTTACCAGACCTCCTCTTACCAGGAGGTGCTGCCCTGTTCATGGTGGGTAGCTGGGTGAGGCTGCGTGTGCTCTGGTGCTCAGCCCCCCGTGGATGCTTGAGCCCGCTCGTGGGTCACCCCTTCAGACACTCCTGCGTAAGATTATAAAATTGCATCCAACTATTTTGCAAAGACCTGGATTTGCAAATCTTGTTTCAGTTGAAGTTGATAGTACTATTGAATTTTACCAAATGAATGCCATTTATTTTTAAAATTCAAACAAAATATCTCCTCTGCTGGTTATTACCCATGCAGGACTCTGCATAACATCAATGCGCTGTTAATGAACTCATACAAGAGCATGAGGAGAGGGGAATTTTAGGGATAAAATAATCATGTAATATAATGATGCATAAACGAGAAGCAACTGAAACTTCATTTTATTTGGTTAAGTAACATATTGTGCAGATAGATCCATAAGCACATAGTGTCTCCTTGGAACAGGCAGAATGAGCAGGGGAACGCGCTGCCTAGTGCAAGAGTCTCTTCTATTAGTGCTAAGTGGAATGACATTGGACTGATAAACTGTGATAACGTTTTCAAAAGGCAAATCCCACAATATATTGAAGCCTCCGGGGACCATGTGTAGGTGTTGTCAGCTCCACTGCAGGCATAAATGTGAACTCCCACCACTGGGATATGTAACAATTTGTAATGCAACAATTAACAGAAATATTGACATAAGTATGTACTCAGCAGGGAGCTGGTAGCTCATAGACTCACTAGAGCGACTGTAATACCACATATACAGTCCCACATCAATTCTTAATGCAGGCTGGACTCCTGTATAAGTGGCAGTGAAAGCATGCAGGTATGTATACATGCAGAAGGCTGTTTGCTTGGTGCAGCATAAAAAACCTAAACTTCTCTTTCAGATCAGCTCCTTCTACTTGGTTGTGGGAAAAGTATGTTATAAAAATGCATATTTTTTAATGTGAAATACCCGTCAAATTGTATTATCGTCATTGCCAATTTCACAACTGGCAAACCGTGTTAAACATAAATCTGCAAAATTATAATTAGGAAAACATTTTGCAGACCACTCTCCTGAGGATTTTGCGGTTAGTGGCACTGAAAGTGCTGTAGCCTTGGTAGCCTGCGTGGATTTAACTCGCCCCCCCAAGCCCAGACGCGCACGCCCCGCTCCCCACCACCCTCGTCCGCTCCTCCAGCTCCGCCGACATAAATAAGATATCCCCTCAGCTAATGGAAACCCTACTAGCGCTCTGTTAGTGCCTTTTCATGCCAATTAAGCCCATTTTATACAGTCATAGGAGATGCACCGGTGGCTGCATGCTAGACTCCAGCCGAGCTCAACGGAACAACAGCCCAGCGAGTGCAATAACGCGCGGGACTCGGGGCGAGTTTCCCTTCTGCCTTTGTTTTTAAGCGCCTGGAAATTATTCGAATGCAAAACATCGATTCTGAAAGCGTAGTTATAAATATGTAAACAGATGAGCCAACTTATTGGGAGTTGATGACTTTGATGATAAAGATATCACACTGCTTAATTTAAATTAATACTTCCTTCTTTAATGAAAATCCAGCTTAGAGCATAGAGAAATTTTGACAGATGCAGCTAATGCACAAACATACATTTAGCCCTGATGAGCCGGTCTAGCCTGCTCTCACATTCAGCCCTGTTTCTCAGTCCCTCCAACGAGGGCATTTACATTTTAGCTCTTTTGCAGGCATTTTTTTTTCTCATTTCATTCCAGTTCGTTTTGAAGCAGTTCCCTCTCACAATCTGCACACCAGCACATCGCCCGCTCTTGCTGCACAGGGGCATGTTGTACAAACACCGCGTCCGTATCGGCGATAAATGGGAATTTACAAGGCAGTCAAAACGCAACAGGATCAAGCAGGGCGTCTTGCAAAGATGAAAGGGGGTTATCGATTAACCCCCGTATTTGCGGGCAGGGAACACAAAAAGGCTGCGGCCCCTCGGAGCTCGCAGCGCTGCCGGCCGGAGAAGCGCCGGAGCGGCAGCGACTCCGTGTCTGGAGGCCCCACTGAGTTGTGAAATGAGCCGGGCTCCAGCACCTGCGCAGGCCGATTAGAGCCCCGAGGCTCCCGGGAGCTGGTATCCCTGCTCCTAAAGAGGTGACATATAGCCTGCCTTAAAGACAAGACTACTATTACAAAGCCAGGAATATAAATTACACTTTCATCTTTCTTTGGTTTTTCTTTCTTTTGCTTCAGTTTTCATTCCAGTATAAACTTTCCTGTCAAAAGGACATTTCTGATGTGTCAAATTCACCACTGTAATGAACAGGTTGACAAATGTTGAAGGTGAGCAGACATTTGGGTCTGCTGCAGCTGCCTGCCTGCAGCCAAGAGGAAACCATGACTTTCACAAGGATAACGAGGCTTTGAAAGATGGCTAAAATGTCGCCATCAACCTGCCCTTCTGCTACTTAGTAATTAGATAATTAGTCAGGCCCTAATTATGGGATCAAGGTGCAGGAAAACAATTAGCTGAAAGAATTACTGCATAAAACTGCACCTCTTCTTTTAGCAAACAATAGCTAATTTTAAAATATTCATGTTTTCAGAAACCATTTTGCTTCCTTGGCGCGTTGCTGCGTGCAGCGGGTGCTGCTTTTGTTTACTGCGCTGCCTCGCGAGCAGTGGCTCTGGGTGGGAGAAGGAGTGAGGAGACGGATGGGAAAACGCAGCCACTTCTCCCACACACACCTATTTCTGCTTGAAGCCGCTTTGCTGCATGTTAAACATGCCATTTGCTGTATTGCACTGCTCGTTTTCCAGCTGCACCTCTTTCTCCCCGTGGGTCTATAGGTGAGCACACGCGGGGACGTATAGATGATGGCTGCGTGTCGCCTGGTGCTCTATAAGCGCGCACGTATCCGC
>JAUBOD010001057.1:1438536-1441347 GCA_032353885.1 Nothura maculosa
AATATTCCCCTTTTATTTGCATCTAGTAATTACTGTGTGTCTTTTCCACCAAAGTTTTCTTTGTGAAGGCCTTGAACCTTTGAGTCAAGGGCAAATTCCCTGTTCTGAAAGGTAATGATCATCTCAAAATATCCATGGCCAAGTGTTTCAAGTCATGGAGTGAAAGAAATACCAAAGTGAGCTGAACCAAAAATTGTTCTGTGCCTTCTCATGGGCAGTGACATGGGACAAGGACTATCCCAGCAAGGCGTCCCCAGGCTTGCTGTAAGCAGGAATTTGAGCTCGGGAAGAGCGTGGGGAGTATTTGCTCCGCGAGTGCCTCCTGCTGGCGCAGGGGCAGAGGAGCTCATCGCCTGCCCTCCCGGCTGGGTTAGCAGAGGTGTCATTTCTCTGCTTATCTTTTCCAGATGGTTTGATAAAAAAAGGAAGATTTGGTCATCCACTCCATGGAGAAGGTAGAAGAGCCTGATTGAATGTTCAAGCACAGGCTTTCCATAGGTGCTTTGGCAATCCAGCCCCGTGTAGCAAAGCATACATTGAGTTTGATTTGCTTTTTGTTAGAATATGTGTAGCCAGGTAGATGTGCATGCAGTCGTATGCAGAGTCGCAGATATTTATTTTAAAGTTATGATTGTCTCAAACAAAACCTTTAGAATCTAATTAATCTGAAGGACTCACTGATAGCAAAGATTGCGGGTCCATCTCTGTAGAACCCAGGAGGGTTTTGTAGGAGCATCCTGATGAAAGAGTTTGGGATTGCAGATTCAAGCTCAGGGAGGACAATGAAGACCTTGGAAAAAAAAAAAAAGGAAAAAAGGCAAAGAAAAAGGTTGGATCCTGCCATGGATCCAGGCATCTGTAAGTGTTATCCGAGGGAGCACGGATCCGAGGGAGCACGGAGTAGGGTTTGCACCACAAGGACCTTGTAAAAAGACATCTCAGCTCCAAAATACTATACTCAGCAAATGTATGTAAAATGACTGCTCATATTTATATAGTGCCACAGGTACGATTGGGGCATGTGAGCGCTGGCAGCAGCTCGGCTAATACTCACCATAGGAATTTCTTTGCAGTAAGAAAATGTTTTATTTTACATTATCTTGGGAGAAAAAAAACAGAAGCAAAATTCTGCATGATGTTTTTGTGTATGTGTGTCCATCTCCTGTGTTTTGAGATACTTTGTTCAAAATAATTCATTTGGTTCATCATAATTCATTTGCTTCCAAGCACAATATTCCAAATCAAATGGGTGCTGAAAGCAAATAATGGCATCTTTAATTTCAAAACACAGGGAGCTGTTTTAAATCTTGAAATATTGTCTGTCTTGAAGTATTTTCAGGACAAACACTATAAATTAACTTTTTTTTTTCATTAGTAACTTTCTACACAGAGAAAACACATTTCCAAGCTGCTCTATTTATGTTCCATATATTGCTGTATTTTTCTTGAATTGGATAGCATGGCAGATCCTTCTTCCATTTAATCTGTCTCTCCAAACTGTATATAGGTAGGGCAATATTATCCTAGGACTCCAGAAACTTTATGTACACAAGCTCTTCTTTGAAATGAATGGGCACATTCACATTACCAGAAATCCATTTATCTTAGAAAGGACACATCGCCTTTGTGGGGACTCACCGTGTCCCACCAGGGCAGGGGCAGCTGAGCAGAGGAGTGAGCTGATTTATCTCCAGGATTCCTGCAGTTGCTCCGGTGTTTGCTGGCATCGCATCCACGTAGGGATCTAGCATAAAGTGGCATTTACAATTTTGGTTTTAAAGCGAGCACAGATATTGTTGGTAATAATCATCCTCTTGTAAATTATAAATGTCAAGGACAGCCAAAATCACGTGTTAATTGTAGCTTCTTTAGAAGGAGTCTCCACTCCCAGTCAGAGGCAGGCTTGGGTTGGTCTTTACCTTTTCCCATATAAATTAATAAAGTGGGAGTTTGTTAGAAGGATAATATCACTTAAAATCACTTAAAAAGAGAACAGGCACCATGAAGGGCTGTGGCAGGAAGGGATTAAAGCCCAACCCAGTCTTGTTCCCCTGGTGTCCCTTGCATCAACAGAGTTTCTTTGCTCTGCTAAACGGCCGGTCTCGCGGCTGCTGAGCAGCTGCTGGGTTAGAGCTCAGCAGAGGCTGCGTTAGCTGGCGGATGAAATATAGCTAATTTATTAGAGGGAATCCAAATCAGGAGTTAAGATGCTTCCTGCAGCCTTACAGATATCAGTGAGTGCTTTATAACTGTTACCTTTGCAAAGGAAAATAATTGGCAATGTTTATGGAAAAGATAAAAAGTATAAATGGCTCTTTGAATGAGCGGTATTCTCTAATTTGAAGAGTACCAAAATGAAAATATAAGTGTGTAACTTGCTAGAAAGAAGGGAACAGGGACTATAAACTGCAGCTCATCCACAGTCCTGCTTGTGGTTTGGATTAAACTGCTGCTGATGGGGCTCTCCATGGTGAAATCATTGTACAGAGGACAGCCCTTAGAGCCTAAAAGAAGGCTAAAGATTTAAGTGATAATTCAGCAAATTATTTAAGTTCAACTATAAGCTCAGGCTTAAATTTGTCCTTCTTCTGGAATGCACTGTTAAAATTTCCCACTTAACGTACGAGAAGGACATATTTAACCTCATTAAATTCAAAGAAAATTTAATCACTACTGTCATAAATAAGGTTGGATTTTAGGGTGACAAATGTGGGCTGGGTGAAGCGTAGCACGATGCTGTAAAGGAGGATATGTCTGTAGTCAAACCTGCAGATATTCTCAAAGTCAGTGAAATACCAGGTATCATTTCTT
>JAUBOD010001057.1:1467194-1479694 GCA_032353885.1 Nothura maculosa
CTCTTGATCCTGTGTTGCTGAGTTAATAGCAACCAAGGTGAGGCAGGTGTCTGTCAGACTTTTTGGTGTCTGTCTCTGAGGGTGCCAGAGTCTTGGA
This sequence comes from Nothura maculosa, assembly GCA_032353885.1. NCBI lineage: Eukaryota > Metazoa > Chordata > Aves > Tinamiformes > Tinamidae > Nothura > Nothura maculosa. Next base: position 1,467,292 of record JAUBOD010001057.1, read on the forward strand.
ACAGGCTGCTCAGAGAGGCTGTGGAGTCTCCTTCTCTGGAGAGCTTCAAAACCCGCCTGGATGCAGCCTGTGCCATGTGGTCTGGGTGCCCCTGTGTGTGCAGGGGGCTGGACTGGATGATCTCTAAAGGTCCCTCACAACCTTAAGGATTTTGTAATTCTAATCTCTGCATCCTGCCTTAGCAGGGCCAAAACAGCTTTGTTCTTACGTGCCCATAAGGAGTGTCTACTAAATTTCCAGAGAATATGCATAGCCTCGAGAGCAGATTCCTCCTCTTTCCAAGTCTTTTTTCCACAAGGGGTCATTGTAGAGCAGAGCAAGGATGACTTAAAAAAATGTTTTTTTTTTTCTATTCTGAAGTGCAGTAGCCATTTAGATGCTATTATTCTAAATCTAATTGTTAAAGCATTAGTCTTAGAAAACAGCATGATACCTTAACAGTTCATTCTATTTATTTCATCAGTGCTTAGCTCAACTACTTAAAGATTGAAAAATATTTTACTATTACCATGGTTCTTTAAACAAATTCCTATCATAAAATGCCAATCCAATGTAGAAAAAAAAATTTGAAATTTATCCTTGAATAGATGAAGCATTTTAAAACAGGTCTATATTTATATGTAGTAATTAAGATAAAAATAGAAGTCTGGCGAGAAGATTTTTCTGAATTGGAAATTAAATTCAGCCATAAACATCTATGAATATCAGAGACAATTGCCAGTCATCAGACTACTGTTGATTCCCAGGTAACTGTCTGATCTTATAGGTCTTTTTCTTTGGAGGTAGGGGGGTCTGCAAATAAAGTCTTTTCAATAATTCAGCCAGGTGGCATGCTAAATACAAGTTCTTGAGGCATATTAAGCTTAAAAATAAAAACATGTTTTATCATATGTAACTTTAAAAGTAATCATATAATTAATGGGAGAAAAACAGAGAGAAAGATTGCCAGAGATTAAGATTAAGCCCTGCAGAAGAGAATGTTCTAACTAGAAATTGGTTTAATTAATAGCACATTTTACATAATGATTACAGTGTAATTGCGCTGACTAGCAGAGTGTCATTAAATATATCCATGCTCCTTTACAACACCCTAAGGCTAAAAATAATGAGTTACATTGAAAATCACTATGCAACAGGTTCATAAATAACATTTAAGCCTATACAAGGCGAATACTTATAAATAATAAATATTTGCCTTTTGTAATTGAAGAAAAAATGACAGCCTTCTTTTTCTACTACCCTGTAGATTGTCATGTTATAATGCTGAAAAGATTTTTTCCCCTTGCGTTCTCTAGAAAGTGTTGAATAATTTATTCAAATGCTAATATTCCACATAGCCTGACTTTGAGGAACAAATATTCCTACATAAAGAATAAATGCCAAGTTGCTTATTACCAGCTTCGTTTTACTTTGCATCGTGCAGTCTCCAAAAAACTATCACAGTCTATTACACATGTCAAATGAAGTCAGTGGCCAGATTTTCCTCCAGAATAGTTACATTCTTCTTTATTTAAAAATTACCCCTTCTCCCAAAATGTTCATCATGCTCAGAGCTGTTATGTAGCAACAGCTGCTCCTCAGTTCCAAAAAGGACGACATCATAAACCTGATAACTTTTTAATCTGTAGGTTTTCTCTGGTGAATCAGGAGTATCTAATAAAAACAGATTTGATTTCGTATTAGCGGTACGCTGACATTTGAAAGACCCCCAAATGGTTTGTATTTAGCTAGCTTACCAATTCCAGCAACCTCTCCAGTGTCAAAATAAAGCAACCTGCAGAAGTCTCAGTTGAGCAAATGGAAATGTTCTAGCACACTTGAATATTTTAGAGCATTTCAGCTCCCACCAGTTCTTACACCAGGCCATAAAGAGCGGGCTGATACCATCAAAGGTGGGATTGCCTGGCTGGCCTCTTCCCAGTGGCAGAAATGGTGTAAAACTGGTATTATGGATAAGTGCTGTACTGCTTGAGCATTCTAAGGTCCTTCCAACCTCAGTCATTCTGTGATTTTTCTTTGTGTCTAGGGATTTTCTACAAGCCACCTGTGTGTTTTGCATGTGCTATTCCTGGCCCACAGAGCAGAATCTTCAAGTGAAACATTAATTGTAATAAAAATGAAGGAGTTTCATCTGTGTCATACTGAAGTGCTGGTACTGGTAGAGGACCAGGACCACGAGACTGGGGATGTTCAGGTGACTGGTAAATGCTGATCAGTGTGAGGTTTTGCCCTTTGTTAACGATAATGAGGCATGTGCCGATGTGCTCATGCCTCTTCAGGATGGGCAGATAGGGCAAATCTTAGTTTTCTGTCTCAACATTAAGAGAAAAATTTATTTATATCAGTAAAAAAATCTCTAAAATATTTTATTTCTATTTTTTTTTACAGCTTACAGCATCTGTTTGGGATCTGTAGAGCCCACTTTATCTCAAAGGCAGAAATGGACTACCAGTGCAAATGGACTAAGGTCTCTAGAAAGCAACTGTTTCTTACATACAACAACACCAAGTAATGCTTTTGGCAACATTACTCATCCCTACTGACAGCTTTGGGAGGTGAGAACTACTGCATATTCCCCATTTTTCTGCTAGAAAACTAACAAAAAGTTAGCTTAGGTGATAGGTATTGCATCACAGAAGTTGAAAGTGGTAGAGAAAAAAGAATTCAGTTATTTTTAGACCTTCTTCTTTGGTTATTTTTCTATTGTAAGTGTGCGGATGAAAACATTGGATTATCTCATTGCCAACCTGGAATCTGCTACCATTATTGCGTACATAATTCTATGGTGCCAGCTTTTGCAGTTTTACTGAGGATCTCAGAAGTAGTCATTTCCTTGCTCTTCCAAAAAAACCCCAGACAGGCCCAGAACAAGGACCCTAGTCTGGCCTGCACATCTGAGCTGAGGTTGTTTAAGTGTCTGCACCCCACTTCTGATCCCAACTGAGCTCATTTGAAAGCACCAGCTTGTGGCCAGGCCCTAAAGCTGCTCCTGCTGGCACAGGAGTGGTCGGGTTGTGGTGGAGCTGCATCTCCCCACATCAATTACACAGTTTGTGACAGGGACACTAATTGTTTCCACCACAGCAACTTTCCACCTCCCACAGCCTTCTCATTTCTGGCCCTACTCTCCTATTTTCCCTAGGAGGAATAAGAATTAATTAATCTTTTATAGACGTCCCTCTTTGCAAGATCCACATCTGTGCCCCATGGTCAGTTGTGGTGCTACAGCCACCAAGGTGGCTCTGACTGTGCCCGTGTTTTCTGCACAGAGAAGTCTCAGGGTTGGACTAGAGCCCAACATTGCCAAGGAGCTCTGCTTTCAGGGCTGTAACCACAAAAATAACTACTCTCTGACTGAGATGATGAGTGACTTCGATGTCATTTTTCCCATTAACGTGCTCCAGAAAACAAGCAGATCAGGAATTGCTTACCCTGCGCCTTGGTGGGGATTGCAACCATTTGTAGAGTGCACTAAAATATTTTTTTTAGAATTGGATAGATTGTCTTAATTCTCTCTCTGTTAATACCTTAATTAATTAAGCCAAATAATTTAAAAGATCATAGCTAACATGGGAAACGTGATGCATTAATGTTTATATGAATCCTGGTGCCAAGCCTGCTGCTATCTACATACCTACAAGGGCAACTCTTTCTTATTAATAATGTAGAAAAAAACAGGGATGCATTTTACCACACAAAAGGGAATAAAAAGGCAATTGATTTAAAATGCTTACACCTGGTTTGCTGAAGTTAATACAAAATACCTGTGCAATAGCACAAAAGGACAGATTTTAATCTAAGAAGAAAGATTAAGAAAGAATGTCTTTCCCTGTTTATTCACTTCTACTGGGCAATAATATAATTTTCAGTCTCACGTCTCTATTTCAGACCACATATGGCAGTAATATTGGATCCTCACCATCGCAGCTTAACCATGACTAAACAGGTTGATGAATGTCATGCATCTTATCATCATACATGCATATTTTTAAATATAATTCACTTTTGATCTGCACCCTTGTGCAGCGGTGAATGAAAACAGTTAAGATTTCTTCCACTGTCTGCCTTTAAATGTATTAAACAGCCCTGCTGTCAATAGATTATATTCTTGTACAATGATAATAGCCCAAAAAACTAAGAGGCCTTGTCAGGAATTGCAGTTGTCACAGTTTGATGCAAATGATTTTACTTGGTGTTCATCTGCTGCACAATCATCTCATAATCTGGATATACATCACAGCATGACATGTAAATTTCCTGCTACTCTGCTTTCATTTCCAGAGGCAGCAATCAAATGAAAACCATTCAACCTCACCAAAATGTATAAATAATTTTCATTCAAACATATTAACAGTCAAAATATGAGAATTTATCACAGAGCACTATGCCTTTTAAGAAGCAATAAAGACTTTACTTTTTAAGCATATTTCTACTTAGAAAAGTAATATGAACAGTAACTTGCAGTTTTAAAAGAGGATTTAAAAGTCCTCACTTAACACCTAATCTTCAAACTTGGGTGTGCGGATGCTGCTTTGCTGCACATACCACTTGTAAAAAAATAGCCTGGAGAACTGCTGGGGGAACAAGGGAATACAGCTTGTTTCCAAAGGGTGCCATTCAAATTACTGATTTCTCCTCAGACCTGCCATGTAAAAGCAATATAAATATGCATATACAAAGAAGTGAAAAAAAAATATTGTTTCATAGAATCCAGTGATGCAGCACAGAGGACTTCTAGTATTTTAATTGTTGATATCCTTTTATACTCTTGATTATATTCTGATTTAGTTTATGTCAAGGATTTTTCTTCCCATTGACCACTATCAACTTTGCAATGGTGCTTACAAGCACCCCAAAGACCCCCTCTAAAACTCATCCTTTGAAATTCAAACATCTCAAGCAAGCATCAGCTTGATCTTGAGGTCCAGCAGCATTAGCTCTCAGTTATCTGGCTCTTGATAAAATAACAGTTGAAGAAGGAAAGTATTTGCCTTAGCTGGCTGACTGGGAAGTCAAATGGGATATTGAAGCCTGGCAGCTTTTCTTGGTTCTTGCAACTACTTAAGCAGAGGCTGCCTCTGTGGCAGAAGGGCTGGACTGAATTATTTGGGTGATGGGAACAGGGTGGGCCGTTCACTGCCACAGTTTGGACCTTTTGGTGCTGGAGAGAAAATTGCCTCCGACCCTCGTGCTGCAGGGCTGGCCTTTGGCTGTGATCCCTGTGGTGAGCACTGGATCAGAGCTGCAAGTGCTGTGGGCCTGGCACAGGACACGTACCCGCTTGCCACCCGCCAGCCCTCTCCTTGCTGTGAGAACTCCTCAGGATAAGGCCCAAAGGGCAATTTTTAGGAAACTAGGAGCTGGAGTTGCTTCTTAAATGAACCATATTTGTTTGTTCCAGGGGCACGTTGAGCCTCATTGCCGGGCTGTGCTCCCACGTTGCTGTGTCCACTGTCAGCCCAAATCCGCTCACTCTGGTGCCTGCCGAAAGCCCTGGCATCTGCTACAGAAGAGGGAACAAACCTCTGCCGAGCAAAGGAAGGTAGGAACAAAGCACAGTTTGCTGTTCTTATTAATGGCAGTGCTGAAAAAAATCACTGCCTCCTTATAAGTTGGGTGCTTTTTTTGAGAAACAGGTAAAAACTGCTAAGATGACAGTTTTCCCCATTTTTCCAGTGAGTGTGTCTGAGGAAGTAGAAGTGCAATAACCTGGGGTACAGCAGGCTCAGCCATTTGAAATAAAACTTTGCAGTACTAATGTTTTTGTAACTGCTTTCATATTGTAATGATATTTTTCCAAGCACTGGTTTTATTTGATCTTAAATACCTTTTTGGGAAAGTCCAGTGAGCTGACTCTAATAAAATCATGCTATTGAAAAAAGGTTTAAGTGGAATGTTCAGAATAAATTACAAAACTGCATGCAAGAATACCAGCCAGTGCTGCAATAAAAATCTGGAAATGAGGATTCTTGCAATATATTTTAAAGAAGTAGTATACTTTTTTGGTTCATTTTTTTTTTCCACAGAATGTTTCATAATAGAAAGCCTTTGCATCATGAAAGAGACTGAATGAATAATGAGTGAATAAACTCCCAAAGAAATTGCATTAAAAAAACTTTCTTTTTTTTTTTGCTAGAAAATATATTTCGTATCATTTTCAGTAACTTTTGTAATATAATAGGAAAGTAATTCTGATCCATTTTGCTGTGCCAAAGCACCTAAATTATATCAGACTACCAGATTTTGCACGTGCACATCTATGCATATATATACAGGCCCTTTTGTTAGGTCAGGGGGTGATATCAGGAAAAAGATAAAAGTTCTTTTCCCTGCTCTGGAAAGCATGGAAAATCCTGGAAAGTCCAGCTAAGGCTTCTGCCTCAAGTTTTTTATAGACTTGCTCTTCCCCTGTACATCAGTTAGGGTAGATTCTTACTCCTGAATCTGACTCTGGATACAAAAGGTGCAGAAGAGGAGAGTATTACCAGTACATGAGTATCATTTCTGCCTCTCTCACCTGTGCTGGAAATCACAAGGGATCCAGGGAGGCTTTCTCAGTTGTGACACATTTGCCTTGAATTGTTCAGCCTAGGACTCAGGGCAGGGGGAGTCACTAATTGGAGGGGCTGCTGTAGCCCTAATTAGAGGGACAAAAGATACACTAAGTATCGATGAACCTGGGGAAGCACCTTCAAATCACTGCAAACTGTCTTTTCAGTTGCTCACCATCTTACTTGATTTTTGCAACCAATGATATCACTGCCAACATTATTTTTATCCTGGATTTGCACTCCCTGAGCCGGGCAGAAAATGGTTCAGTGAAATCAAATCTATTAGCTGTCACTCATTTGCAAGCAGCTCCGTGCTCATTGTTCAGCGCACTGCAGGCAGTGGTGGGAGGCTTGGGAGCTGGCAGCCTCTGGTCTATGTGTCCCAAAAATATATATCTAGAGGGGGAAAATAAGGGAAAGAGCCTGATTTTCCTTCCTCTGTGGGGACACCACGCTTATATAAAAGGACTTAGCAGCATCAGTCCCCCACCATGCATCTTCCTGGCAAAAAGCAGTACATGCAGCCTTCATGCTGCTCTGCCTTAGCTGCACGGGCTTCGTGGCTGCGGGAGGATGCATGGGGAGGCCACCGCTGCAGTGCCACGAGACACAGAGCTCCTGCAAGGCAGCTGCTCTCTGGGCTATGAGGAGGGGTCAGCTCTAGCTGCAGGTTTGCAGAGGGTTTTGGTGGTGGATGGTGAAGAAGCTGCAGAGGGTGAAGGGGAGATTCTCCCCAAAGCATAAGGGGATAAAGAACAGGCTTTAATGGAAGCTGCTGGTCAGTCAATATGGAAGGGCTGCTGGAAGGGCTGTGTGCTGAAATATTCATCCACAGTAGCTCTAGTACCAGTCCTGATTTGTTCCTTTTCAAGAACTTCAAATGAACAAGTGGCTGGTTGCCTGGTTATACTGTCCCCTCCTTTCAACTTTCTGTTGGATGCGTATGGTAGAGGACAAGTGGAGAGGAAAGGAGATGAGCAATGAGACCCAAACTAGCAGCCCTCAGCTGAACCAAAAACCTCTTTGTTTGCCAGTTGTCCGCAAGAAGCATGGAGGAGGTGATGAGATCAGCAGTGACCTGGAAATCCCTGTGGTCTATAAATACATGCAATGTAAGGAGGATGAAGGCATCGCCACTTGCTCAGGTCTGGTGACTGGACTTCAGGCTGTCCATTAGCCCAAACATCAGAGAAAAACCAAGAAATGCAGTTGCATTATGTCATCATTATGTCTTGATGTTGGATCTATGCAAAGCCAGTGGTCTGTCTTCTACCTCACTTCCTTCAGCCTAAAACTTAGATTCAGAATTGAATTTCTTTTACTGCAGATTAGTAATTTTTTGATTGTATCTGCCTGCTCCAGGAGAAAGAAGTGTATACAATTACAGTAAACATGCCTTTTAAAGGCAACTGCAATAACTTACAGGTTGTGCAGGAGATATTGGCATTTTCTTGCTTTGGGGCTCATAGGGACACAACATAGAAGACAGCCATTGCCATCAGCCACAGCTCTGTCCCTGGAGTTCGCTGTGTTAAAATGAGAAATTAATTCGTGTGCTCTGCTGGGGAGAACTCAGCTTTCCCAGTGAACGGTCACACAGTGGAGTATTCTGTTTGTACTGGCAAGTCCTGTAGCCATACAAACACCCACAAAGTGAGAGCCTGTGCATTGCCGTGGAATTAGCCACACAAGGATTTAGACAGTAAACCTGAAACCCCATGTGATTTCAGGCCAGATCCTCCTTTCACTTCCAGAGATCTCTTTAATCTGCATTTACATAGATGCCTCTGAGATCTCAACTGGCATTTTGCTCTATCAGACGAGGGAAATCAGCCATTTTATAGAGATAAATGTCTCAGATGTGGTCAGCTTCAGACACAGAGGGAAAGGTAGGCAGACACTATTGGGAAGGTGGGCGGAGAACTGGGAACAAAAGTCAAAGGAGCATCAATCCTTTGGCCTACAAGAATTCAAGAATTCAATTTTCAGCAGGAAAAAAAAAGCAACACAAAAAAATACTTCGGCCCTCAGGGACCTTCTTTCATTCCTTGTACCAGGGCACATGCCACTGATAAGACTGAGGCAAAAGGAAGATGGTGATTTGCAGAAGTTAGTGAAGTCCTGTGGGAACCAAAGCTGTTCAGGGTCAGGGCAGAGACCTTTAAATGTTCTGTAGCACCCAAAGTTATGATCAGAGCTTTTGGTCCTCTGATGCCTCTTCTTGGAGCCTGATATACCAAAAATCTTAAGGTATTTCTTTTCCCCTAAGCATTTACCAGTGCTCCAGTCTTGGCAGTACTGCAGAGTCAGCTCTGCCCTTATCCATGAGGTTTCCAAGGAGATTTTCTTCCATCTTTCTCAGCTGAAATGGTAAATACTGTAGAAAATGCTGCATCCAAAAACAGAGAGAATAGAAGGGCTAGATCTTATTTCAGAGAGTCACCCAGTGAATCAGGATGGCAGGGATCTGATTCCTGTTCCTCACAGAATTTGGAGGTATTTCTGGTCTCTGCATTGTCAGGATTTTTTTAATATGGAGACTTGAGCCTTTAACCTTTCAAGAGACACTGAATATTCTCCTTGCACTGTGTGGGTAGCTTAGAGACCTAATGCATGACCATGCATTCAGTTACATAGAAAAGCAGCAAAAATATTATGAGCTGTGACTTGAGCAGGGTGGTATATTTGTAGGTTTGGGCCTAAGTCTTTGGGCTTTGTCCATCCAAACTCCAAACATGAAAAAATGACCGGATAGGCTCCATCTGGAACAGTGGAGCTGGGTCAAAACAGTACTGTTCTAAGAACAGGCAGAGCTCTGGAGAGAGACAGGACCTGGATGTCTGGGAGACAACTGATTTATCAGATCTTCCTTACGGTTTCCATTATTGCTGCTCCAGATAGCCCCCAGGTAATGTCTGAAGCTCTCCACCCCATTGGGAAGTGCTGCAAATTTCTACCAGGGCATGAATTCCAGCCAACATACAGCTGCTTAGAGGGAATCGGTGTTTGAAATACTGCACTTCAAAGCTCTGATGGAAAAGTTCCATGAAGAAAACTGCTGAGTGCCAAGAGAAGAAGCAATTTTCTTTATGGAGCAGCCTTGCAATGTCCAATTCCAACTCACACTTTTTATGAGGAATAAATACATACTCCACAAATTTTGATGACCACTCATATTTTTATTTCAGTAGCTTAAATATTTTTCTTTCAACTCTAGGAGAGGAAAGGGGAGGTGCACTTTATACTGCTCTCTCCCAGATTTTCTGCTACCTGATTTGGACGCTCCCGGCAGATTTCGATACAGTTCACGCTGGAAGCACCAAGGAGCACAGAGCAGCTTTCCTGAAGGTCAGTACTGTCCATTGCCTGCTGCCCAAATAATCTGGCAGTCAGATACAGGTGAGCAGGATCATCATGCAGGAACATGCAGATCATTTACAAACTTTGCTGAGGTTCCTCAGCAGTGCCAGGTATTTTACAAGCAGTATTTTTTTCCCCAAAGAAAGCTGTGACTTTCCTACGGATTCTCAGAGGACACTGTTATCCAACAAGAGTGTTGCTACCATTTTAGAGATGAGAATTTGACCTAATTGACTGCTGTCATACAAGCAAGACAGTAGCCCAACAGTGGAGCAGTAAGTGCAAGAAGTGGAATTTTAATTAAACTATCAGAAATACCTGACCTGCCATAAGCGTTTAGATATGACATTCATGCAGAATGCCCTGCTAGTGTTAGTTGTGTGGTGTCCTTTACCTGATGGATGTTTGTGCATATGCACATACAACACATCAAAACGGCATTTCTGAGATTGCACAGTCAAACACATGAGATAAGAAAGATGAGATGAGGTTATCTGGACAGTGCTAATTAGTCTCACTGGTACCCCATTTGGTCTCTATTATTCTTTCCCCATCTTACACTTGATTTTCCATAGAATGCCTACCTGGGGCAACAGAGAAATTTAACTTGATCTGGAGCTGACTCAGAATTGGTTTTGTAAGGATTCTTGGAAATTTTAATACACATTCTAAATAATGTTTTATTCTTTTAGGTTTTTGTCTTCAGAAATATGTGTGAACTTTACTAGATTGTTAAAACGTAATGAACCCAACTCTAAAGTTCATCATGTGATGTCTTGCTGACAGCCATGTGCATCATGAGCAGACGAAATGCTAAGTCCATCACACAAACTTCAGCCTGAAGCAAACAAAAATCTCTTAAGCTGTCAGGATACACATGGACCATCAAGGGGAAAGTTTTGCTCTCCCAAATATTTCCATAGAGAAAACAGTTGACAAAATAGAACTCTCAGATCTCATTTCCTTATCTTGGAAGAGTTTGTTCTTGTTGACTCAGGCAGAAGTGTATGAAGAAGGGGTTATATGAGATGCTGGCCCACAATAGCTGAGCAGTTGGTAACCCTGAGTTGTCCCTTATTTGATCCATTTTACCCTACTGCAGTCTCTTCATTGTAGCAAATCACAGTTGCAGCGAATCACCTCCTATTCCCCAGTGCAAGTAAATGAAGTGTTTCCATTCCCCCAGTACTCAGCCTAGTTGAAGAGAGGGAGGGTCAGATCCTGGAGATTGTGAGTGGCAGACTCTTCACTGCTGTTTTTTTTTTTTCTTTTTTAGTGAAATGTGTACCCAGCACTACGTGAAGCTTCCAGAGTGACAACGAGGGAGTATCCAAGCTGGATCTCTGCCCAGTGTAAGTGTAATGCACATGAAATTTAGAGACAGAAGTGCCTTGTGAGCTTGGGTCAGCTGAAATTATTTTATTTTCAAAAGCTTGTAACTCAACCAAGTTTTGATGGGCTTTTGTGGGAATGCCAGAACATATACCTTGGAGCACTTTTCTGCCAAATTTCAGTCAGCTCAAAAGGTAGGAAGAATTAGATTATGTTAAAACTCTTCCAAGAGAAGATCACTTTTTTTTTTTTAAAGAGGAAAATTGATTTAAAAAAATAATCTGGAATGGCCTATCCCTAGCCAAACCATTATTTACACCTCCCATACAAAATTAGGCACACGTGAAACATTGTTTCTATACTAATCTTGTTTTGGGTAATGGATGAATAATTTTGAATCAAACTAACACACACATGCGAAAAAAAGTCAATTTAATCCGACTGAAATATATTTGTCATCTCTATCAATAAGCTACCTTTACGGATACACCAGGAAATATTCAGGTCACTTGGATACACTATGAACTAAAATTTAACGAAAGAAAAAATGTGGAAACAAACGCAAATGCAAAAATGGGCATACATTATTTGTCCAGTAACAGGCTTACCTGACTTCTCATGACAGGGTGCTTCATAGTATTCACCTGCACAACATTTTCCAATCCACTTCCAATCTCTCACCTTAAAGTCTCATCCAAGTCTCTAAGAAACCAGTGCCATTTGCCTCCCTAATCTGAATGAAAACTGGATGGGGTCTTTACACTAAAACTACACAGATGGCTGAAAATTGAGAGAGCCTTTTCCTGTGTTGTCATGAGCTTGTAGAATTTGCAAAAAATCCCTCTGTGCCTCAGCCTCCTCGGAGTGAATCGGGTAAGGAAACATTGTACTTTGAGGTCTTTGGCTGAGATGCAGCCTAGCAATCCAAGTGCCATTATGCACCATTTCCATTGCTTTTGTGTAGCTGTTATTGCCTCCTCCCAGGGGCAGGCCTTGTCTTCTGCACTTGTGAAGTATCAGGATGCCCTGCTGGGCACATATAAATAACTGGGCAGAGAGTTGGCAGGTCTCCCATGGGACTTCACTTTTCACCAGGCTGCATTTCTACCACTACAAAAAGCCCTCAGCACAAAAGCTAAACTGATCAGAGTGCATATTTC
>JAUBOD010001057.1:1484694-1493059 GCA_032353885.1 Nothura maculosa
TATAGCTTATTATTAATAAGTCAAGTAGGATAGTAAATTATTTAATCAGTAGGTAAAACTGCACTGTTAACTTTACACCTGGGAGGGAAAATACTAATAATCTATACAACTACATATGTTGATATGTTGAGCCCACCAGTTGGACTATTTATTTTTGGGATTATTTTTGAGTTCAGAGATTCACATGATACATAGAGTCTTCCTTCAAATTGTTCCCTTCAAATTGCAGTGCTGCTGTCTGGACTAGGAGAAATGCAGCTGCAAGTCACAGAGCTGATATTTTCTTTTTTTTTTTTTGTTGAACACCTAAATGTTTTAGCAGTTGTTACAATTGAGTGTTCTGTGACCAAAACTGCTGCTGTGCCCAGGAAAAAAAAAGGCACAGTCAAGTCCGTATTGCTTCCATGTTAATTTGCGTTTATGTGGTTGGTTTACATATTACTAAAGCCACCCATCTGATCTATAATGGCAGCCCTGCTGACACTGTCTGACCCAGTTTGACAATCTGGATAGAAATTGTAGGGCTGGCTGCTCAATGTCTGTGACTTTAACAGCATTGCTTTGGGCCTGGAATCAATTCTCTCTGTTTACAGACCATTTCACAGCCCTTTACCTGCAACATCACTTGTGTCAGTCCCATAAATACTTTGGTGTATATAATGCTTGAATTAGCATAATGGTTTAGGCACAGAGCTTTAAGCACAAAGAAGGACATGTCAACATGTTCTCTTCACTTAAGCAATTAAGAGCCATTATGCTGCTTCAGTGGAAATATCATCAAGGTTAAAGACAATCCCAAACACCCCTCTAACCTTTTTATTCTAAGTCTAATAAATGAGGCATAGAAATTGAAATGTTAGTAAACAGTGCTACTTCCCGGCTCTTTTTGTCTCATGTTTAACCAGACTTCTCATTCACCATTTGTGAAGTGTAAGGAAATGTGCACTTCAACCATGGTCACCAAGGAAAAGGATGATTTATCTTTTTGCAAAGACTCACTCTGCTGCACAGATCTGGTTTACATCTAATGCAAAGTTCTAGATGCTCTAACATGAGTGTATAAAAAATGAGGTAAGTGTATGCATAGGTAGTACATACAGATTGGGCTACACATCATAATTATTGGCAAATCTTTCCCCAGTCTGAGTAGGTGGGTAACATTTGATTCTTTGGTGTTCTCTGTGCCTTCGATTTTTCTATCCACATTTAGAAAAGTGCTGCAGTCAAAAATTGTTATTAGGATGGCTGTATTTTTGTTTGAAGCTGGCAAGATTCAGCCAACCTCAGAAATAAATTGTAGCTGTTGTGTACTTCAGATGGAGTTGCACCAGGGAGGAATCTAGGCGCTGAATTTTCATGACTTGATTTTTTTTGTGTGAGTTCTTATTTATTTATTTATTGTAATACTCAGTCCCTTGATTCTGAAGGCTTTGAAAAGTCTTGAGAAAAATGGGAGAGAGCGTTCCATGAGAGCCAGATGGAGACATCTGCAATAGTCTGAGGCCATAACAGAGCAGAGAATGCACTAGACCAGCAACACTCCTATAGACAATGTAAATATATATGTGTCTGATATCTACAGGCTTCACAGACTACCTGTGAGGTCAGCAGAAACACTCCAAGGCCTGGAGTCTGGAGTGGAAATCCCTGGAGCGAGTTCTGGCAGCGCTGTCCTAGGCCCTGTCCACCAAGCACCGTCCTCAACAAAGTCCCTCTTTTCTTACTGCAGTCTTGTGTTTCGTGTTTGGGAGGAACTTGGGCTCCATCATAGGATAAATACTGGAGGTTAAAAGGCTTATAATTTCATTATTAATTATAAACCTATATAGGGACAGATTATATTGTATATCATTATTCTATATTATGTATTATTTAAGGTTAGAGTCATTCACTGCCCCAAATCTTCTTGAGAGAGTAAGTGGCCACGGCAGTTATCCAGAGGCTGAAACAAATACATGGCAAACTGATGTGGTGGCCAGAAACAGCTTCTTGGGCATCTGTGAAAGTAGTAACTATTACCCACCTCCATTTGTTTCATGTGAGGAATCAAGCCTAGCAGAAGCAGCGCTGACTCCAAGGGTCAGGAGCCAGCAGCAGCCTTGCCCTATTGCAGACAGCAAAGGGGCAGCTCAGCTGAACAGCGTAGCTGGGGCTGTGCTCTCCTCTCTTGTGGACATGACAGAGAGGACAGACTGTAACCTCTGTACCTAGAAGTTACCTGTTTTTTAACTGAAAGGAGAACACTTGGAATCTCTTTGATTTTCAGTTGTCCAGATGGAGCTGTTCTTCAGACATTCTCTCCATGCTGAGCTGCTCTAAATCTTGCGTCCCCATGTCTGCACTCAGCTCTGTCTCTACACTGCTGCTGTGCTGAGATACGGGGCTGCTGGAAATGGCCCTTTCCCTACAGGAGAGGTTTTAACAAAGCTCACCTTCATTTCAATACCATCAGCTTAAGCTGCAAACCCAGGAACCTGATAGAAGTGAATTGCCTTCTTATTTTATGCTACCCCCTCAGGACCATCCTGAGAAGATTGCCAAATTACAGCAGAGATTTCCTCTGAATGAGGCAGAGTTGAAATTAAGTTAGGCTCACTTTTAAAGAGATCTAACTATGGTAACTTTATAATTGAGCCATTTTGTTCTGCTCTCAATCAGCTGCAAAGCAAAGGACAAAAATTTGCTGCAATTTGAAAACTGAGAATAATAAGCAAACATAAGGGCCTGATTTGATCTGTTCTTACACCAGTGTAATAATTTTCTTTTGAGATCCATGTTAATGCCTGGAGGCCAGGAACTTAGTTTTGTTCTTGTTGTAAGTTCTGTGTGCTGTGATCTCTGCACTATATTTCAGGGGATGCGTGGCTGCTTCTCTTGACTAACCAAGAGCATCGTCCACATTCGTCAGGTGAGAGAACCGCAGAGCGCAGTCACGTTGTGCTGAGGCACCAGCGCGTAGCCATCCATATTTCATAAATCATATGGTTTGATGAAAAGCTGTAGATTGCACATTCTGGGCATGCAGGAGCGAAAGGGAAGCATCTTCAATTGGATTTCTTTTCCATTTCTGGACCTCATGAGACAAGTCATCTTCCTTCGCTCCCTTCCTTCCTTAATCTCCCCAATTTCCTGAACAAAACAGCCTGGAGAAGAGTCATTTTACAGTGTTTGCAGCTTAGGTAGGAGAACTGCTTTACAGAGAAGAGTGTCATACAGAAGGGTCATGGCAGAAAGGTCTGTGCTTTCAGGAGAGGTAGCAGTTCATTATACTCCCCCTGCTCACTGCCTACAGCACCTGCTAAGCTGACAGCTACTTAATAGTCCCTTTTCTCTGCAATGTTTAGAGCTACAAAGATTGTTTTTAGTATATAGTAACACTTTAGTAGGTTTTGAGGATCTCAAAGCAGATATTAATTAAGCTTCCTAGCACCTATGGGAAGGGAGTAAATAGCCCAATTGCCACTTTACAGTAAGGAAATGACTAGCCAAGGTCATCTACTGAGGCAGAGCCAGGAGTTGAATGGAGGCCATAAAACAAGAATTACACAACTGCCTTTTCTTGTAAGCAAAGAGGCCCAAAATAAGAGCCCACCTGAACTTCTGCTCAAATTTAGGAGAAAAAAATATATGTGCAAATCAATTTGTAAGAATTTTCCCATCTGCACCATGAAAGCTCTGCTACATTTCTCACCCCTAAATCTAGACACTCTCCCTTCATCTGAACCTAAGTCTATGTTTGATGACAAATTATGGCAGAAATTGTGTTCATGGTGGCAGTCTTTGATGAATAATTCTTTTTTACTGTTTGCTTAATTCCCTGAATTTGTAGAGGAGGTATAAAGTCAGTCCTGGTATGTTTTCTGTAGCTACGTTTTAGTCTCGTTTACCTGTTATGAGAGCCTATGATGGAACCAAAATTATATGTTTACCATATGCCTAGGAAATTTCTGAGTAAGAAAATAAAGTCAGTAACAAAGGATTATGACTACAAGAGAGGATGGAGAACAAAGGACTTTCAGAAAATACTTCATTTTCAGCAGCAGAGGAGATCTTTGGCCATTGGGAACTTGTACACTGGAGTTATTTAGAGCTCCATAGCAGCAAATGTGACTGAGATCACATCTTCACTTTCTGAAGCCTAGATCCTACCCCTTGCACTCAAGCACATTTACATCATCTGTTGTCAGCATAGGGGCTCACACAAGGAGACATTCCACCAACAAAGGAAGAGCAGATGTAGCCACTAATAACTTGTTGTTTTATATCTCTCATTTATCATTCCAACCTGCCTGTCCACTTCCACCCTGTAGAAGACATTGTGATTGAAGATAAGCAGCAGATCATACTCTTCGAGACTAGAAGGACTCTGTGATCGTTTAGCTTTATCCACGCTACCTCAGATGCTATTCCTTTTTTTTTTCTTCTGTATGAAAATATAAAGTGCACTTGGACAAATGACATGTATGTCAATCTTCAGGTTACAATTCGTCCTGCAGCTGTATCCCAAATAGGAATCATGAAGCTGAAGGCGTTTAAGAATTAACAGTCTGTACCCAAGCCTGGAAATGGAATTTATAAAACAGGCAGGTGACGGCCAATATGCAATTGTGTCACATTAAAGCAAATCCATTTGTATTTTATTTCCCGTATGCCAACCTGAGCGTCCTTTTTGCTAATAATCAGGATTTGCCGTTTCTGCAGAATATTTGGGATTTGCAGGTGCAATGGTAGGGCCTAGGAGGCCTCCCACCTCTGAAGTGGTGTAGGAGAGGAGCAGGGGAGACACAGCCAAGGGCTTGGCTTTCCCCCCTGGATCCCCACCACCCTTTTTTTATAATGCTGTAAGTTGTACTTAAATGCTGAGAAAAGGTAGCACCCTGTGCTCCGAGCAGCAGTCGCTCTCTGGATTTTTGTACAACTGCTCACTTACGTTGGTATTGCTATCCTGGGTGCATATTAACCATGATTGAAACAACGCCCATTGGAAGTCTTAAAACCTTAACCACCAGTTTTACTTCCAAAATAAAGTAAACTGCCAAAAGTTCTGATAAAAGTGACAATTTATATTTTTAAGTAGTACATCCGGAATTTTCCTATAGCTGTAGACAAAGGAATTCTCACTCAGATAAGTATAAGAGCACCAATAAATTTAAGGTAGCTTATGCAAGTTAGGCACTAATGAATGTCATCTTCTGTTTTGTCATGAAAAAAGATCTTTCTGCTGCTAAAGGAGACTGATTTAGATTATGAATAGCTGTAGTGATTTGCAAAAATGGCTCCAGAGAGATAGACTGAGATTCCATATACTCATGGCACTTGAGGTTTCTGCCCTTTTTGTTGAAAATTAATTTGTCCTGTGGGTTATTGGATTCTAGCTCAGCCAATGTATATTGCTCAGTCATCACAAATTTACTTAAAATTTAGTGTAGCTGAAGTTCATTCAACAAGACAGAAGTCTACAGTTGAAAGCTTCTAAAAATCTTTTTAAAAAACTGGCTAACAGTGTAATTGAGAGTGCTGGAATCTAAGGAGATTCACAGAATGTTTTGCACATTTCAGTGTGTGCTTTATTACATGAAAGAGACTCTTCAATTTCCTCTTTTTATAGCAAAGACAAGGGGGCAGTTGACGTGCCCACGATGCATGGGGCATTCAATGCCTCAGCCCAGAGCCTGCCTCCAGAAATGCACATTCCTAAATTGAGAAAAGGTGCCTGCTAGCTTGTTCTGCAACTTCTTAGATGATTATTTAATTTGACATGTATTTCTTTTTATGGAATAGAGAGAGAAACTCTGATTATAAAGTTTCCAATGCATCTTCTCATCCCCCAATACTATTTTTTTTCTTTTTCTCCTTTCTTTCACCTTCTTTGCTTTTTCTGTCCTTATTTACCTATCGCACATGAGTAAAAATCCTGTTTGCATTGCTGGAATCCTCAGCTCGTTAGTTCACTTATTTCTTAGCGTTCAGCGTTGCTGCTGCTTGCGAATTTGATGTCCCAAAGACAAATAGGCTAAGGTTGAAAAAAAATCTAATTCTGTTCCAAGCAGCAAGCTTCTTGTTTAAATTAAAAGGCTGTAACTAATTTGATTGATGGGTCGAAGTCATCTGGTAGCCTCCAGGTTGGTGAGTGTGACTATTGAATCACCCCCAGTAGTGAACAGGCGGAAAAGGTTATGGGAGACACGACCATGCCAAGGTGCACAAACTAACAGGAGCAATAATGTAGGGAGGATGATTAAAGAATAAGCAGATCTTAAACATTCACAGGAGAGTGGTTTTCCATTAAATAGAAAGGATAAAAATCTTCTGGAAGAGAAATAATTCTCCTTATTTTAAGCTTTATCGGAAACAGTTTTATGTCTCATTTAAATGATGGGGATTTTTTTAAAAAGAAAAATACACAAGACAGATAAAAGCTACATTATGTGGGGAAAGCTCATTTTGTGCACAGCTACTACAGATGGCTCCCAAGTAATAAGTTTATAAACAGTTTGTTTGTGTCCATTCTATCAAGAATTATGCTTTAAAGACAGAAAAACAAGAATTTAAATTCAGCTTAAATTTAATTATAAAATCAATTCATACTCATCTCAGTAAAACAAGGGAAAGCACTCTGAATAAAAAATCATGCACAGTCCAAATCTGTGTTCAGGTGGCTATTTTTTATGTTTCAATTTATTTTTTTTTATTCCTAGCACTAGTGATACACCTGAATACAACTGATCAAGTTTAAGCTCTGAGCCTCTCATCTCTTTGCTTGAGATACAGGGCTTATACAATTGCAAGAAATGAGATACAGTGTGATAACCAAATCATGACACAATGGACTGGAAATTTTAGATTAATAAACCGCTTTTGGAAGAGAACTAAATAACTTTTACAGTTTTATCTGTGGCTATTTGTTTCTTGCAAGATTTATGATCCTTGCAACAGATACGCATCTTCTCTTTCACTCTTCAGATTAAAGGGAGATGATTTTAAACAGGCTTCTGACTGGCATAATCTGGAATTGCAGATGATCTTCCTCCAGAAAAATGCTCCAAGTGAACTTGCAAGTGAAATGAGAATATCATTACGTGTGTCACGGGGTCTGAGGGAAAAACGCCACATCGGCCTAAACAAGGTTTAATCCTTATTATCACAACCCGGGATCCTCCGGCAGCGCTTTATCAGCCAGGTGCAAGCTGCAGTGCTTAACAAGGAATTAAAACTTCCCATGCTGCTGCTGCTGCTGCTTTAATTGATTGATGTTAAAAGTTTAGAAACTCAAATCGGAGCGGCTCTTACAAAGCTCCTTTAAGCAAGCCTTCTCCTTTGAAAGCAGCCTTGGCAATTGAAACTGGCAGCCCACATTTTTAGGTTTCAAGCAGCTCTGTCATTCTGCAAAGAATGTGTCTGCCACTTCACACGATAGCCTGCGCTGAAAGACATGTACTTGGGATCGGGGAATCAATAGAACACTTAATGGACAATTAGGAGAACAGCTGTAGGACTGTCAAAGGCCCATCTGTACACGGCTCCGCAGCCTGCGCCGGACAGGGCCCGCAAACACAGCCTCGTGCCCCGGGGCCTGCGCTCCCATTACAAAATCCCCCTTTCATTTCGCATTTAATGTTAATATAGGAGTCTCTCGCTCTCATTTTTTTTTCCCACTACAAATTTTAACACGTGTAGAAAATTATGGAAATGGCTCGGGCCATTTGTCAACTTATATCATGTGAATTGATCAATAAATTTCAGCACTTTGTTGTTAATGTAGATAAATTTTGGCATTTAATTAAGCTACAGTGAAAATGTGGCCACTTTTAATTTCAGCAGATGCTACCTTTTCATCTGTAATACAGGGCTACATTGGCAAATGCAATCCGGTTGCTAAATATTTATAGACAGCATGACAATCCCTAAAAGAGTTATCATCAATGATTTTGGTTCTGGAACAATTAACATTGCTTAAAAGAGCTCATGTGGAAAGCCAAAATACATTTTGAACAATAGATTAATTTATGGCTATACAGATACGGGGTATATATGTATATAAATATGTTTATGGACACACACACATATATATAAAGCACATACATTTATACACACTCTAAACGCATGCACACGCTGATTACAAGATGCATTCTGTGGCATGTATGCACACAAACATACATAAATTTTGATATAGAAAGGTAGAGATTTCCATATGCATAAATTTACTCACCTCCTAGATGCATCTTTACAGATGTCTCTGTGTATTAGACCCATAGAGCAATATTTGTCTTTAAAGGAGCTACTTGACAAAAAATAATGAGAGAGATTAATCTCAGAAATTAACATCACAGAAAGAAACGTTGCCTCTATAAACAGTTTGTGTAAA
>JAUBOD010001057.1:1590727-1600907 GCA_032353885.1 Nothura maculosa
GAACAATTTCCTTGGTTTTTTTTTCTGTGTGTCTTTTGTTTTTTTTCCTCAAAATTAAATTATTTAATAAAGTCATCAGACTGACTAGACATGCTCAGCATTCACTGGTCCTGTGTTTTACAAGAACAAAAAAAATGTTGTTGGAGAAAGAAGTTACCATTTTTAAATGAATAATGACACAATTTACTCGCCAAGTATGAGACTGAAGGAGTGTGGATAGGCAAATCATTATTTCTTACATCAAAATGTGGACTTAGAAGACTTTAAAGAATTTGAAGACTGCTTTGATATCTTGCTAATTAATTAAGCAGCCATGACCTTTAGTGAAATGCCATAGGCACTAATGTGCATATGGAATTTACACAGGATATCAGAAGTTTAACATGTGCTGGCTTAGTGAATGTCACAGCAGAAAATGAAGGGAAATTTTCTTCTAAAGATGCATGCCAGACTTAAAAGAGAAGAACAAAAAAAGAAAAAGAAAACTAATGTATGGATAGCTTAATAGGGAGATTTTCTTTGGGATAGTCTGAGCATCAGCTATTTGGCTCAGTTGGAATATGCAGATTTTTAATTAAATGTGACTGTTTCTCCTTGTTGAAGTCAAGCAACATATGAGAAACTTATTGAAATGTAAAATGAATATAAGTGTGTAAAATTTCATACTGTTTCTTCAAGTAATGATTTGAGTGCATATCTCCAAATAGGGCACCTGCACTTTAACTTACAATCTGTCATAGAAGGTTTTCTGTTTTTAAAAGGAGTAAATAATATTTATTTGATTGAAGTCACTGGAGTTCAGTCTTTATTGTTTTTTCTTTTTAAGATATTCCATAGTTTGGGAAAATTTACCTTAAGTCACCCCTATATGAGCATCTTTCTTAATTCAGAAAATGCAAACAATCATCAGGATGTACAAGATTACAGTACAGCTTAATAAGGGAGCTTAATAAGGGAGACTTGAAGTCTGTCACTTATTTTGCCTTCACTTTTGACTGTGGCTATTTAAATTTTATTACCTACTAAAGCAAATCTAATAAGTGTCTAAAAAGAGCTATGATGAGATTTTACACTTTTGAGTGTTTCTAAAACACTGGAGATGTGTTGGGAAGAAACTGGATTGTGCAGTTCTGTAGCTCTGAAGATGGATTTTCACAAACCTGTGTTATGTACCTGTGTGGATCCAGCAGCAGGGTTAAACCCCACAAATTGAACAGCATTTATGAGGAGTTTTGTGAACTTGGAAGTTGCTCTGATAGTCAAGAAGCACTCTATTTTTGACAGAAGGGAGAAAGAGTCTCTTTTCAGGTGTTTTACAAATAGATGCCTGCTCCTGCCAACATTGTATGTGGTTAATTTTGTACTCGGGACCAATTCAGTAACATGATTAGAAAGCATATGAGGAGACACGTGAGTGTTTTAAAGGGCATTTTCAAAATGAGGCGGATGGATGATCTTGGTTCCGTGTTCTGCTAAGTCCTTTTGACTTTAGTTCACTTAGGGCAAAATCAAGCATGTTTATTTGTCCGAGCAAGGCAGAGAGCTATAATATATTTCCTCTGAAAACTGAGATGAAAACGCTGTGTGCTCAGTATTTTTTTTAATTCCGTATCTTAAGCAAAATTTTAGCACTGCTGTACTCTACACAGAGGATAGCTCAGTGGATTAATGCTTAAAATCATATGTTACTGATTTCAAGTTTGATTACAAGTACTCCTGACTTTGGAGCAATCCGAGTGGCAAAACTAGTTGGAATTTTTTTTCTCTTTTCTTCTTTATGAGTGTCTTGAGAGGAAAAGGGAGAGGACAGAGAAGGGAGCAGATCTGCAAGAGCAAATTTTGGAGTATTAAGTAGATCCTACTTTGAAAAAGCAGGAAGAATTAAAAAAAAAAACCCAAACTCTTGAAAAGCAGGTCCTGGAAAAGATGCATCCTGTTCCTCCTGTTGGTGAAAATGCCCAGATGTTCATGTGAAGTCTTCATAGCCTTAACACAGCCAAGAGTCCTGCTTTTTTATCCTGTGAAAAGGAAACTCTGTGAGAGCTGAGACTCTCTTCAAGCTTCTTGCTGTTTCTGAACAGTTACAGAGCTCATGAACTGCGGGCTGTCAGGTAGTCTATATCAAAAGTGTTAGAAACCACACGAGCATCCTGTGGTTTCCTTATCTGTGCACCAGTTTCCTCTTTCACATTGATGTAAATCTGAGCTGGCTTCATCTACTGAAGTGATTGTATTTAACTTGATTGAAATGAGTGGGATTTTTCTCAGGATGTTAGTTATTGAATATCCAAGAAATACAGATAGGACAGATTGAACCAGAGCTATTGACCATATTGATGTGGTGTGTGTTTGTATGTCTGAGAGAGAGATGTAATAAAATAATTCTCTAGACTAAAATTTCTCAACAGATGCCTGAGAAATCAGATTGCTTTAACAGTACTAATTGATGATATGTTTGCAGTGTACCTAGTTTGATTGCTTTATAGAACTAAACTTTGACTACTGTATGGCATGCAACATGTAATATTTCTTTCCTTTCCCAACTGCTTTCTATTACATGCCCAGGGTTTAGACCGCTCCAATTCCTGGGTAAACACTGGTGGTCCAAAAGCAGCCCCATGGGGATCCAACCCCAGCCCAAGTGCAGAGTCAACACAGGTGGTGTCTTCAGTAGAGGTTTTTCTGGCTTTTTCTCCAATGTTTCCCTGTAGAATATCTTCTTTTCAATTTCTACTCTGATTTTGATGGTTTGCCTTTTTCTTTCAGTCCCTGAAAAAATTATGGGCATTTTTTTTTTAAATTAGCATCTTCTCTCTCTCCACCTCACTGCATTGCATGAGAGACCTCAAAATATGTGACCATGTCCCCTTATTTCATTTTGTCGGTTCCTGGTCTGTGAAATGTAAATGCTGCGACTCCTCCTCTCCTCCTTCTCTTCCTCTCCTGCTCCCCTCCTCTCCTCGATGGAACACTTTTCTAATGGGAACATTAATCACAGCTTCATAGTTTGTCCATGTTTCCTTTTTCTTTTAATGTTGTGAACCATTTTGCCATTTTCATCAGCCATTTAGCATTCATAGTCAAGCAATCCTTCATGACTGTTTGAGTGGAATATCATTAAACCAAAATTGTTACACCTATAATATTCTCTCTTAAAACATGTAAATTTAAATGCTGGAACCACTGACTTGCTAGGTCCAATTGTATCTGTTCTGTGTTGCAAAGTATGAAAACTTAAAGCAGCTTCAGTGAGAAGGACTTAGCTCATACTGCCTGCTGCTTTCCACTGCATGGTCACCTGAACGTACCTCTCAACTGTACTTACTTTCAAATTAACTAGTCTTCCAGAAATATTCAGGCTGAATTCACTCTCACTCATGGCAAATTATTTTCATTAGAAATAATAACAACTCCCGTAATTTTCTAATTCCCTGCACAAATAGCAGTGTCACTCTGTGGTACGTGCACACTTTGTCTCACATAGATTGAGAGGTATGGCACTGCAAGTTAGAAGTATTATTACTTTCCTGATATATGCATGTTGATAAAATATAAGTATGGAAAAGTTTCATGCTTTGCAGCATAGGAGTGTTTTTGTGCATATGAAAATGCAGCTATTTAAAGAGCTTATATGTCTTAAAACAGTAAAAGGTGTTGTCATTTTGTTCGAACCAGATCTGTGAATGAGTAAGAATTTGAGAATGCATTAAAAGGTGTAAAAACAGTAAAAGTCTACAGCTGGAACAGTGTTTTTGTAAACGTACATTGTCCTTGAGCTGCAAAACCCATCCACAGCAAACTTTAATGTCCTGTCATCATTCATTCATCTCCACTCCGTAGGCTACGGATCGAAGTTGTAATCGTATGTCTTCGCACACTGAGACGTCAAGTTTCTTACAAACATTAACAGGACGATTACCAACTAAAAAGGTAGATTTCAGTGAAGACAATTGATATTGTGGGGCAGGGAGGTCAAATCATTCCAAAACCATGATGCAAACTATTCCTTTATTTATAGCCTGATTTTTTTACCGAGGTCATTAGGAACTGCTGCTGCTGAGCACCTCTGAATATCCAAGCTGTAGTGAATATGAAATATTCTGACAAAGTTGAATTGGGAAGAATAAAATGATCAGGGGTAGCATGTCTGGTTTAATGCCTGTGCTATTTGGAACCAATTTATTGCTGGCTTTCAAAAAATATGAATAGCACTGTCTAGACATGCAAGTGATACATTCTTGTGTGCAAAATTATAATGTGTTAGATGGTTAGCAGTACAGACATGTTCTGACCTCAGTTATATAGGTGTTAATCCAGAGTAAATCCAGGCAGTGCCCGGGAGTTACTTTGGAAGTACACTCTTAAACAAGATGAGATTCAACTGAAAATCAGAAAGACAGACAATTGACTCCAAATAACAAAAATGTAATCACTGCTGACAACTGAAGTCTGTGGTTTGGTTTTCCTGGGAAAAGAAATCAAGCAGCTGGTTCTTATCCCTACATTTCTTTCTTACTGTTTTAAGTCCTTTTTGACAGTAAATATATCTTTGTACCAATCGCTTTATATGTCCACTCTTCTACTCCTTTTTCCTGCAAAAATCAGACCAGGCAGAAAGGTAGACTTTTAAAATAAACTCATTTGAGCACAAAACTTTTTTTTTTTTTCTTTTTGAGGGGGGAGGAAAATTCTTTTGACACTTGAAATTCAATTTTGGAGCAAGATTCTGTGAAGCATTTCTCACGTCACATATCATAACATTGTCCTTCATTGTTAGTTGGGGGTTTCTTTAAGGATTGTCACCACAGCTGTCATGTTCCCACTTATTATTTTGCGTAACCTCATTGTTTGCCACACTTTCCATGGACTGAACTACCATTTCTCATGCAGACTGTTTTTGTGAGCTGTTTTGAGACTGAGATTAATTCTAAATTTGAATCCATGTAGCTTTTCCACGAAGAACTGGCTTTACAGTGGGTCGTGTGCAGTGGGAGCGTGCGGGAAGCAGCCCTACAGCAGGCCTGGTTCTTCTTTGAACTGATGGTAAGCAAACTGAAAATACCTTGCTTATGGTCTTAAAATTCAGTTTAAAGCACAGTGGCAACAACTGTGCTGCCCTTCCCTTTCATTTCTGCAAGTGACACTACTGTAATTTATATTCCTATAGGTGAAGAGCATGGTGCATCATTTATATTTTGCTGACAAACTGGATGCACCAAGAAAGAATCGTTTTCCTGAACGTTTCATGGATGATGTAACTGCTTTGGTCAGCACAATTGCTGGTGATATAGTCTCTCGGTTTCAGAAGGTAATAACCAATAATTAAACTTAACCCAGGCCACTGCTCAGGCATCAGAGCTTCAATATGTTGTGTGCTGATGCCTAGGCCAGGATTTGTCATTTGAACTGATAGTATTGCCATATTATCATACAATGTTACTTTAATTCCCTGTTTTTTTTCTTCCTTTTTCTGTAGGATACAGAAATGGTTGAAAGGCTCAACACCAGTCTTGCATTTTTCCTCAATGATCTGTTGTCCATAATGGACAGAGGGTTTGTCTTTGTCCTTATTAAGACCTGCTACAAACAGGTAAATGCAGATAATTATCATTAATCAGCTGTGAGCTATAACATAGCCTATTTCTGTAACAAAAAGGAAACAACAATTGTGTTATCCAGGTCTTTTTATAGAGAGTGTAGTGTTCTTAATGGTGGTTGGCATTTATGCCCTTATGATTACACTCTTATATGTGAATTAGGAGTAATTGCTTTGTAGTGAAGGGACATGCCATGACAGGAAACAATTTTTCCCTCTGCTCATCATAATTAGATGAGTAATTGAAGCAAAAATTAGAAAGAAGTTGTATGTGGGAGCTCACACTGTCACAGTTTGTCAGGGGATCTCTTTTGGTATGGTTGTGTTGATCACCAAGTCTCTTCTGTCCTGAGCATCCAACAGCAAGATCTGCTTCCCATAAGAAGGGTTTCTACATTATGCCTTGGAAGCTTCTCTGAAGCACTGTAGCAGGGGAACCACAAAAATTTGTTTTGACACTCATAACAGAGTCTGAGGCCTTTTATTGTAAGGGGCAAGAAAAGCAATAACCTTTCAGCTTGTTGCATACTATGTTGCATCCTTAGCCTATAAACTCATGACAAAGTGAACAGGCCTGATTCTCCTGCTGAAGTCAATATGACGTAGATATCATGTGTCAAGTACATGATTCTTAATTTGCTTATGTAAATATGTCTGTTAAAAATTACCTGTGTAGGTATATGTGCTGATGGTTGGGATGTGTATGGGTTCCTGCTCTTCAAAAATAGAATCTGTAACACAAAGAAGTAATACAAATAACACTAATTACATCAAACTCTTTAGTTTGAGTATTGTTACTGCAGAAGAGATTTTTGAGAGCAGTGATGGGCAAAATGAGGCTGGAGCTGCATTTATAATTTATTTGGATCCTAACTGGAGTGTTACGGATTGAATTTGCCAGGTGTCTTCAAAGCTGTACTCCTTAACAAACCCAAGTAACCTGGCGTCTTTGAGACTGGACTTCCTTCGCATCATCTGCAGCCACGAGCACTACGTCACCCTGAATTTGCCTTGCAGCTTGCTCACACCACCTGCATCTCCGTCGCCATCTGTGTCCTCAGCAACTTCTCAGGTGTGCAGTGACAAGGATTTTGTATGGAATTGCAAGCTGAGCTTTGTCCTGAGGCTTAAGTCTTGTGAGGCCTCTCCTATTGAATAAAAAGAAGGCCAATATTCTTTGTAGTGTCTCTGCATCTTTTTGTCCTTTAGACCTAGTCCTTTCCCATATTGACAAATGCATGAACCTAAGTGAGGCATCATAGAGAAGACTTTTGACTAGTTTTACCCTTTTCTCACAAAATGAAGTTGTGTCTCCCATGCCCAGAAAGATGGATTGAATTAACAAGTGTGTCATTCAAATGGATTAATTAGTTTCAAAATTAAGTAAACTAAATCAAATTAAAGCCATCTTAAGCTTGAATAGCGACATCCATACCTCTATTGAAAGTTTGACTAACACTTTTAAGGATTATTTGGCTTAACTTGCTTAAGTACTCTGCTGTAGGTGAGAAGGTAATAATGATAAACACTTAATGGAAGAATTAGTCAGCTTGTCTGTAATATAAGCAGATATGCTTAAATTCAAAGAAAAGGGGAAGGAGGTAGTTTACATGAAAGTGTCTTTAATTCTGAATACTGCTTCTACAATATTTTATAAGCTTTAATTCTCTGTGTTCTCAGAGGTCTCATTATGCAATTTCTGAAACTTGATTTTTTTTTTTTACAGAGCTCTGGGTTCTCCACAAATGTTCAAGACCAGAAGATTGCAAATATGTTTGAATTGTCTGTGCCTTTCCGCCAGCAGCATTACTTGGCTGGACTGGTGCTAACAGAACTGGCTGTCATTTTAGATCCAGATGCAGAAGGGTAAATCTTTATGGTTTTTTTTCCCCAATCCTTTTCTGTAATTCCAAGTAAATGGTGGATGCCAAGCAAGTTCTACACTGTGGCCAGAGCTGATTTAAACTTAAATGCTGAGAAGTTAAGAAATCAGTTCCATAACTTTTAAGAATCTTCTTTGCTCCCTGCCCCTTTTATTTCTTACTTCCTTAGCTCTGACTGTATAAATGTGATTCTGGTCACATTTTTCCAACTGAGAAGGAAAGGAAGAGACTCCTGTTGCAGCCTCCAGCTTACTGTAGGGCCACCTTTGAAATTCTAAGAGGAAAATAGCCTCTATCAGTTCTAACAAGAAAGAAAATTCAACATGACGGAATTCTTTGTTTCTAATGAGGTTTTTAGTGTTATAATGCATTCCTTCTGGGCTTCTCTCAGCTTTTTAGGATCAAATTATGTGTTGATGAGGGCTCTATGGGTAACATGAATTGAGTCCAGCATGCAGAGTTTGTGGATGATCTGCCCAGCCTGTGCAGCAGTTCATTTTTAAAGTAGGAATGTGGTCTGTGGTTCTGACATCCAGTCTGTTATTTGTGTTATTTAGGTCTATATTCAGTCTTTCTTATTGCAAATGCATTTCAGTGTAAATTAATGATTTCTTGTATGTGCCTAAATTCTCTCAGAGGCATTTTTCCTAGGATGGATCCAGAAATATCAGCAGAGTCAACAAATGCTGATAATTTATAGATAATTCTGTCACTTTAGAGATCTCAGAAGTGTGGTTTTCCATTAATTCTTTCCTGCTGGAGAAGAAAGTGATGCTTTAAATTGAAATATTTTCTTTTATATGTGCATAATACACTACAGTCTCATTCCTTTGGCCAGAAACTGAAAAAGCAGTAAATTTTACACTGCCAGCAGAAGTTCTTCTGTAGCCTAGCCACATCCTGTTCATTAGTTAGAAATCTGATCCTCATTGTATTTGCTCCAGTTCTTCACATACTTTATTGTTCTCGCCTAACTTGCTTCCTGAGCTCTCCCTTGGGTCTGGGTCTGAGCCTAGATGCACAGAGGAACTGTCACTGTGATCTAACTACTGTCCCTTGGAGACACCGCTCTCTCAAACCCAAATTTAACAAAGGAAACCCACTGAGTTATTTGATCCCAATTCAGCTCCAGAGATTCATTTTAATCAAAGCTCCTGAATTTTTGTGGAGACTTTTAGCCTTGTACATGTCATGCATTTATTTGTGACAATTTTGCAGAATAATCCCTCAGTTGCAGCTCATTAACTGTTCTCTGTCCTCAACCTTCTACCTTTGTTGATGTAGAGAGTTTTTGGAGGATAGCAGCAGAATTCAAAGGTTTTTTGGAATTGGTACCTTGTGCTATGAATATGTGGCTCTTTTCTTGTAAGCTACATAAAATAATGTCAGCCTGGGATGTACCTTGGAGATTGATGAGAAGAATTGCAATGAAAATAAGAAATAGAGTAGGAATTAATACATGTAAGTGTTGGAGCCTCAAACTTTAAATCTACTTGAGTCTAGTAGATCCACCAGGTAAAATAAACCACCCAGTTCAGATTTGCCTTTGGAGTTCTAAAGGTCAGACAGGGTCATTAGCTGATCATTAGTGTAGAACTCTGACATGCCTGTTAGTAAAACGTTTTCACCAACACCCTGTTTCCCTTTGGAAAAACCTTGAACTTCTTCCTAGTTGCATAGTCCTGCAGCAGGAATGAGGAAGAATATCTGTTTAATTTTTATTGTGTCAGAGACCTACCTTGCCTCTTGATAGTGATACAGAACTTTGAGACTTTTTTTCTGTCATCCTCTTTGTCCCATTAGCAAAATATCTTGAGATTTAGCTTACACATTTTACAAGAGCTATTTGGATTCCTTTGGGAATTTTGTTCTTGTGAAGTTCTTGATGAAGAAAATGCAGTGTCCTAGTGTCTAAAGGCAGTACTTTAATTAGATTTCATCACGCTACGTGCTGCACACAGCACGTGATAGTTCAAAGCATTTGATGTCTGAAAGATGAGTCAACATGCGGATTAAGCAAGCAAGTTGAATTTGGCAGTTGGAGAAGGAGGAAGAAAGAATGAGTCCAAGCAGCTATATCCTTAACAGATTGTCTTAGCAAAACAGTGCTGTGATGCTCTGATTGTTAACCAGTAATAATTTTATTGCTTATTACATAATTTCTCTGCTGCCCCTATTGTCTGATATTACAGAACACAAGTGAGAAAAAGCAGAGTTTGGCCTTCATATTTGGTGTCAAAAGTCAGTATTCCAGGAGTGAGCAATGTTGACACAAAGTCATGCCAGACCTGAGGTAAAAGTGAGACTAGTTGGAGAGCATCAAGCTCAGTTTATTGTATTATCAGCCCAGAAGGCATATTTTCTCCTCTCTGATATGGATCCATCTGTCACCAGCACCATACCTGCTGTATTTTGGAAAATGTGGAAGGAAGCCCATGTAGCTTCTAGGTTTTAACTATACTGATTTCTTTGGGTGCATTTCCCCTGTAGGGAGGTTCCTTTTAAACTATTACAAACCTGGCTTAAATGCCTCTCCTTCAGAACAGTACAAAGACTTTCCTTTAACCTTGATTTGAATGAGTCAGTCATGTAGTTAAGCATTTCCTTCCTACTTGCTTAGGGTCTCATTGATAATATAAACAAGCAAATGTGGGATCTCATTACAGCCTCATTAAAATTACAGAAAAGAAGTGTAACTACA